>JADMNL010000033.1:17535000-17862500 GCA_016271365.2 Neoceratodus forsteri | reverse complement strand
TCTCAAGACAGATTGCAAATAAAACCTATTGACAGTTTTGCACAGCAATAAAAAGTACATAGAAGGAATCCAGAGCTGCCAACAAACCAGCTGTTCAAGTTCCAAGGTCTGCTTGGCTGATACAAGTCCAGGCAAACAAAAAAAGAGGTGGGGGGTACAGACGCCCACTGAGGAGTACTCCTCCCTTGTCTCAGTTGTAAAACTGCATGAATTATTACAAAAGTGGAGTTGGAAACTCTGCTGAAATTCGGCCTGTGGGATTGAAATGTCAGTGAGTCCTTATCTGTGCAGCATTCACAAATGGCAGGGAGGGAGGAGAAGTAACTCTTCCTCCCCACCGTGGAGGGGTGGGCGGTGGGGAAATGAACTAGGAAAAGAACAGCTGACCAGTTGTTACCCATTGTTTTACAGTGTGTTCTGTCACTCTCTATCAACCCCATTTGCAAGAAACAGCAATGACAAGAAGGGATATTGAAGTACATGTTGTTTTTGTCTTTGCAGTTTATCATTTCTGGATCCCTGTCTGTAGCCGCTGAAAAACATCAGAACATATGCCTGGTGAGTAAATCCCTCGCTCCCTCCCTCCTTGCCATGCCTTTCCCTCCCAACCCAGAACTCCTTCACCCTTTTAGTGATTCTGTTATCCCATCCCCCGAGGTCTTATCAGTCAATCACCCTGAGACTCCTACCAGCCCATCAGTGGCATCCCACTATGCTGGCCATTTAGCTTCCCCAGAGGTTGGGGTTACCTGTCAGCTCTGTGGGCTTACTGTCCCCTCACTATCTGACAACCCATAGTGGAGATGTGGCTAGGGCTATCCCTGAGGGCTGGCCACTGTGATCTGGGATTTTTTTATTTTTTATTTTATTAAACTCTAGGATTACAAATACCTTTGAGCAATTATTGCTCGTTTACAAAGGTTCCACGTCGAAGGATGGAGGGGAACATACATACAGAGGTAGATCATGGTTGCAGGATTAACACAGCGAAGGCAAGGCTATAAATTTACAGTACATAATGAGCCAGTTATTGGGAAAAGACATTTCATAGCAGACAGTACATAGAGCAGATAGTGAATATAGGATAGCAGGGTTAAAGAGAGGGTGGGCAGGCTGAGGGGCCATTGTCAGAAGGTGATGGACAGGTAGTGAGAGTGTAAGTGCTTATGAGAGGGGAGGTGGAGGGTAGGGCAGGGCGTAGGTGGGGAAGGGTAGGGGTGGGAGGAGGAAGCAGGTGACAGGGGAGAAAGCTTGGGGGTAAACAGACCACCTTAGACTGAGGTGAGGGAGGAAGTTGCCCCTAGGGGAAGCAGTCACATTGCGTGGTTGATGTTAAGTATAGACGGAGTTGCCTTTTAAAGGGTCCAGGTGTTGCAGGTATAAGTACTTCATTGTTAAGGGCATTGTACCACTGAGGAGCTCTGTAGGTGAATGACCTTTGACCCATTGTGGTCCTGCATCTGGAGACCTGGAAGGTTTGATGTTGAGCACTACGTGTATGCTGGGTACTGTCGAACGTCGTGAGGAGCCTTTGAACATCAGGCAGCATGAGCCCAAGGAGAATCTTCTTGGAGATCAGGCATGTCTGATACTGAATTCTACTCTGAAGTGGAAGCCAACCAGCCTGTATGTACTGTACAGGTCACAGGTGTGAGTTCGGCGGGCAGCGCCAGTTAGGAGCCTGCAGGCTTTGTTGAGTGTCACCGATATCCTGTGGAGAGCAGTAGGAGAAGCAGAGCCGTAGATAGCTAGACCATAGTCAATGATGGAGGTGACAGAGCTGTAGATAGCCAGTCTAAGGGCATCCACAGTCATGCAGTGTTTGTGCCTGTGGAGCAGACTGATTCGTATGTTGGCGGCCTTTGCTACATTGTCGATGTGCTGTACATAGGTGAGGGAGCTGTCCAGAGCGATGCCAAGATATTTAAACTCGGGCACATGTTGAAGTGAAGTCCCAGACTGATTCTTAATGGTGAGAGACTGAGATTTGTACTTGCTCCGTGAGTTGCAGAAGGTCATGACCCAGGTTTTAGTATAATTTAAGATGAGCGTTTGATCTTTGAACCACTCTCCTACATGCCTAAAGTGACACTGCAGTTGACACTCCAGGTGTTTGATGTCATGATGACTAGTAAATAGGACTGCATTGTCTGCGTAGAGTAGTATTTTCTGGTGGCATACCCTGGGGAGGTTGTTCAGGAAGAGAGAGAAGAGTAGAGGGTCAAGTATGGACCCATGCGGAAAACCTGAAAGGACTGGTTTTTCATCAGAGGTGACACCGGCAATCCTAACATGCTGGACCCTTCCCCTGAGGTAGCTAGCGAACCAGGGCAGTGGGTCATTAGAGAGCCCAATTGTTGACAGTTGCCTAAGTAGAAGTGGGTGGTGAACGGTATCAAAGGCCTTAGTAACGTCGATGAATACTGCCCCCCCCCCCACAGTTACCTTGGTCGAGGGTGGCATTTATGAGCCCTGTAAATTCCTGCAGTGCGGTGGTGGTACTATGCCCTTTTCTGAAGCTGTGCTGTTCCGGGCATTGGACGTCGTACTTGTCCAGGTACTCGACTAGCTGGCCCGAGACTATATGTTCGAGTGCTTTGGATAAAGGGGGGAGGATGGAGATGGGCCTGTAGTTGGTGTGCAGCGACTTGTCACCACTTTTGTAGACTGGTATAATGGACGCCTGTTTCCAGAGTGTTGGGAATTGGCCTAACCTTAGTGAGAGGTTGAAGATCTTAGTCAGAGGTTCAAGGATATCATCCAGGACTAGCACCATCAGCTTCAGGTCGAGAGCGTCACCACTGTACCCAGGTTTGCAGATGGCCTTGAGCATTTAGGATCTGGCTATGTGCATAGGGACCACCTTGAAGAAAAACTGTGGAGCTGTGTGTACATGGGATGTCGTGCCATAGGGGGTGCTAGAGGAAGGGGCATTGAAGAAGTCAGGTGGAAGGACACTGCCGAGGTTTGAGAATGCATTATTGAAGGTGTTGTAGATAATGCCCAGGTCTTGCGTAGGTGTTCCATCAATGTTGAGCATAGTGGGAGGAGTTTTAGGATCCTTGCTTGTGAGGTCTTTCATATCATTCCAGAAATTTTTCCCATCACCCCAGGAGTTTGTCAGTGGCTCCCTGAAATATTTGCTTTTGGCATTCCGTATTCTCAAGTGCAGTTATTTCTTGCAGATTTGTATCTTCGTAGGTCCCCTTGTGTGGATGAGGCTCGAGCACAGTGCCAGAGGTGGTCCCGTTGTTTGAGCTGTGTTATAAGTTCCAAAGTGATTCATGGGTTGGGTCTGTCTTTGACCTTCATCTGTTTGAGTGGGGCATATATATTGCAAGCAGCAGTAAAGCGGTTGACAAAGAGATCCAAGGCTTTTTCAATGGCATTAAATGTATCAATAATAGCCCTGTCCAACCTGTTAAGGTGGCATTTTAGCAGTTGGAGGTGCCCCATTTTAGAACCCTGGTGTGGATTACCTTAGGTGGGGTCCTTGGCGAATTTGTTAGCCCATGAGCAGATGATAGGTGAGTGATCACTTGCAGTATCCGGGAGTACTGAGACCCTTGAGATATGTTCAGGGCGGTTAGTCAGTACCCAGTCTAGCAGGGTGTAGGTACCAGTCCTGTAGTTGCACCTGGTGGAGTAGTGACCAGCTGTGTGAGGTGCTGTGCTGAGATAGCATCTTTGTAGGTGCAGACCTCAGACGAAAGCCAATTTGTGTTAAAATCGCCCATAATTATAGTCTCGGAGTTATGGTATAGGCCCTGTAAATAATCCATGACGCTGTTGAAGCCCCTAGTCTGATCCCTGGGGGGGGGTAGATACACTGAGGCAATAGTAAGATCCTTACTATGGATTCCGAGGAGAACGTCGATGATGAGGACCTGGGAGGGGGAGTCTGGGCTAGAGAAAGGAATAACATGACCCATGAGAGTATCCCTCAGATAAATGGCACAACCCCATGCTTGTTTTGCAATTCTGTCCTGCCTGAAAATAGAGTATCCGGGCATTGCGACTGCAGTGTCAGGTATCTTAGGGTTTAGCCATGTTTAAACCACAGAGAGGATGTCAGGGTCATGATGCTGAACCCAGGTTTGGAGGTTGTCAAGTTTGCTGAGGAGTCTACAGACATTGATTGATGCGAGTAAGAGAGACCCCTCCCTCCTATTGTGTGTGTGGGGGGGGGTGCGGTTTGCCCTGCTGGCCCTCGGTTGGGGTGTATATTACCAGAGATTAGAAGTAGCATTAGAAGAATTATCAGGAGTGAGGTTTTAAGCATTTTGTAGACTTGTTTGTTTGTTAGGCACTTGTGCCTCTTGGCGCTTTAGTATTGTTGGTGGGATGTATTTGTTCGGCAGGTGGAGGCTTCATCCTCCAATGTCAGTGCCTGTATTTTCCATTTTTAACCCCACCCTCCCCCAGGAACAATGTAACGTTAGCCGTCTGACAGCCACGCTCCAGCTCTTTCCACTCTCAGTGCTCCCTTGCACCTCCACCTGTGGTCACTCGGGTGGCAGTATATCAGCAGGACATGAGATCCACCCCCCCAAGAGGAGACTAGTGTCTGTTGGAACGCTCACTTCCTCTTCTCGGAGCTGTTCCTCTAACTCCACTGGCTTGTTCCCCATCCCTAGGTTATCAGCATCACGATCTTTATTTTCTTTTCTTTTCTTCTCTTTTCCTTCCTTCCTTCCTTCCTTCCTCCCTCCCTCCCTCTCTTGTTTGTTTGCTTTCTTGCTGTCTTTCATTGATACATACATTTCTGGTGGGGAAGGGGGATAAAAGCCATCATTCCAGTTGAGTCCCTGCCACTCACCAGCTCTGTAAGAATACTTATCTCATCCGATGCATTGCCCCCCCCAACACTCAAGTAATGCCACCATGGCCACCAGCACAATTGTATGCAGCCACAGAGCTTTTAGGAGCCCAGTTTAAAACAGGAAGAAACAGGGCATTTTTTACCTTAAAATACATGTGAGGAGCTTAATTTAATTTTACCGTGCAGAGTGTGGACTGACACTTGTTATATTGGGGCGGGTGTGTGATGACTGAGACTTATGTCATGGGGGGCAGATGTGTGAAGACTGAGACTTGTTATATCTCAGGGGTGAGTGGATGTGTGTACTGAGATTTGTATCATTGCGGTTGGGGGGATGCTGTAAAGAACTGAGTGAGGCGACACCAGTTCTGGTAACATTTATTTTTTTAATAACTGAGTGATGAATACACTGGGCAGGGGGGCAGTGGGGCAGTGGGGCCATTTTCAGGCACGACCGGAACCAGAACTGCCACTGGAACATGGCACATACACGCTACATGCAAGGTTTTTTTTTTTTACTGCCTAGGTCCTTCCTTCCTGTAAATGGCTACTGTTACACAGTGTTTAACTGGCAACCAGAACAAATAATTAAACAAAACGTACCTTATAAGTACATAGTAACACACGGCCTTGAGAGAACGCGCTGTATCAAGGTAACACACGGAGGCTGAGTAAACAAATCGGCAATTCAGACACCGATACCTGCTTTATAACAAGACATGATACCTGAGTTGTGTTGTAACCCAGAAATGGCTGGAGACATGGCACGGGGACCAGGGGGTTTGTTCCAAAGTTTTTACAGCCAGATATGGAGAGTGCTTGGGGCCCACGGGGCCTGAATTTTTTAATTCCAATTCTGTTTATCCTCCTCTGCAGACATGCATCCCTATTTTCAAACATCCCCAGCCTTGTCACCACCCATCTCCAGACCTGTACCCCTATCTCCCAATGATCCAGTCCTCTCACCCCACCATCCCCAGATGTGTACCCCTATCTACCAACATCCCTAGCCCTGTCACCTCACCATTCCCAGAGCTGTGCCCCTGCCTCTCAATGTCCCCAGCTCCACCACCGCACTGTCCTCAGGTCTTACCTTGCTCCTCCTTTTCTGTGCATACCCCACTCTGAGAGGCTGCTGGGATGGGCCACTCCAGGAGGAGACCACATCCCTTTTGCACTGGGGTCATTCTGCATGCAGGCCCCATTTTTCCCATCCTGTTCTGTCTTCCCCGAGGATGTCTCAAGCTGGGGTTATGTTTGTCTCCCCCACTTACATCAGAGACATCCTCCCCAATCTGCTGTCCCTGCTGCACTGCCCTCTGGGGTCACCCAAGGGGCAGTATGGTAACAGAGAACTGGAGCCCCTCTGGAGGGAAAGGAATGTCCACTCAAGGTGCTCGACTCGTCTCCCCTGGCTGGCCTTCCATCAACTTAGGTCCGCTCTTGAACCCAGGTCACAGGCCTCATGAGCTGTAGTGCTACTGCCACACCAACAGGTTGGCTAGAAGGTTTAAAAGTTAAAGTTCCAGTTGTGCAGAGACCCTTCCCTAAGTATTAATTTCGGCAAGGCACAAAGACAAAGTTTTTACTCTGAGTGCCCAAAACACGGGTTAAAATGGCCCCAGGAGAACAACTCTAGCCAAGGCCCTACCAGGTGCTCAGACACAAAGCAGCACCCTCTGCTGGCCACATTTGGGTATCACACTCCACTGAACAGAAGGCTGTGAAAGAATCGCAGTGGCATTTAGTGCGGCCCAAAGCCTAAGTGTTATGGCAGCAAGTTGCAGTTTATAAGTGTCGATATGCCATTTACACCAGTCGCCACCGAGGGCCCTGACAGGACACCAGCATCTCATTATGGGCCCATTTTTTTCCTCCCTCCCTGGCAGGCCTCCCTGTCCTCCCCAACCCCATCACCCAGCGTATCCCAGACTTACCAGCTCCTACCCCCACAGCTTACCCACTGCACAAAGGTGTCAAGAGACCCTGGCTCGATCTGCCTTTCACAGATCTGGTGGAGCCATGCCAAGGTTGTCAGAGCAGAGCCTGTGAGGTTTCAGAGAACCATCCTGCCAGACGGGGGGGGGAGGATTTCTTCTCACGGTTTTCTCCCTTGTGAGCGGGTGGCATACAGTGCCATCAATGGCATCACTACACCTGTTCTCGTGTGTAGTATGCCGGATCTCTGCCGCTTCTCCTCCCCACAAGTTGTGGTCCTGGTTTTTTGCACCCTGCCAGCTAGCGCCAGGGGCCAGGCTAACAGTAGGTACCATGCCATCCCACGGTACAGCAGTTGAGCACAGAAGCAGCATGTACCTGGCCATGGCACGACCCCCCTGAGGACACGATCCTGCAGCATCCTCAGCCTCTCAGGGTCCCTCCGTATGAGGTCGCAGTACCGGTGGTGGCACTGCTCACCAGTACGTTGTACCCTGGTGTCCTGGACCAGGCCAGCAGCAATGGCCTGCCAGACGTCTGTCCTGGCCTGCTGCAGGGGCTCCTGTCCAAACAGGCTGGGTGCACGTGGCTGCACCTGGGCCACAAGGTTGACCAATTCCACCTCATTCCAATTGTGAGCACGTCGCACCCTTCACTGTGCCATGCTCCCTATATGAGTTGGTGAAACAAGATGGCAGGTAGCGCATGTGCACAACGTGCATGGGATGCATGCCTCATGGAAGGTTGCATGATGTTCACCAGTCGCGCATCACTGTGGATGCGTGGCATGGGCATGGTCCACCCGACACATGGAGCTGGAGTCTCAATGGGGCATAGGGTCAGGTCAGAGGTCACCCGGCGCATAGTGCACAGGAGTGCTATGGGGCCACAGTGCACCCTGGGCCCTATGGCACCTGAGTGCTATAGGAGCAATAGCACATTGTGCACCATGGGCCTATAGCCTGGGTGCTATGGGGCCATGGTACGATGTGCAGCATAGGCCCTATAGTAGCAGGTGCTATGAGGGCCGTAGTGCATGGTGTGCCATGGGCCCTATAGCGCCTGAGCACAAGCCATGATGCATGTGTACTGTGGGTAGCGCACTGCGCATGTCACGGCATTGCCCCACGACATGCGCCGGAGCAATTCCATTGCGCAAGAAGCAAGTGCGCGATATTCAACCATCATATGTTAATGAGCTCATCAGCCAATGCATGGCACACTGGGGATATTAGCATGTCATTACCGTTGTGCAACACCTCATTTGCATGCAATGCACTATAAAGGCACTGCCCAACATCACAGGCCATGGACCAGTATCGCAGCCATCTGAGATAAGTTGGGCCTGCCGTGGGAACTGCCAGCACCGCAGGGTGGATGGCTGGGGTTGGGCGCTGCAGGCAGTAACACACCTGTCCATGTCCACAGGTAGCAACATGTCCGAACATGAGGAGACCAAGGAGCGTGGGCCTGCCCGCAAGCACAGGCCCAACTTTATGAAGGCGGAAGCCAATACCCTGTTCGAGGCCTACCTCGACAGGGGGTAATTGCTGAGTGGCGCCACTGGCACACCACAGACTAGGGCTGCGGCCTGACTGGAGGTGGCAGCAGCCATGACCCAGCAGGGCAGCCACCAGCGTTCTGTACAGAAGTGCAGAAAGAAGGTGGGCACTGACAAACACTGCATTAAAGAGAAGGTGGCAGCCATACGGGCTGCCAGGACAGCCACTGGTGGGGGCCATGCTGCTGTGCCACAGCTCACAGTGCAAGAGGAGCTGGTGGTGGCCACCATGCGGTGCAGCACTGTTGAGGGTGTTCCAGGTGGTGGCTTCCAGACAGGAGGGAGCCCATCACTGCATGGTACATATGCCATGCCCAAGGGGGGGGGTTCTGGTAAGGTAGCACTAACACATCTGTTTTCTCTTACAGCACCAGCACGCCAGCATGCAGTGGCAGAGGCGCCAGCGGCTGCCGTGGGGGCAGGACCAGCCCCCGAGGACCAGCCATCCACCTCCACGGGCATCCGGGGGCCCAATCGGCTGCAGTACACCACCGCCATCCAGCCTGATGTCCTGGGCTTGGTGTCAGATGAGGCCCTGACTGTGTTCCAGCAGGATGCCAGCCATGGCATGCTCTGCATGGAGACACAGATGGGGGGTCTGACACCGATGACAACATGACCTTCATCCTGGACAGCGTGGCTGGTGTCGTGGGGGAGACACCCATACCTACCACCATCACTGGCAGTGTGGCCAGTGGCCTGTCGGCAGTGCAACAGCTGCCTGCCACTGCCCCTGCTGCCGCCGTGTGCACAGCCACAGTGGTGCTAGGTGGTGCTGGTTCAACCGCTCAGGCGCTGGCCAGTGCACAGGGACCACAGGGGCAGCAGTGGTAGATGGCTGTGGATGTTGGGCGACTGGATGCAGAGTCTGCTGCTGGTGCACCTGACAGTGACCTACCCCATGGGGACCCCGCTGTGCAGCATCCACCTGAGAGGGGGGCTGTGCAGCGTGGTCGTACACCACAGGTGGGACGGTGGCATGCCCATGCACCCCTGGGCGCCGACCCATTCACAGAGGACACCTGATTGCTGCAGGCCTCCATAGAGCAACAGGTGCTGCTCATAGCTAGGGTGCATGCTCTTCACGCAGAGGTGTGCCAGGCAGCCGAGCAGTACGAGAGGGGCACCGCACAGGTCCTGGAGGCCATACAGCACCTGTGGGAGGACATGACCGCATCCCTGGATCGCATTGCCAATGCGATCTCAGTCGGCCTTGTGCCAATGGCTGCCACAGGGCATGGCTGCCAGCCACAGACACTGCGGAGTGCACTGTCCACCCCACAGACCTAGCATCAGGCGAATGCCTCAATGTCGATGCCGGGCTCTGCTGTCAGCATCCCAGGCATGCCTGGGGCAGACCTGTTTGGGTGCCTACACACCCCTGCGAGGATCCAGTCGCGTTCCCACAGTTTGACCCCTGGGGGTAGTTGCATACCCCCCCATGGCCATTGAGCAGCCAGTGGCTGCCGATCAGCCCCAGCGCAGCCACCCCCGTGTCCGGCAGCCCTGATGTGCGCGCCGTCCTGTCTGCAGTCTGCTGCCACCACCCTGTGTGCTCATGGGCGATGTGTGTGGGTGCATGCCACAGTCGTGGCAACTGTGTGTTGCACCACACGCTGCCTGTGTGCGCACCCACCCAGCCGCTGGCCTGTGTGGTGTGTGCATGATGATAGCAGCACAGCACTGGTTGTGCCTGTGCACCGGTGCCCTGTATCTGATCCATGCCATGTGCTAGCACCTGGGCACGTGCCTGCGTGTGCCAGTGTGTGTGTGTTGCTGTACAGTGCTGTGTGGTGTTGTGTGTGGCTGTGTGGCACCGCCACCCCCACCTGTGCGCCACGCCTGTGTGTGCATGCCCATTGCCATGCCTGCCCATGCCTGTGTGCTGTGCCATTGTGTCTGTCCACTGCATGGGTGTTGCTTCACCTACCTGCATGCGCCAAAGTGCTCCTGTGCAATTGTGTCCCGGTGCTGGCATGCCATCCTTAGAAGTCGGGGATCCCTCCGCCCGGGGGGGCTGCCCACCGCTCCCCAGCCCATTGCCCTTGTTGTCCCCACTGCTGTCCCCTCTTCAGCCTCGACAGCTATCCCACAGTCAATGGCTATGTTGTGCAGCTTGCAGTAGGCCAGGAATAGGCCACAGGCTTTCGAGGGGCTGTACTGTAGGGCACCGCCAGACCTGTCTAGGCAACGGAATCGTGCTTTCCGCATACCAAACACACGCTCAATGATGTTCCGCGTGATGTCATGTGCCTCATTGTAATGATCCTCTGCTGGGGACGACAGGCGCCAGTAAGGGGTGAGCAGCCAGGGCCTGAGAAGGTAGCCAGTGTTACCTGTGTGGACAGATACATGGTTAGCCTGGTGTCCTCTATTGCTGTACCCTTGCCCATCCTGGCACCCCCACCAGCGCACCCCCGCCGCCCCGTCCCATGCCCTGCTGTTCCCAGCTCCCCATGGCCATCCCATACTCACCCACTAGGTGGCCTGTGAGGATCTCCCCACTCTCGAACCTGTGGCACAGCAATGAGCTGTGCCAGATGAATGAATCATGTGCACTCCCAGGGTGTGTGGCACAGACATTGGTTATGTGACCCCTGGCATCGCACACCACCTGGCAGTTGACACTGGGGTAGCCCTTCCTATTCACATATGCTACACCCTCTGGGTCAGGTGGCATGTGGTTGCCCACATGGGTGCAGTCGAAGGCCCCTAGCATGCCAGGCATCCGTGCTACCCTATGGAACTCCTGCATGGTTGCTGTATGCTCTGCCTGTGTGCTGGGGAAATGGATGTATTTTGCAGCATGTGGCAGCAGGGCATTGAGGAACTGTGCGAGGAGGTGTGACGTGGTTGACTGGGTTATGAGGGTGGTGCCCCTGTTGGTCTCTGGAAGGTGCATGTGGCGAGCAGGCACATGACGGCTATCACTTTCGTCTCCATTGTCAGGGTGTGGCTCCATCTAGTGGGTGCCTGCATCTCCTCATTGCACAGCTCACAGAGCTGCCTCAGAATTACCCAGTTCAGGTGACACCGGCCCACGATCTCTGTATCAGTGTGGTTCTCAAAGCTGATGTGGGGACGGTACCACCTGTTCCTGGCATACTGCTGACGGGCCCTTCCACAGCCACGATGCTCTGCCTCCTCACACCCCTCATTATGGCCTCCTTCTTGAAGGCTGCAATGGTCATGGCCCCTGTTGTCCTGTCTCCCCTTGGGCGTCCTGCTCCAGTGGTCCACTTGCCACCATGGGGCAATGCCTGTCACTCTGCCGGGCTCCCTCTTGTGACACCTGCCCCCTGCTTGCACACACCTGCCACCTCTGTCCCACACCCCTGTGGATGCCTATGTCACTCCCTCCAGGGTCTGGTGGCTCTTTCTCTCCCACTCTCTCTCTCCCCCTGTCTCTCTCTCCCTCTCCCCCTCTCTCTCTCTCTCTCTCCCTCTCTCTCTGTCTGTCTTTCTGTCTCTCTCTCTCTCTCTCTCTCCCTCTCCCTCTCCCCTTCTCTCTCTCCCTCTCTCTCTATCTCTCTGTCTTTCTGTCTCTCTCTCTCTCTCTCTGTCTTGCTCCCCTCTGGCGCAAGTGCTGTCTCTCTGCTTGCTCCCTGTATTTATAGGCTCAAGTCTGCTCGGTGCATCTGGCCATTGCTGTACACTTACGCCATGGGTCGGGGGTTGAATATCGCACTATGCCGCATATTCATGGGAATGCCCCCTGCCCTTGTGCATGCATTCATTAGAGTTGCGCATTGACGCTCTGCTACTTGCGCTGCACAATGGCTCCCGCTGAATATCGCTCCATGGCGCAGTTCTGTATTTGCACATGTGCGTCCCAGTTGTGCCATGCACAAGTGGTTTGAATATCCTGCCCAGTATGTACACACTCTAGGAGAAAATGTTCAAGGGTTCGACCTAGTGGTTTAAGCATTCGTGTCTGGGACGAAACCTTTCCGAAAAGCTTTTGTCGTTCAAATTTCATTTACACCAAGCCTCCCATGACAGTCTGGGCCAGGAACCCCCATGTACATCGGGTAGCCCTGCAATCCATAACATGGGTAATCACTGACTGAGTTATTTTTTTTTTTTTTAGCTTTTGGAAAGATACAGTCTCTCAACAACATCCAAGGCGAATACTTGTAAAAATACATACATCAGCCGGCCTGGTGGTGCTGGAGGTTGAGGCGCTGGACGTCACACCAGTGACCTGGGTTCTAGAACAAGCCTGAACCACCGGGGGTTGACAGGGGACAGAGAGGATTGAGCATCTGGAGGACTGCTCTCCTCTCTTGGGGAGGGAGGGAGGGATTGCTGTCCTGCTCATTGATCTCCCTGTGGTGGTGGCTGGAGGAGATGCGAGTCGGGAGGCACGTTACCAATGTATGAAGTTGGTAGGGAGGGGTGGTGGAGAAAAATAGAGGAAAATGGAGTTGGTAGGCTCCGTGATGGCTCACCAGCACCCGTCCTGGCTCCCCAAACATCTGAATTTCTGTCCGGGAGGTGGGGGAGCGTCGGCGCCCCTTCACCTCAGCCCTGTCACGTGGGGGAAACCCATGGGGGACCATAGGGGATGTCAGGCAGGGGAATAGTGAGCTGGAGACCGAGTCCCTCTGAGGGAGGGACCGAAACCGCCTGCCATGCTCCCAGGAGGATAAACAAATAATAGGAAAAAAATACATTCATCAGTATCACATATGTTATACTAAGCTCTGTTACAGCAACACATAGGTCGTTACTACATCCAGGGGTGACAGAGAAATATAATGCAACATTCTTGAAGTTTTGTACGCATGAGCCAAATTTAGTCCCACTTGAGGTGACCCATTTCCCAAATATTTATTCCCCTTAGTATCACGGGCTGTATCTGAATCAACTTCAGGCCAAAATCCATTGACTTGGTTAGTAATTGGTTAATAACTGCATAAGCTCTTTCAGCTCTCCTCCTCCCTCCCTGCAAAAAACTCAACCAGTGGTACACATTTAACAACTTTCAAACAGGAAACCGTATTATGAGTAACTGGAACACCTGCTAACAAAGAGTGCAACAGCTCATTGTGCCGGCTTTAGCGTTCACATTTGTGGGACTTTCCTCTTTCCCATCGTTTATGAAAAGCAAACTGATAAGAGTCTAACTTGGTAGAGCACCCAAGGAAACAATGGCATGTTAATCTGCACATTTAGGACAGCAAAACAGAACTTTTTGCAATACGCTAACATCCTTGAGGATACATACAGTGACAGAGAGATGTACTGTTACTGTAACGGGCCATAGGGGGAGGTGGGGGAGACTCCCTCCAACTCACCACAAGGTTAGCACCATTTTAAGCTGAAAGTGCCTCGCTGTTCATTACAGGAACTACACTGCATGGATATAATCGGCGACAAGAGCTGCCACATTGTAAAATAACGTGTTATAGAGCCCCTGTGCGAGGTAATCACAAACACAGTTAGGTACGTACCTGCATCAGTATTGAACTAACTCGCAAAAGGCACTACCAACTTGGCTCCCACTTTAAGCCCCCCATCCCCCAAGACTCACATTACTTACAATTTCAGACATTTTGCTGTTTTAAGCAGAGTCCTCATTTTGGTCCCCAAAGTCCATTTTAATTTTGACCACTAAACTTTCTGCAATGTTATGATAATTGAAAACATGACATTCATTTGTTTTTCTTATTGTATTTCTCCCCTGGGGCCAGCCTGGAAGGCAGCTTTGACTCTCCCTCAAAGGGCTCTCCTTCCGCCTGTAGTCATGTTGCTGTCTCCTGACTCCCTTCCCCCCAGTAAGTCCCCCACAGATTTCCCTTCTGTGGCAGGGCTGGGGAAGGGGCATCCTCCCCCACACCAGTGCATATGAATCTGGTTGCCAGGAAGCTGAACTTGGGGTTGGGTGTGCAGTCCGGGCTACATGGACCCTGTCAGCACATCCCACCCATTTTCCTTGTTCTGGATTGGTCTCCCCACCCATTGCCAGGGTGCATGCATCAGCATGCATGCGTGGAGGCGTGAGTCCCACAGCACCCTTTCTTCCTCTGGCTTCCCTGACCCATTCTGCCCTCCAGCCTCCACCTGGGGGAATTCATTCAGTGGGACTACCAGTCCACCCTCCCAGGAAGAAGAGAGCTGTCCTCTGGATGCTCGATACTCTGCCTCCCCGGTGGCCCACTCACACCACAAACATAGGTCGCAGGTGTGGCAGGAGGTAAAGCACCGATGCCTCAGCCTTCCATGCCATTGGGCCAGCATAACTTTCAGTTTTGCCAGGAACTGTAGTGCATGTGTGACTCCTGGCGATCGCAATGTGGCTCACAACCCATCGTACACCCTTCCGTCTGTCCCAGGTTGAGTAGTTAACAGCTTCAAACTCTATGGGCCTCCTGGCCACCTCCAGAATTCTATTTCTTTTGTGATCCCCAGCCATAACTGAAAAGGAAAGTCCGTGGGACTTCTCCAGCTTCCCAATGATGACGGGGTGTGGTCTTAAAAGCTTGGAACACCACAAGGGCAATTTAGAGCAAATGTCTCTTGCAACAATTATTCTGCAAATCTGGTCAGTTGCTTGCCCTCCTGCTCTTTCTCCGGTTCCAAAACCAGCAAAGTGGGAGATCAAGCTTCATCCTCTCAAGCTGTGAGCCTGAAGCTGAGCAAGTTATTTCCTTTATGTAATCCTACAGCTGTTGTTACCGCCCTGAGAGCTGAGCAGATGCTTCGTTTGCATCCACCAAAGGCACCTTGCATTGACTCGCACAGGTCGTTAATCTTGAGTTAAACTATTGGATTTTGGAGTCCAAGGTGACACCCCCGTGACAAAGGCTTTTTGTAGCTTTAAGGACATTATTGAGAGTAAAGTCTGTTGTGGCCGTTTCCTCATCTTGTGCTGTTTTGGTATCACTGCTCGGTTCCGCAGCCTGCTGTCCACATTTCCTGACACCTTCCCCAGCCTTTTTCTTCAGCTTTCCCATAGCTGGTTTATTGGGAAAAGTGCTCTGTGTCATACCGACACCAAAGCAAGCACTCTAAGCACTGATAAAATGCAGAAAATTAAGGTTTATTTATTTCGATCTAGGATTGCAATATCTTTGAGCAGAGAACCGCTCATTTACAAAGGTTCCATGTCAGAAAGGGTGGGAGAACATACACTGGAAACATTACAAAAGTCACTAGCTAACAGTTACACAGATAACAAATTTAAGCATTCAGTAATAAAATTAAGCATTCAATCAACAGAATAATACGGTATAGGGATGAAATCAAGGAACAAGAAAGTTTACAAAATTACACACACATAAGCCATGTCAGAACACAGGGCTAGTGCTGCCTAGTGTGGCTAAGTCAAAACATAGGTGTGGAGTTTAGAGCAGGGAAGGTGCATGACAGAGAATGGAGTGGGAGACAAGACAGTGGAGGGGGGAAGGGGGAAAGAGAGAGGAAGAATAAGAGTCCTAAGAGTGTGATAGAAGGAAAGGGAGAGAGAAGGACTGGAAAGTATTGATAGGTATGGAGGTGAGGAAGGGCCAATTAGTGGAGCAGTGCAGAATCAGATGAGACAGAGGGACTTAGTCAGGTGCAATCACAGCTACTATTCAGTAGCAGATGTTGTCGAAGAAACCTTTTGAAATGGCCCAGTTTTGGTGCAATAGTGAGTTCAGCACTTAGGGTGTTGAACTAGAGGGGTGCCCAGTATATGTAGGACCTTTGTCCTTGAAGTTCTGCACCTAGAAACTGTGAGAAGCTGGTGAATGGAGTTTCTAGTAGGCTGTGAGAAAGAGAATGGGCTTTGAAGGTTTGCTACTCCAGGAGGCACGAGTCCTAGGAGTGTTTTTATTTGGCTAGCAGGCGGGTTTGACAGCGAATTCTGTTGCACACTTGTAACCATCCAGATTGTGCATAGAGGTTGCAAGCACATGTGAGGCAGGGGAACCAGTGGGCAGCCTGCGTGCTTTATTAAGTGTCACTGCTGTCCTATGGAGGGAAGCAGCAGTCGCAGTGCTGTAAATGATAAGACTGTAGTCGATGACAGAGACGACTGAGCTACTGATTGCAGTTCGTAAGGCTTCAGGGGTCAAGGCTACACTTGTGTCTGTGTAGTAGCCCTAGTCTGATATTGACTGTTCTAGCCACATTCTCAGTTTGCTTAGAGAAGGTTAGGGAGCAGTCCAAGGTTACCCCCAGGTATTGTTCAAGTGGAACTCCCGAGCAGTTTCTAACGGTAAGAGGGGTGTATCATTACTTAGTCCTTGCACTGCTGAAAAGCATTACCTTTGTGTTTTATAGTTCAGCACCAATTTGTGAGATCCAAACCAATCTTCGACTTGCTCAAAAGCATGTTGCAGTTGAAGTTCAAGAATGGCAGGGTTCACGATGGGTAGTACAGATTGACTGCATCATCCGCATAAAGGAGGATCTGTTGATTAATGGAGTGAGAAAGTTCATTAAGAAAAATGCTAAAAAGAAGGGACCCAGAATTGAGCCCTGTGGTACACCACAGTGGACAGGTAGATGCTCAGAAGTGATATTAGTGATTCTCACCTGCTGGGAGCAATCCGACAGGTTGCTTTTGAACCAGTTTGTAGTTTCCTTAGCAAGGCCAATGGAAGATAACTGTTGTAGAAGGAGTGAGTGAGTGACTGACAATGTCAAAAGCCTTTGTTAAATCAATAAAGCCTGCTCCAACAAGGCTCCCCTGGGCAAGAGAGTTCTGAATGGTACTGATGAATTCCAGGAGTGCGGTGGTGGTGCTGTGTCCAGTTCGAAAACCATGTTGTTGCAGGCATTGGATCTTGTATTTATCAAGGTACTCCACCAATTGTTAGTTATTTTAAAATTAGATGTTTGGGTTCCTTGAGGGAAAGCTGATCTTGACGGCTCGATGAACTTTTGTTCTCTGAAAGTCACATTGGAGGCAGCACTGCCTCTAAGGCAGAACCTTGCTGTTGCATGTATTCTTTCCGACAGCCAAGTCCCTTCTGCTATATATTTACTAGTCTAACACTACGCCCCTCCTGAATTTCACTTGAGTGGTGATCTATGGTGATCGTTCAGGTAAGGGGAAAACATACAGGCCTTCCCTGTGAAGAGCTGCGGCCACTACTCCAAGCATTTGGTAAAGACCCTTGGCACAGAAGACAAGCCAAAGGGCAACACTCTGAATTGGTTATGTTCCCCTTGGAACCTGAAGTAATTTCTGTGAAGATTCCGGATTTTGATATGGAGGTATGCATCTTTCATATTGAGGGAACATATCCAATCCACTGTTTGCAGTAACAGGAGGGGAACCTGCAAAGTGACCATTCTGAACGTCTTGTATTCTATGAAGAAGCTGAGATACCAGGTCTCCTGTCCATTTGGGGACAAGGAAGTACTGGGAGTAAAACCCTGTGTGCCTCTGTTCTAGAGGCACAGGTTATATGGATCGTTTCTGAAGCAGAGTCTGTTCTTCCTCCAACAACAAGGGCAGATGCCCTGAAGAATATGTTGTCACAAGTCAGGGATGATCTGGAGGGTTGTCCAGAAGTTCCAGATGATGACTCTTTTGTATGATCTCCAGAACCCACAGATCTGTTGTCACCTCTTTCCACTGGCTTAAGTGGAGGGAGAGGTGACCCGCTACAACCACCCCTGGAGGTAAAGGTGGTTGGGGGGGTGTATAAGGAGTCTACTGGAGTCATTGGGGTTGGCTCCCCAGCACAACTATTTCTAGGGGCTTTTGATTGGGCACCTGAGGTAATACTGGGGGCTGATAAGGCCCCTGCTTCTTGGCCCCTGCTGTGCTGTCCAACACCAGCTGGATGAAAGGGATCCCAGCTCCTACTCCTGAGATGGGTATGGTAGAGGGAACGCACGGACTTCAGAGTCCTACCTGAGTCATGAAGAGCTGTCAAAGTCTCTTGGACCTTGTGACCAAACAATTTCTGCCCCTGAAATGGGGCATTAAGAATGGACTGTTGCACATCATTTGCAAAGACTGCCACTCGAAGCCATGAGTATCTCCTGAGACTGATGCCAGAAGTTGCAGCTCTGGCAGAAGTTTCTGAGACCTCATAGGCTGTGCAGAGCAAATGCTATCCCACATCAGCCCCAGCCATGAGATCTTTAATTAGCTCCTGTTCATGGGTATCCTCAGGCAAAGTTTGTGCAGCTGCCTTAGCCTTCCTTCAGAGGGTGTTCTGATATTTCATCATGTGGGCCTGATAATTAGCACTGCAAAGGTCCAGGGATGCAGTGACATATGCCCTCTTGCCTATACACCCAGCCTCCTGGACTCTCTGGGAGAGAGCTGAGATGCTTAGATCCCCTAGAGCTATCATGGACAGCATTAATAACCACTGAATCAATGTCAGGCTGTGTGGCATAGAAAGTTTCCCAGAAGGGGCCATATACATTTTATCCACCTTCCTGGTGACAGCAGGGATGTGGTTTTGGTCTGTACCAAAGCTGTACCAAGACTGGAAGCAGAGGGGGGACTACAATGGCAGGAGACTCGGGCAATTCCAAGGATTCTGTTTAAATTCTTCTTGCTAGTGTCCTACTCCTCCGGGGCAAAGGCCATGGCAACTTGCACTTGCTGCATCATGGTATGGAAAGTAGAGCTGGTGGCCCTTTCATATGGCCTTTAGATTATACTCATACTAGTAGCTGATAGGATCAACGGGAGGAGAGAGCGTGCTGGAGACATCGGAGTGGCATAGCAGGTGGCTGTGGCAAGGGAGTACCTTACAGCATCGATGGGGGTTAGTAACAGGCCCTGTCAGTGGGCCCCTGGAACATGGAGGCCAGGCAGTAAGCATCTTAACATATCCGAGAAGGATAAGAGAACTGCCTGAGTGTTGGCATCTGTGTGGTCAACGGGGGGAGGCTAAGTCCCTACCATCAGCGGTGACATACCAGCTGAAGGGGGTCTGATTGTGCCTGCACCAGGCATAGACCTTGGTGTTGTGTTTATGGTTCGGTGGCGCTGGTAGAGTGGCCGGCATCGACATGGAGGTTATACCTGAGGAATGGAGGGGCAACCTGGAACACACCGGGGAGGCTTTCTCCTTGTCTTTGTGCCAGTGCTTGTGCTTGTAACTCCTTGATACCTTTTCCCCAGGACTTGGATGATTGCAATTTGGTCAATGGAGCTATTTTGCTGTACCTCCTTCTTCATCCTAGCTACCATTTTCTAGAGAATAAACTTTTCCAGAGCCCCTTTACAGCATCAGCTCATTGCAGAATTGAAAGTCCAGCAAATTTCATAGGCTTTCACGTTATGGGCGATGTCCAGCAGCTGAACGGATGTAATGCGAGTCTCCTGCATAGATCTTCTCTCTGTACTCGCAGTTTTGGAAGAGCTTTGTTGATTCTTTCGATAACACACAGGTCGTCAAAAATCACTCTAAAAGTGATCGATTTTCTAAAGCAGAAAAACAAAAATGGTCCAACCAGTCTGATCTGTGGGCAAAGAAATGAGGAGAAGAGGGGCCGCACACGTTTATGTACATGCTGTAAACACTGACATCTGATGTCATCGTCACAGCCCTGGCTGACTTCTTGCAAAAGTTTCCATGTGGTCCTAGGATTCCATGTCATTCTGGCGATGGAATAATGGCACACGTGAAAACAGCGAATCCTTAACGGCACATACAGTAATGGCGACATTAACATATGGCAACCATCAAATACGGCAAATTTCAACCAGTGTAGATGTGAGGGTGATACTGGTGGATGTGACCTACTTACACACTTTGTGAACTAACTCAGTATGTTTTGACGCTGGAGTCCAGAGTATTTATGTGATGGTACCTATATCCACATTGCATCTCCAGCACTGGACAGTATTCACCTTTATTCATGAGGGGCTCTCTATGAGGAACTGTGCCCCCTAAATCCCCCCATTTATTTATAACCAACCCAAGTCACTCATTGCTGGTAACAGTTGCCATTCCTGTACATTTGCCAACATTCCTAGTCACTGTTATTTATAGGTCGCTGTCATTGTGATCAGCGTTCTGCTTTCACCTTAATGACTATGCCATTTTGCCTTCACTTTAATTATGTGCTACTGGTCTGAGTGCCTGGCTACTGTAAGTTCCATGGGTCTGGTTTGATTAAAGAGATATCCTCAAAGAAGATCAAAAATTCCTCGAGCTAAAAAGTGAGACTGCACTCAGCGGCCGCTGGCTCAAGTAGGTAAATAAGAGAAGCGAACATTATTTCATTATCTAAACAATTTTTACTTTGGAAAAATTCCACAATTTCCAACAATTTACTTTCTGAGCACAAAGTCAAATCTTTTGTCTGGGTAACACTAGGCAAACCTACAGGGCCACATTTTAACTGAAGTACGTGATAAGACAGTTCCTCTTATGGAGTGTATTTCTTCGGGTACATTTCCTATACGAACCCAGTACATTTAGCGTAACCAAGAACAGGGGTGTTTTTATTTTTTTTTTGCTTTCATTTTTACCTCCTCGGCCACCTATTCTGCTCCCATATCCAGGCATCCTAGTGGGGATCCAGCCACCTTCCACCTCTACCGCAACTTCCATGCCACACCCTGTAACCCCTGCGGCATACCCCCCACAGTGGGGGTGGCAGGGAGCCCCCAACTCCCTATCCGAACGGATCCAGTTCTGGGTGCAGCACTAGCCTGGCGAGCGACAGACGGCCATCAAGCTGCTCAGCAGGTGCCATCTGTTTTTCCACTCTTCTGTTCCCCTGGCATCTGGGATGTGCAATAACGCCAGCGGAGGGAAGCGCGCACATCCGCCCGCGCAGGTGCCATCTGTTTTTCCACTCTTCTGTTCCCCTGGCATCTGGGATGTGCAATGACGCCAGCGAAGAGGCTTGTCGCAGCGTCCGCCCGATACGGAAGTGCCACCTGTTTTCCACTCTTCTGTTCCCTGGCGTCTGGGATGTGCAATAACGCCAGCGGAGGGAAGCGCGCACATCCGCCCGCGCAGGTGCCATCTGTTTTTCCACTCTTCTGTTCCCCTGGCGTCTGGGATGTGCAATAACGCCAGCGGAGGGGAGCAGCGCACATCCGTCCAGCGCAGCTGCCATCTGTTTTCCACTCTTCTGTTCCCCTGGCGTCTGGGATGTGCAATGCGCCAGCTGAGGCGCTGCGGCGTGTCCGCCAGCGCAGGTGCCATCTGTTTTTCCACTCTTCTGTTCCCCTGGCGTCTGGGATGTGCAATAACGCCAGCGGAGGGAAGCGCGCACATCCGCCCTGCGGCAGATGCCATCTGTTTTCAACTTTTCTGTTCCCCTGGCGTCACAAGGATATGCAATGGCGCCAGCGAAAGCGTCTGGCGTGTCTGCCGCGCAGGTGCCATCTGTTTCCCACTCTTCTCTTCCCTGGCGTCTGGGATGTGCAAGCGCCAGCGGAGGGAGGCGCGCACATCCGCCCGCGCAGGTGCCATCTGTTTTTCCACTCTTCTGTTCCCCTGGCGTCTGGGATGTGCAATAACGCCAGCGGAGGGAAGCACGCACATCCGCCCGCGCAGGTGCCATCTGTTTTTCCACTCTTCTGTTCCCCTGGCGTCTGGGATGTACATAACGCCAGCGGAGGGGAAGCCGCCACATCCGCCCGCGCCAGATGCCATCTGTTTTCACTCTTCTGTTCCCCTGGCATCTGGGATGTGCAATCCGCCAGCGGAGGAAGCGCGCACATCCGCCCGCGCAGGTTACCATCTGTTTCCACTCTTCTATTCCTCTCGCATCTGGGATGCGCAATAACGCCAGCGGAGGGAAGCGCATGTGCGTCTGCCTGTGCTCACTCCAGACGTCAGCCCACACTCCTTCCCCAAGCTGCTCCTCTGTGCCCTGTCCCTCAACATCCACCAGGGGGTGGCTGGGCACCAAGTAGAGAAGACCCTCCTCCCCAGAGAAGGAGAGCAGTCCATCGAACACTCAGTCCTTCTCAACCCCCGGCAACCCATGCTCATTCCCGAAAATGGGTCACCAGCGTAGCATGAGGTAAGGCGTCTAGCGCCTCAGGTCCACCAGGCTGGCGAACAGGGGTATTTATTATCACATAAGTAATAGGCAATGACAGGGTGTGCATTATAGGATTATAATAACTGGCCAGTGTTTTTCCCATAGGGGAACCCAGTTATAATTTGCCATTATAACCAGCTGGTTATAACAGCAAACATGCGCCGGGTTTCCCTCAAACCACGCATGCGCCAGCCACGTTCTTCTCTCCTTCAGCACAGCTCCTGGACAGTTACCTGCCATGCAGAGTTGGCGGTAAATAAATCTTAACAAAAAACAAGCTGTCATCATTGAACGTTAAATCTCACTATGTGACAAAACTTGAAAAAAAAACTAGAAAAGTTTTAACAACTGCTCAGCCACAGACCATGCTTCATCCTGACTGGACCGTGGCTGAACAGTGCTGTATGTATTTTATATAATTGCTGTGGTGAAAAAAATGCTGGCCAGCAGTTATATAAAATAAAGGCTGGAGAGGGGTTAAAGCTAAAATTTTTATTTATTTATATTTTGGTAACCGGGTTAAGCCCACTGAGACCAGAGGTTCCTTTTTCAGGGGCCACCCGGGATTTGATATATGCAGCAGTGATTACATACAGTGGACGATAATACAGTGGTTAAACTTGAGACATAACATTAGAGAGACAGCAATTACAGGCTGACAGTCCAGAAATCATAATTGCACAATACATAGAATTAACAGGAGTCGCAGCAGACACATTCGCCAGATAGGGCAATAGTAGTACAATGGTCACAGTTGATTAGGAGGGGAAAGGGGCTAGCGATTACAGCCACAAAGGCTAAGTTCCAGGAGGTACACTTTGAGGCCCGACTTGAATCCTTGGAGAGAAGACCTATCAACCAGGTTTGCTGGGAGTGAGTTCCATAACTGTGGGGCAGCGTATTTAAAGAAGCGCTTGCCAGGGTTGGTGCATACACGAGGGATGTCAAGGGGATGGCCAATTGAGGATCTCACGTATCGGCATTGTATTCTGGGGTTGAGCAGTCCATGCAGATGAGGAGGAGGGCCAGAGGTGGTGAATTTGTAGGTCAGACAGATAGAGGAGTATGCCAGCTTATGACGTATGGTGGGCCAGTGGAGGTCAGTGAGGACATCACAGTGGTGCCTCCTTGGGGGGAGTTGGTGGCAAAGCGTGCCATTCTGTGGTAGAGCACCGTGAGTTTTCTAAGTTCCCCTTCTCGTATGTGCTGGCTGGGGTTCAAACCTGAACCCCAGTTTGGCTTTCTGAGTTCATTCTGTGTACATGGGTTGGCCTTTCGGCCTCACCATGCCCTGCGGGAGTGGACATTCCCTCTATCAACAGGGGGGGGCCCCATAGAGGAGGTAGGGGAGAAGTGTGCAGTTAGCGATTGCACACTGAGCCTCATCAGAAAGGGAACTTCCCAGAGAGTAGAGGAGTCCAAGCCTCTGGTGGATGGACTTAGTTAATGAGTCGATGTGTGGTTTATAGGACAGTTCCTGGTCAAAGAGGATCCCTAGCTTTTTGATCCTATCTAGGACCTCGACTCACTTCCCCTGGGCAGTTTGGAGCAGTAGGTCACACCTGTCCAAGCTGAGGCATCTGGTTCCAAACAGGACAGTCTTCATTTTCTACTCATTTAATACTAGGGAGTTAGCAGATAACCAGGCTTCAAGAGCTGAAAGGCTGGTCTGTAGTTTGGCAGTGATAACGCTAGGCAGTGGGTCACTGCAGTAGACGACTGTGTCATCTGCATAGAGGATGAGTTTGCTCAGCCCACGAACCCTCTCTATGTCATTGACAAAGAGGGTGAAGAGGAGGAGGGGGCCCAGGATTGAGCCCTGAGGTACCCCAGAGACTACCGGTCAGGTACTGGACTGAGTTCCTTGCCAGAGGACTTTTTGGTTTCGATTGAGTAGATAGCTCTTGAACCAGGAGTGAGAGAGCACATCTAATCTAAGGAGATGGAGTCTGGAGAGAGGAAGACTATGGCTGACCAAGTCAAAAGCCTTCGACAGGTCAATAAATAATGCGCCTGTCTGAGAGCCCTGTTCCATGGCATCAAAGACATTGGACATAAGCCGGACAAGGGCCGTGTCTGTGCCATGACCTTTCCTGAAGTCGTATTGTACGTTGGCTAGGAGAGAGTGCTGCTCAAGGTATTCATGCAGTTGGTTGTGGACCAATCTCTCCTGCACCTTCCCTAGAGAGCAGAGAATGGAGATAGGCCTGTAGTTCCCACACTTTGTCCCTGGGCCCTTTTTTATGGACTGGGACTGTGGTCGCTACTTTCCATTTGCTTGGGACAGTTCCATCGAGGAGGGACCCATTGATTAGCCTGGTGATAGGGAGGGTGATGGCAGGAGCAGCGGCCCTCAGCAGCCTTGGTTCAAGTAGGTCATGTCCTGGGGAGGAATCAGGGTTAATTTTGAGCAGGAGAGGTAGTACTTCAGATGGTTTGACAGTTTTCAGATGAAACTGAGGCTGAGCATGCTCTCAAATGGTACTGTGAATGAGTGAAGCACCAGGAGGGATGGGGAAGAAAGTCCACCTGGGTTTGAAAATGAGGCATTGAATGCCTCTGCTACTGTGGAGGGGTCATTGGTCAGGGTATTCCCAACAAGTAGTGCTCCATCCTGGGCATTGGGGCACCTTTAAGTAGAAGATTTATTTGGCTCCAGAATTTTTTGGGGTCTCGGAGGTGACTGGTCTGGCGGTCACTCAAGTACTTAGACTTGGCGTGTTTGGAGGCTTTCTTACAGTGACTCCTCAGTTCCCTGTATTTCTCCCAGTCAGCAGTGCGGCCACAGGATTTATATAGTCCCCAGGCCCTGTCACGGAGCAGCGTACTGCGTTTGAGGCCAGGGCCTAGCCATTTGTGGCACTTTCCCCGTACTCTTAGTTTCTTTCATGGCACATGGACATTAGCCACAGACAGAAAGGAGTGGGTGAAGTAGTCCAAGGCTTCATCCAGGGTGGGGAGGGTGACAATGGGATCCCAGTCGACGGCAGAAAGTCTGAGCAAAAGTCGGCTGTAACAAGTCTGGTGTAGTTCCTGGCTTTAATCACCCTGGCACCAGTTTGGGGAGCTTGTTAGACCAGGTGCAAAAGATTGGTGAGTGGTCACTCAGAGAGTCGGACGTGGTCCTGGCCGTCAGTATATGATCAGGGCAGGAGACAAGGGCCCAGTTGAGTAAGGAGTGATTGCCAGACTTTACATTATACCTTGTAGGCAGTTCAATGATTTGAGTCAGGTTGGAGTCAAAAATTGGATTCTTGTTAGTTGAGGACCTTGGGGAAAGTCAGTTCTGATTAAAGTCCCCAAGGAGAATCATTCCCCGGGGGGTTCTGTCAGGGCAAGGGTTAGGGATTCTAGGGAAGAGGCAGCTGACTGGGGTGGGCACACCCGACATACAGGGGCTTGGTATCTCCAAGGATCAATTTAATGAAAATAATTACACTTACTGATTGCAGAGGGGAGGGCAGTCTAACTGTGTAGCATTAAGATTCGAGTTGGTGTAGATGAGAACCCTGCCACCTTTCCTTCTACACGATCCTGTCTGAAGGCATTATAGCCAAGCAGGTCTACTTCATGTGGAAAGATCTGCGGCTTAAGCCAGGTCTCAGTCACCACTAGTACATCAGGTTTGTACAATGTGGTCCAAACTTCAAGGTCATGGACTTTATGCCATAGGCTGCCAACATTCATATGGCCTTCGGTGTGTGATGCCTATAGAAACCCATCTAGCTTCGCTCTCAGGGTTTATCTGGCATCCCACACCTCAGGTGTTGTGTGTAAAATTCTCTTTATAACCCCTACCCAGCCTTTATTCTCTATTTAATGCACACCCTGGTAGTGTAGTAAGTCACAAGGCTGAAGGCCGAGTGTTCTTGTGCCCTTGGAAGTACATTAAGACCCTTTGATGCACATCTTAGAGGAGCTTATTACACTTATAAACTGGCTCTAAGTAGGTATTTTGGGGAGAAAATGAGAGTTGGTACCTGACTGTGTGTTTATAGAGATAAGAACTGGTGGCTGCCTGTAATGCTTGGATATGCATTTCAGATAAAAAGCCGTAATAACCCACTGAATTCCATAATAACTCTTCCTCACACTCTCACTTCACTGTATTTGTGCGAGTACGGCAGAGCTCGGGCTTGCCTGCTCACACAAATACAGCTTACATGTAACCCTTCTGCAAATGGGGGTTCCCGAAAAGTCTTCCTTGAGCTTGCCTAAATGCTTGCTGCCAGGCTGGTGTCCGGGGTTCTAGCCATATAACTGCTAAATGTTAGAGCCTGTAAAGCCTCTGGTTACTGTCTCTCTAAGAGCTGCCGGAGTGCAGTCATAATAAACTGAGGGGTGGAGGGGGCTGAGTGTTTACCTGATCAAGTCCCAACTGGGCAGCCTGATAATCGCTCCATTTCTACCATCGCTAAATGCGTAGAGGGAGCTAGGTTCAAAAACGTGCTTGCTGACTGATTATCTTTGGAGGAATATAAATATTGTAGTTTGTTCTAACCTGCCTTCTTTGCAGCAAGGACTATTCTGCCTGTCTCCACCATCTTGGTCCCAAACTGCCAAACTGAACCAATCAGTACATTGGGACTCTAAAATGAAGCCTGCTAGCAAGGGCTGCGTGGAGTCAAACTGTGAGGATTGTAGTTTTGAACTGTTGCCGCCTTTTGCACATAGAGGGGGAGCCTTGTTGTGACTGACAGCTGAGTTGGCCAACCAAACCTTTTGGATCGTGGGGACATCACCAAGCTGCCTGCTGTTGGGAGGCGGATCTGGGTTGGAAGTGGTAGAAGCAACAGCTTGAGCGAGTCGAGCGGCAATTGGTGTAGTTCGCACGGGAGAACTGTGGAGAGGTCTAAATTGGCCTGCAAGTATGCCTGCTGCCCTGAGAGGGAACAGAGTGATTTTCGGACTCAATTCGATTTGTGAGCCACTGACTTGTGACCAGGCTAAATACCTGCGGAATACCGAAGAATTTTGCTGAATGCGATCGGTCTGCCAGGAATTCCAGTCACATCTGAACTTCTGATTTGTGCAGAGAGCTGCTCGATTGTGATTAGAGAAGGATTGCAAGGTATTATAAAACTTCTTACATATAAATATGCTGAGTATTTGTAGTGTGTCATGATTTGGTTCCCCACTGTGTGAACTGTATTCTGCCTGCTGGAATCTGTATCCAGCCCACTCGGAGAGGGATTACCTGGTACTGTAGAATTTCTTACATATAAAAGTGCTGTGTATTTGTAGTGGTTGTGATTTGGTTCCCCACTGTGTGAACTGTGTTCTGCTTGCTGGAAGCTGTATCCGGTCCAATCGGACTGAATCCGCGGTTATCTCCATGCAGCCGGGCCTTGCCATGAGGGCCCTGCCAGACTACCCCACTGCACAGAGAAGAGCCATCGACGAGAGACCTGCCTGGGGATCAGCCCCCTGCTCCACAACTGAACAGGAATGATGCCTCGGCAAACCCTGTGGGCCCTGCTTCTCCTGGCACTCCAGATTCACCACCTGCTGTCTCTGTTTTCATCCAGCCTGTGTCCAGTCTTGGGTATTGTGAGTAATTACCAGGGTATCTCCCTGCCACCACAAATTAATCTAAGTGTGTCATCTGATTGTGTTGTTGTTTCTCTTTCTTCATAAACTGAGCCATCTGGCTCCAGATTACAAATAGCATGTACTGTGCATGCTGTTTTTCCATCACAGGGCCCCAACCAGATGCGACGCCAGCCTACCTTGGGCAACGGTCCTGGCTAGCCCATTTTTCCTCCACCTGGGTACCCAGAGGTTTTGACCGTTTAGGGACTCTGAAGTACATGCATAACTGTTTACTTGATAGAGCCTTTAAGCAAATCAACCTGATTCACGCCCCTCCCTTGTTCAAGCCCCCTGAATAAATTGTATCTAATTTTTTCAGCATTTAACCGGACTGTGGTTCCAGTTTGTACCAAGAGTACTGTGCTGTGGCTATTTGCTGTGTCTAACCTTGTTTTACAGGGGGTCCCCAGGGTCGAGCCAGAGAAACCAGCCCTGGTGGTAAGTGCAAACTGTGGGGGTACTTGTGAAGTGTATCAGGGGTATTGTGAAAGTGACTATTGGGTGTTGTTCCGGCCACTAGCAGGGAAACAGGGGGGGTTCCAGTGTCCCGGAGGGCTGTGCCCTGGTTAGCTTGACCACTACCAACCCTGACCTCTGGGTGGAGGCACCTGTTTCAGAACTCAGACCCCTTAACCTGCTATTAGCCAAGCAGGCAGGGGTAATAGCCCCGGGGATAGCGCTACCTAGGGGTTACATACAGTTTTTCTCTCTGTTGAAACCTTGACCAGTTGTTATAAAGAATTATGCCTGTGCAAAGTTTCTTTTATGAGGATTTTTTGCACACCTGAACAAGCATTATTTTCTGTTCAATACATGATCAGGTGGCATTTCTTGGTCAATGAAATTTCTAGGTTTTTTCTTGCCATTTTATAAAAGAAAGATATATAAGGAATAAATAACAGACTACAGTGGAATAACATTTTTATCTCCACTAGTGAGTGATAAGATCCATAACTCACACGTGGCGAGGCTACAAGTTAGTTATAAAGGTCCTACCACTCATGTGTGGAGATAAATGTGTTATTCTACTGTACCCCATTATGTGTTTGATATATATATATACCACACCGTTTTTAATGTTTTTACATTTGTGTTTTACCTTAAAACTGCTTTTCTTTCCATTGTAAGTTCCCTATCGTAGCCCATTGTTCTATGTGTTCCATTTTTAGATTCTAAGTGGAAATAACATGTTCTACGCAAAAGACTGTTAGGCCTATTCTGCTGGCATTTTAGTATGTTCGTATGTAAGTTAAATAAACTGTGTTCAAAGTGAAATAAATGGTGTTCTAGGTGAAAATAGTTATCTCAAAATAACATAATTTATTTACCCAATTTATTCACCATTGGTGTGGTATATATAGGGGATACATGATGTGTAGCTGTTAAATACACAATTTATTTGAACAAGCTGTGAGTGACCTCATGAGTGGTGGACCCACAAGTTCCAATAAATCATGTATTTAAAAGCTACACATCACGTATGAGATTTATGCAATAGGTCTATTTTAGGATTTCTTTTATTGGGGTGTTATTTTTATTTTTGTTGTATTTTTTGTGGGGACAATTTGTGATGCGGTCGCTTTGGTGTGTGGAAGTTTACTTTGTGTGTGAAGAGGAAGTGTGTAGTTTTTGATTGATTAGTATTTTGTAAATGGATGGTGTTCTGAATTGTGATTGGGTATTTGGACCATGGGAAAACTATTTTGATTGGTCAAGGGGCATGACCGTGTGTTTGTGGGTGGGGTTTCAGTTTGTGGAGCAGTTTCATTTCAGTGGAGTCAGGTGGGAATGTTACCTCATGTGGATTCTGACTAATTGGAGCATCAAGGAGTGGGAGAAGGACCTAGAGGAGTTGGCAGATGATGGAGTGGCTTGGGAAGGGAGTTACTTGAGGGGCACAGAGAAGAGGTCGGTGGTTGCAGAGTACAGAGGATCGTGAGAACGGCAGTGGTGGAAGGAGAGGTAACTGAGAGGCTTATTGAAGATTCTGTATGGAGTCACATTTTGGAATTAGGGTATGAAGAGCCCAAAGATTTGTGATTCTTATATTTTTTTTGGATCTAGTCCCCCCACTTCAGGGTTAATTTCCATTTTCGAATGGTGTGGAGTCATAATGTCATGTACAAAACCATGCACACATACAATGCTGCAGATACAATGGCATGCACTCTAACAGCGATGGGACAAAATCCAGACTGAAACAAGAAGAGCAGACACCATAGCAAAATCAACAACTGTCTTTCTTTTTGCAGGAGGCCCCCCCCCCCCAACACACACACTGGACTTATAATAATCAACTCTAGGGGGTCATGGACTAAGGGGAACAAGGAACTGTTGGAACAGGGAAAAGGTTTTTTTTTATATAAAAAAAAAAGCCGTTCTACAGTGGGACCTGGGGAAGAATTGAACCACAGCCCCAGGTCCCTGACACCACCAGAGGCAAGTGCTCTAGCCACTCCACCATGGGAGCAGCCTGGTCAGGCACCACCCTGGCAGCATCCTTCACGTTTCTTAATGGCAGCCTACAGCGACAGGGGTGGCGGTTCTTACCATACGCTGAAACAACCCCAGTCACTGTAGAGCCATTCGCACTTCCTACAGTGTGATATTCCATGTGCAGTTTTGTCTGTGCTGTATTAACCTAGTACGTTTTTGGATTTGGGGCATAAAGAGCCCGAACTAAAAGGAACTGGAGCAGAATGGAGAAAGAGCTCACGTGGGAGAAAAGCAGGGCGGTAACAGAGCCAACTGCTTTATTCATTTTTGAAGGTGAGTGGCTGACTCTGGGTCTGTTTTTTCTGTCATGAATTGATTTGTTTAAAAAAGTATTTTTTGCCCAGTGGAGAGAGGAGTATAAAACAGTCAAGTGAGGGAGCGAACCAGCAAGGGTGCAGGCAGGCGGGGGTAGGGAGCTTGTACCTTCTTAATTTTACAGGTTTAAAAAGAGAACAGAAAAACTGTTTCAGGTGACAAAAGGAAAACTGTGACTGTTGGTAGAAAGAGTGGGAAGAGTTTTCTGTTTTATGTTACTTGGTGGTGGATGGGGTGACTGAGGAGCTGGCAGGAAGGGAGAAGATGTGTCAGCAGACGGGCGGAGAGCTTGGTGACTGAGTGTAATTAAATTGAAACTAAGGGCCAGTGTGACTAGTGCCGGTCAGAGGAAGGGGAATTGACGCTGGGGTGTTAGACTAATGGTGGTTTCATGATTTAACACCCGTGAAAATAAACACATTTATTTAACAGTTTATGTGTCCACACCTATTGCATAAATTATAATTCATATATATCAGCAAACCAGCTGATTTCACTATTCATACCCCAGGACCAAACGATAGGTATTGAATATTATAAACAGGTTTTGAGAAACGGAGCTCTATGTTTCGCTGCGAACATTCTATTAGCCTGATGTGACTCTTCTGTTACAATAGATGTAGCGCCTAATCACATGCTGAACAAAGTGCAACACTGTTTTAGAAACATTTTATTACAGTAGCAATAAAGTATCCCCAGCGGTTACGCTGAAGGTCAGCTATCCACTCCAGGGGCAACTGCCTGGTGTTTGTTGTTTTTTGTTACAGGCTGACTGACAGACGGAGTGACCAACAGAAAGACAGACTTGATAAGTCACTAGAGCGTAGATACAAACGTCCGGACATGTTGCCCGGTTTTGTCCAACACTACCAACTGAGCTACCGTCAGAGGTTACCAATCAGTGTTTTTTTTTTGGGGGGGGGTTGTACTCATGATGGAGACAGATTAGTTTGGGGCAGTGCCAAGAAAATGATCCTTGTTTTGGAAAGTGTTCCTTCAACCCTGTTCCATGTTCTGTTTCAGGTGAAAGGGAGTCTGGGAATGAACATTGTGAGTTCTGTGGCTGCAGGGGTTGCGTTCAGTATGCACGTAATGGATTTGTGTGTCATGATCTATCCTTACTACTACTGTTCATACGGAGATAGTTCTTACTACGATTGCATCCACATGAGAGACTTGCTTTCGGTAAGTAACACCCACCTGTAGGTGGGGGGGTTGGCTAACATAATACCAGTATGGCTCGCTAAGCAGATCTTGTTTGTCTTTCACATGCAAGGTACAGTGAAAGGTGCCACAGAAATCCAAATTCTAGTCTACAGTCTCTGCACTACCCGTGTCTAACTCACTGCTTTGTAAATCACTTTTAAAATATAGTGTGTATGAAAGGTGCTATATAACTCCAAATTCTATTCTATTCTACAGTCCCTGTACTACCAGTATCTAACTCATTGCTTTGTAAAGCACTTTGAGATACAGTGTGTATGAAATGCACTATATAAATCCAAATTCTGTTCTATTCTACAGTCCCTGCACTACCAGTATTTAACTTGTTGCTTTGTAAAGCACTTTGGGATACAGTGTGTGTGAAAGGCACTATATAAATCCAAATTCTGTTCTATTCTACAGTCCCTGCACTACCAGTATCCAACTCATTGCTTTGTAAAACACTTTGGGATACAGTGTGTATGAAAGGCACTATATAAATCCAAATTCTGTTCTATTCTACAGTCCCTGCACTACCAGTATCCAACTCATTGCTTTGTAAAACACTTTGGGATACAGTGTGTATGAAAGGCACTATATAAGTCCAAATTCTAGTCTATTCTATAGTCCCTGCACTGCCAGTATCTAACTCATTGCTTTGTAAAGCACTTTGGGATACAGTGTGTATGAAAGGTGCTGTACAAATAAAAATTATATTCTATTCTACAGTCACTGCACTACCAGTATCTAACTCATTGCTTTGTAAAGCACTTTTGTAATATAGTGTGTATGAAAGGTGCTATATAACTCCAAATTCTGTTCTATTTCACAGTCTCTGCACTACCAGTATCTAACTCCTTGCTTTGTAAAGCACTTTGGGATACAATGTGTATGAAAGGTGCTATATAAATAAAAAATTCTATTCTATTCTACAGTTCCTGCACTACCATTATCTAACCCAATGCTTTGTAAAGCACTTTGGGATACAGTGTGTATGAAAGGTGCTATATAAATAAAAATTATATTCTATTCTACAGTCCCTGCTTGGGATACAGTGCATATCAAAGGCACTATATCAATCCAAATTATATTCCATTCTGCAGTCCCTGCAACTGCTAGTATCTAACTGCTTTGTAAACCACTTTGGGATACAGTGTATATGAAAGGCACTATATAAATCCAAATTCTATTCAACAGTCCCTGCACTGCCAGTATCTACCGCATTGCTTTATTAAACACTCTGGGATACAGTGTGTATGAAGGCACTATATAAATCTAAATTCTATTCTATTCTACAGTCTCTGCACTGCCAGTATCTAACTCATTGCTTTGTAAAACACTCTGGGATACAGTGTGTATGAAAGGCCCTATATAAATCTAAATTCTATTCTATTCTACAGTCCCTGCTCTGCCAGTATCTAACTCATTGCTTTGCAACGCACTTTGAGATACAGTGTGTATGAAATGTGTTATATAAATCCAAATTCTGTTCTATTCTACAGTCCCTGCACTACCAGTATCTAACTCATTGCTTTGTAAGCACTTTGGGATACAGTGTGTGTGACAGGCACTATATAAATCCCAAATCTCCTGGGCCAGATGGGATTCATCTGAGAGTACGATGGGAATTGTCGGACATACTGGCTGCACCCCTGGCGGAGCTCTTCAACAGGTTGCTTGAGACAGGGAGGGTACCTAGGGATTGGCGAGAGGCACATGTGGTGCCAATCCTTAAAGGGGGGTCGAGGGAAGTACCAGGTAACTATAGACCCATTAGTTTGACCTCGGTGGTGGGAAAATTAGTGGAAGTATACTAAAGGAACAATTGGGGTGTACTTGTCCCCTCTACCCACTGATTTTGCAATGTGTTCTTCTGTCTGAGCTTTGGCTTCCCTTACTGACCTCCCTGCCTCTCTTTGCTTCTCCTGGTACTTCTCCATATCCCCTTCTGCCAGTGTCTTTTTGTATTGCCTGAATGCAATCTTTTTGGCTTTCACTTTCTTTGCTACCTCTTTGGAAAACCATAATGGTCTCCTCTTCCTTTTGCTCTTGCTAACCTGCTACATGCATAATTCTGTTGCTCTTGTAATCCCCATTTTAAATACTGCCCACTGTTCCTCAACCCCTGATTCCTGTCCCATTCCCCTTAATGCCTCTTTCAAGTATCTCCCCATTTTCCCAAAGTCTGCCCCCCTAAAATCCAGGGTACATGTTTTTGTGTGGTTTGATTCTGCTCCTTCTGTGATTTCAAACCACAACGACTGGTGGTCACTGTTCCCCAGGTGCTCCCCCACTGTATTGTAGGGAAGCTGATGGAGTCACTGGTTAAAGAGGACCTTGCGGACTAGAGCAGTGGCCTCCAGGATAGTAATCAGCATGGGCTCACTGCAGTGGCATCCTGTCAGACTGTCCTGGTAGTTATCTTTGACTGGGTGATGAGGGCAGTGGATGGGCCATGCTGTGGATTTGCTCTACTTCGACTTCTGCAAGGCTGTTGACTAAGTGTCTCACAGTCGCTTGCAGAAGATGGAGGACCTGGGTTCAGCTAAGGTCTTAGTAAACTCGGTCCTGTCCTCTTCAGTATGTTCATGAGTGACATTGGTGATGGGATCTGGGGCAGGTTGTCTTTTCGCAGATGATACTAAGCTCTGTGAGAGGATGGGCAGTGACAGGGGAATCAGGAAACGCAGAGTGACTTTCAAAAGCTGGATGGATGGTCTGAGGTTTGGCAGTTGAAATTTGGTGCCAGAAAGTGCAAGGTAATGCACCTAAGGAATAAGAACCTCAGGACAGAGTACTGGATGGGTGGGTAAAGCTTAACTATATGGCTGAGGAATGGAACCTTGGAGCTATCTTCAGTGACTCCCTCAAACAATCGAGTCAGTGCAACAAGACGTATAGCAAAGCGAGTAGGATTCTGGGATGTATTGGGAGGGATGTTGATAGCACAAGGGAAGAGGTACTACTTCCCCTATGTAGATTCTTGGTGAGGCTACCCCTGGAGTACAGTGCCCAGTTCTGGAGTCCTCACCTCAGAAAGGATAAGGATAGGCTGGAGACAGTGCAGAGCAGGGTAACAGAAATGATTCCGGGCCAGCAGGGCCAACAGAGCTCGAATACTGGTTCGCAGTCACGTGGACATGAGCTGAAACTGACAGGAGGGAGATTCAGGAAGGGGACAGGCTTCCACCTGAAGTGGTGGGTGCTAAAGCCTTTGGTGGCTTCAAGCACAGTTGGGACAGAATGAAAGTTGTAGTGGGGTTTCAATGCAGCAGAAAATGGGAAGAGAATGAAGGTATGGATGGGGAGGGTTAGGACCCTGGAGGGACAGTAAGTGCCAGGGATAAAAAGGGAACTGGGGGCAGACTGGATGGACCACTGGTCTTTTTCTGCCATCATTGTCTATGTTTCTAAGAAACAGTTGCATTAAACTCACCAAGACTTTTTTTTTTATTCTGCAGGCAACCACATACAGCATCAAAGGTATCTTGCTGGCATTCTCGATTCTTGAACTCTGTATTGCCATTTCACTCTCAGCTTTCGGTTGCAAGTCGGTCTGTTGCTGCAAGAACAGCACTGTACCTCATCAGGTAAATGTTTTTGCATTTTGTTATGATGTTTAGCCCTTCCCCCAGTTCTCCCTGCCCAATCACCCTGGCGATGGGGTGGCACATGCTTCACCCTTGTCGGGAAGGATATGTAAGTGACTGATACTAACACCACTGCCAGGCTGCCTTTGCTGCCAGTACCAGTACCCTCTCCAGATGCTGCCACAGCTGATACCAATACCCCTCATGGGCTGTCTTTAACAGCTGATACCAGTACCCCTCACAGGCTGCCTTTAACAGCTGCTATCCCAGGCTACCTTTAACAGCTGATATACCGATCCCAGGCTACTGTTAACAACTGATACCAATACCGATCCCAAGCTCCCTTTACCACTGATACCAATACCCCTCATAGGCTGTCGTTAACAGCTGATACTGGTACCCAGTCCCAGGCTCCCTTTAACAGCTGATACCAATATCGATCCCAGGCTGCCTTCACCGCTGATACCAATACCTCTCACAGGCTGCCTTTAACAGCTGATACTGGTACCCCCTCCTAGACTGCCTTTACAGCTGATACTGGTACCCCCTCCCAGACTGCCTTTACAGCTGATACTGGTACCCCCTCCCAGACTGCCTTTACAGCTGATACTGATAACCCTGCCAGGCTGACAGGCCAGTCTGGTGCTGTGGCATCTGGAGGATCAAGGAAATCGGTGTGAGGGACAATGGTGTGGCAGGAGATCAGAACTGCACAGAAGTGAAGATTTAGAAGTTTGGGTGATTGAGAAAGACTGCGGAGGCACGGCTAGACCTTTATTACCTCCTTGTGACTTTGCTGTGTGTTCAGGAGTTTGGTCACGTTTTGCTGTTGGACAAGGGTCACAAAGGTGATGCCTCAGGCTGTATTCCTCTTTTTTTAGTGAGGAAATTTTATCCCTGACTGCTGGCAAGGGCTAGGTGGCAGCGAACCAACCATCCTGTGCTCTTTCTCTCCCCCCTTCCACACCCCATGCAGGGATCATGAAGCATGGCAGTGGGGCTGGTTTTTTTCCGTAGTTATGGAGATGACTGCATTAGGCCCTCATCCCAAACCCAAGAATGCTGGTATGAAGGACCGGAGTCCAGGTGAGAATCCATGCTGAGACATGGCCTCGGCCAAGCGCCTAACAGTGTTCTCCCCTCCAGACAACGTCCACTACTTGAAACGGTGCCTAACCCTCCCAGGAGTGAAAAACTGTCTATTGGCAGCTCACTCCAGCACCTTCCTCCTCCCAGCTGACCTCTTGTGACCCGGGCTTGTTCCTGAACCCAGGTCGCCGGTGTAGTGTGAGGTGTCGCGTCCAGCACTTCAACCCTCTGGGCCACCGGGCCAGCTTATTAGACTGTATTCTTATATAGCAGGCCAATCTCCCACCTTTTTCCAAGGGCCTGTCGAGTCTGGTTAGGTTGTAGCCATGGACATATGGGCCTGGATATTCAGACTGTGCCAGGCAATGGCGCAAGCGTGGGCGCAGCGCATCTGGGATACGCTGAGGCCAGGACCAGGTGATATTTAACGGTGGCACAGAATGCGCATGGTGCAGTGATAATACATCAGCACAAGCCACAGATAGGGAGCACCAGGAATGCACCAGCGCAAATGTAGTTGCGCTGGGTGCAGCACCCATGATAGTCAGAAGAGGGCATGCAAATGGGGCCATAATATATGCATGCTGCAAATGGGTCCATTTGCATGTCATTATTGCCCCATTTGCATGTGTTGTGCACAGCAGCCTGGCGGAATGTGCCTGGTGCCCTGTGTAGCTGTATGCAGCAGGAGATGTGTCCCCGGTGGGCTAGTGCACCCCCCTCCCTCCGTCATGCCTGATCATGGGCGATCTTACCCAGTAACATACCCAGTAGTCCAGTGGTTCCCCCCTCCCTCCCGTATCCCCCAATCAGGGGCTGCAGCATGGAATGCATACCCTTGTGGTCCAGTGGCTTCACCCTTCCCTCCCGTAGTGCCCGATTGCGGGCATGTGCCATACATATGCTACCTGGTGACCCAGTGGACCCCTCCCAACCACACAGAGCACCCCCGTCATCCAGTAGTGGCTGCCTCCAGCCCTGCCAGCCTGGCCACCTGCCAAATGACAGCATACAGTATGTGCTGTACGCCTATTGGTCCACATTGTGGGCCAATGGACATGCAGATCATACTGTACTACACAGGCATGACTATGTGAATGACCTTCATTCATGCAATTGTGCCTGTGTGGTACAGTATGGTCTGCATGCCCCACTGGGACTTGTGCTGTGCCTGGCAGCCTTTTGAATATCCTGGCAGGGCGCATTGCGGGGTTGTACCGGCGCAACTCTGTTGCACCAGGCGCAGCGCCTTTAAATATCCTGGCCTCAGAGTTTAGAGTACAGTTAAGGATTTTAGGGCAAATCAACTTTTTTAATAACCAGTATATCCGTTTTATGTTGCATGATCCAGGGAGAAGATGCATTTTCAGCAGGAGATTTCTGATGTTTGGGCAGACTATGAACAGGCCTCTGGTACTGGATCCACTGCTGCAGGGGGGTCACATTCCACATCACCAGCAAGCAAGGAGCAGTACCACACAAAGGATCTTACTTGCAGTGTAAATGTCAAATGATGTTTCTTATTCTCGTTTTGGTGGGAATGGGAGGGGCTGCTACAAATGTTCTGGCCAAACTGACAAGCCTACAGAAGTGCCAGGCGGAACCTGTTTTTTCTTTAGTCTGAAGTAGGGCACAGTGACTGAATTCAGTCTCCCCCGTCCCCTTTCCTGTTTCTCGTCTCCCTTTATCCCGTTTCCTTCCCCCTTTTCCATCCCTCATTCCCCTTTCCACCCTTCCCCTTTCTACCCCTTTCCACCCCGTCCCCATCCTCCCTTACCACTTTCCCTTCTCCCCTCCATTCCTCCCTTTTTTTCCTTTTGCTGTTTCCCCTCTTTAGCCCTTTCCCTAATTTACCCTTTCTCCCCCCTCTCCTGTCCCCAATTTTTCCTTTCACTCTTCCCCTGCCTAATCCCCCATCTCACATTTTTCCTTTCTCCCCTCCAACTTTTTGTGCTACCCCCTAACTGTACTAAATCCCTCTTTGTGCTACCCCTGACTTTACTAAATGTCTCTTTGTGCTACACCCTAACTGTACTAAATGCCTCTTTGTTCCACCCATCTGTACTAAATGTCTCTTTGTGCTACCATCTGACTGTACTAAATGCCTCTTTGTGCTACCCCTGACTGTACTAAATGCCTCTTTGTGCTACCCCATCACTCTACTAAATGCCTCTTCATGCTACCCCTAACTGTACTAAATGCCTCTTTGTGCTACCTCTGACTGTACTAAATGCCTCTTTGTGCTACCTCTGACTACAAAATGCCTTTTTGTGCTACCCCGTCACTCTACTAAATGCCTCTTTGTGCTACCTTTGACTGTACTAAATGCCTCTTTGTGCTATCCCTAACTGCACTAAATGCTTCTTTGTGCTACCCCTGACTGTACTAAATGCCTCTTTGTGCTACCTCTAACTGTACTAAATGCCTCTTTGTGGTACCCCTAACTGTACTAAATGCCTCTCTGTACTACCCCTAACTGTACTAAATACCTCTTTGTGCTACCTCTGACTGTACTAAATGCCTCTTTGTGCTACTCCGTCACTCTACTAAATGCCTCTTCATGCTACCTCTAACTGTACTAAATGCCTCTTTGTGCTACCTCTGACTGTACTAAATGCCTCTTTGTGCTACCCCGTCACTCTACTAAATGCCTCTGTGTGCTACCTTTGACTGTACTAAATGCCTCTTTGTGCTACCTTTGACTGTACTAAAAGCCTCTTTGTGCAAACCCTAACTGTACTAAATGCCTCTTTGTGTGACCTCTGACTGTACTAAATGCCTCTTTGTGCTACCCCTAACTGTACTAAATGCTTCTTTGTGTTACCTCTGACTGTACTAAATGCCTCTTTGTGCTACCCCATCACTCTACTAGATGCCTCTTTGTGCTACCTCTGACTGTACTAAATGCCTCTTTGTACTACCCAACTGTACTAAATGCTTCTTTGTGCTACCCCTGACTGTACTAAATGCCTCTTTGTGCTACCTTTGACTGTACTAAATGCCTCTTTGTGCTACCCCATCACTCTACTAAATGCCTCTTTGTGCTACCCATAACTATACTAAATGCCTCTTTGTGCCACCTCTGACTGTACTAAATGCCTCTTCGTGCTACCCCCGTCACTCTACTAAATGCCTCTTCATGCTACTCCTAATTGTACTAAATGCCTCTTTTTGTTTCTCTTTTTTTTAATGTTTTGTTTTTTAGCCCATCGCTGTGCTGTCACCTGCTTCAACTGGAAACCCATATTACGTTGCTGCTCAGCCAGTACCTCCTGCTTATGAAAATCCCATACCTGTTGCAAAATGTGACAATGTCAATACTGGATACTGATTGGATGACACCCCTCCCCCATTGCTGTCATTAACAAATCATGCCAATGCACCTAGAAATGAGATCACAAGCTTCCTACTTCGTTGGCATCATCTTGGAACTGTCCACTTACCTCTCTGTTTGAATAAATATTAATCATCCACATTACTTCCTCACCCCAGTACAGGTCTCAGGGACATTTATGAGGCAATATTATCCATATCCTGGTTGCTGATAAATGCCAAGGGTGTATCAAAAGCACCTAGTACAACCACCAAAGTCCTGTAAAGCTAATGTACCACTAATATACCAATGTGCCACCTCCAAAATACTGTAGAACCTCCACTAATACACTAAAGTTATACCTCCAAAATACTGTAGAACCTCCACTAATACATTACAGTGGTACCCCCAAAATACTGTGGAACTACTGCTAATACACTGAAGTGTTACCCTTAAAATAAATACCCCAGTATACTAATGTGGACCTCCCCAAATGCTATGGAACTATCAATAATACCTGAAGTGGTACCTCCAAAATACTGTGGCACTACCACTATTATACTGACATGGAATCCCTAAAGTCCTATGGCACTACGACTAATATACTTAAATGGTACTCCCCAAATGCTGTGAAAGTACAACTAATAACACTGCAGTTGTACCCCCAAAATACTCTGGAACTACCATTAATATACTGAAGTGGAACCCTCAAAGTCTTATGGATGGTGCCAGATCATTCTGCGTTTGTGTCCAGGCGACTGTGTTTAATCCCAACGGATGTACATTCAGGCTTCCCTCTTAAATGTAACCAAAGATTTGGGAGTTCCTTGGATGGGGATTTCCTGCTGAGGCCAACTCCGTTCACCTTACAAAGATGTCTGATATAGTCGTCCATGACCTTCTCGCTAAGCTCCACTTCGTGGGAATCTCAACTACCGCATCACTTTGGGTCAAGAACTACCTACAGAATGAATCCAAAGCCAACAACGTGAAAGGTGTGACTTTTTAGACTTGCACTCTTAATGTTGGTACCGCAGGGTTCTATCTTGGGCCCCCTACTATTCAGTCTCTTTCCCAACAGCTTACCTTCAGCCTGCGATTACCTGGATATAAGTACACATCTGTATGCTGATGCCACAGTCATCTACACCAAATCCAGATCTATCAGCAACTCCTTTTACTACAGTCATATATAAATTTGTATGCTGGTAGCGCGGGATATGAACTCTGTAATACATAAGATTTAAACTTTGTAGTCTCTAAAAGGGAAGCATTTATACACCGTGCCCAGAAGACTTTGAAAGTCCACAAAAAACTCTTTTAAATCAGCAGTGCAATGAAGAGTTGAGATTTGGAGTCACCTGTGATTTTAATTTAGTGACATGCTGCTTTATGTCCGTTTTAGGTTACTGTAAGAGTTTCCTTTGGGTCTTTAGTGTTTTTTATTAGTTTAATAAAAACTGTAATTAATTCATGCCAACTAATGTATCTGCTGACGGGCAGTACCTTAGTTGGCGCAAATCAATTACAGTTTTTATTGAACTAGTAAAAAACACTAATGAACCAAAGGAAACCCTTACAGTAACCTAAAACAGACATCAAGCAGCATGTCACTAAACTAAAATCACAGATGACCCCAAACCTCAACTCTTCATTGCATTGCTGCTTTAAATAAGGTGTAGGGCTCCTCTGTAGCTACCTGCAGTCCAGAGATATTGATGATGAAGTCTGTTCCATACTGATACTACGTTGCCACCATTTTTAGAATCTTGTGATGTCACTGATGATCAAGCTGTGTTTGACTGCTGTTTGGTTGACCACAGTTGCATTGCCAGTCACATGACAACGTTTTAAAAAATTGCAGCAGTGTAGAGGCAGTATGGGACAGACTGAGTCATCAATATCTCTGGCCTGCTGCCAGCTGCAGAGGAACCACATACCTCATTTAAAAGAATGTTTCACAGGATTTCAAGCTGTGATGGGCACAGCTTATGAATGTTAACCTTTCAGGGAAGAATCTCAAATAACGATTGTTTCCACCAGCTTCAGTGCACTTCTCATGATTGTATGGCATGAGTGTTCCATGGTTTTTGTGACGCTGCAATATATAGGTCTGTTTCAATCAGATTTCCGTAGGAGAGCAGTTAAGGAGCTGGGGTCCGGAGTGAAGACTTGGGAGTTTAATTTGCACAAGCAGATTTTTCATTAACGTTTGTATATATACATATATATAAATTATATATACACACACACACACACACACACACACACACACACACATATACTGTATATATATATTTATAAATTGGGTAGGGAAATTGCAGCAATATCATTAGCTGACCAGCATCACATGACCATGCGTATATCAGAGCGCGACCGCACACCTGCACTTTAACCCCCCCTCCAAAACAATTTTGACATTTTATAAGATGGATAAAACACTCTGAGGTGTCTTGGTCGGCGCTCTGATATCGCCGTCTTGGGCGGTTGACACACTCGGCCTCATGTGTATTGCATGACAACGACACCAAGGTAAAGGGGATATCAGAGCGCATCAAGACACCTCAGAGTGGTATCTATTACATATATATATATATATATATATATATATATATACACAGACGAGAACACACACACACACACACACACAGATATCTATATATAGTTTGTGTGCAGAACTCTAAACAGGGTTCTGATAGGTCAGCAACTCATAATTAGCATTTTGTACACAAATCGTGACATAGTAAAAACTCCACATAAGTCATTCCATGAAGTGAACTGTATTAGAATGCTGCCCATAAAAACACATCAATGCAAACTGCAGTTTTACCAATTGCTTTTTATTCAGGTACAGTTAAATATGGATACTTTAGGAAAATGTATATTGTTTCTGAGACTAAGAACTTTATAAACAGCTGCCAATTAGCACAAATGTCCTGTCCCCTTTAAATACTTCGATTTATCTTCACAGCCGTAGAATAAGTAACCTGTATCCACATAGTAGCTATTTCACAATCACTCCAGAACTCATGTAGAATGTTCAGCCTCAGTAGCAGTACTACCCATATTCAAATGTGAATAACTTTGAAATGAAAAAAGATAGCATGGTACTGTGAGCATGAAGGTTGTTCAGCACAAAATTATCTACAAAATGAGTGGTGTTTCATTTATAGATACCTTATAGATTTTTTTATAATTAGCAAACAAAGAGCAGAAAACGCCATTTTTTGTTCACTTTTTTGACAAACATATGCAAATAAAGATAAGCAATCAAATGCAAATGCCCCTGCACTGACAGAAAGCATCCCTATTGCATAAGTGAAATATACAATGATGAGCTGTCAGATAAATGATTTATCTACACAAGTGCTGTTTGACCTCGGACACCTCACTCATGGCATACGCCACTCACGACCCGAAGTCAAACAGCACTTGTGAAGATAAATCATTTATCTGGCAGCTCTCAATTGTATATCCCTTATATACATATGTATATATGTGTGTGTGTGTGTATATAGGAGATACATGATGGGCAACTGTGGAATATGGAGAATATTTCCACTCGTGCAGGGTGAACTGGGATAATATCACGAGTGGCGCAGTTCACCCTGCACGAGTGGAAATATTTACCATGTTTCACTTGTCGCACATCATGTGTGCGATTTATACAATAGGGCCCTATTTTAGTATGTAGTGCATTTTATATTCATCATGCTCTGTGAGTTGCTGTTTTACGTTTTATTTTTCTGCCTAGGTAGAGCTGCATATGTTGTTTGGTTCTAGCAAGGTTATTTGCTTTGTGCATTAGGTTGTGAATGGGGAGGTTGTAGTATTTTATTTGTTGTTTAAATGAATGGAGACTTTTTGATTGGTTGGTGATGCTTGGTATGCGTTCTGCGTCCTTTATGATTGGTGTGCTTTTGTTTGTGGGCGGGATTATGTTCGGGGACAGCTCTCCCATTCCGATTAGAATGGTCAGTTGTTTTATTTTTGGGATTCAGATTTTAATGGGGCTGATAAAAGTACTGTTTTATGCATTTTGGTTTTTAAGAAAGTGTTTGCTGAATCGGGTGGATATTGACTGGATTTTACGGTTTCATTTCGGTTTGTTGCCAGTCCATGACAAGGATTGAAATTCAGTTCGGGATGGCTTCTGACGATAAGTCACAGAAGAATTTTATGTTGGTGAGTTAACTTTTTCTTTTATTGTCTGCGTGTGTTGGGGTCTTACTGGGAGACCGTCATCGATGGAGTGTGCACTTTGAAGTAGATGAGCTTCCGTGGGCCACACTTGCAGTTTTCGAGCAGCTCCTGTTATGTGAGCAGAGATAAAGAACGCTGTGTAGGTACAGATGAGATTTTTAGTCAGGATTGTTTTTTACAGTGTTCATGTGTAGACAGTGAGGGTTTGTGTGGTTGATCTGATGTTTTGGGCACTTGGCGTTTTTTGATATTTTAATCTTCTGGTTGTTTTGAAAAGAAGCCTGGTCAGGAAGGTACTACTACTGAAGTAACCATTGTTGGAATAACAGCTACTGACGCAGACACTGTTGGAATAACAGCTACTGAGGTAACCATTGTTGGAATAACAGCTACTGAAGTAACCATTGTTGGAATAACAGCTACTGAAGTAACCATTGTTGGAATAACAGCTACTGATGCAGACACTTCTGAATATCAGCAGCTGACGTAGACACTGTGGAATATCAGCAGCTGACGTAGACACTGTGGAATATTTGCTAAGATATTCCAAAGTGTCTACGTCAGCTCCCTGATATTCAATAGTGGTGAAAATAACAACATTTATTCAGAGTGTTACTCCTTCACCCCTATTGTATAAACATATATATATACACACATACACACATATACATACACACATATATACATACACACACACACACACACACACACATATATATATATATATATATATATATATATATATATATATATATATATATAGTGTCTTTTAGGATGGCAGTGTAGCCTAGAGGCTAGAGTAAAAAGCTATGAATGAGCTTGGTACATCCAGACCTGGGTTTGGTTCCCACAATCTCCACTTGCATACTGTGTGACTCTGAGCAAATCACTTACTCTTCCCAGTACTTCTGGATTGCCCCTGAAAACCGGCACTTGTGTCTAGTGGGCCTTATCCGGTTACTAAGGAATGAATGAATGCATAAATAAATAATAGGAATATTCGATAAGGTAGCTGAAAATCATGATTTTACAGGTAAAATAAGATTTATTCTGCTAATGGATTTGCCATACCATGGTATGTACATGTGTGTATTATATTGATTGATTTTATATCAAAACAAGACACAGCAAGCAATATGTATTGCATAGATGCCTATTAAGTGGATCTGTACCACAATACAGTAAGATAAAAGTTGATTAAATGAGAATTATACCCTTGTCTTACAGTTTCAGTATTTCTGTGGTGGTTGTTGAAAAATTTCAATTGGTAATTTTGAAAAAAAAAAACATACAGTTGTGACCGTGGTGCACCTACTAGCAGGGACCTGTGGCTCAAAGTACTGTAACGTGCAGTTACACTAACTGGAGACAACAGAAATGTCAAAATAGCAAATGTTTCATCTCAGATCTCCAACAAAGTTCATTTATCACATAATGGGAAATCGAGAGACTCAGAGCTCATAGTGGGGGAGATAGAGTGAAAGCCACTGCCAGGTTGTGCAGCACTAAATGAAAGACAGTGTCACAGCAGCTCAACAGGAGTGAGCCCACAATAGCAATGCTCGAACACCACGGCGGGAGAAAAACAAAACAATCTTCTTCCTGCTTGGAGGCTGACTATTGCATAGAAGGTGCAGGAGGGTGTCAGTGTTACGCTTGGGCCACATGAATGAAAAGGGGTTGCTTAACTTGACCCTTTACAACAACTTGAAAACTTTCCAACACTTAGAAACATAGAAAATGGCACCAGATGATATCCTGCGGTCCATCTTGTGTGCCTGAGTCTAAGTTGGGGACTGTGTCTTGTCAGTCCTCCCTACCTCCCCTCCATCTGTTCCCTTTCACACTATTCCCATGTGCACCCACCCTCATCCTTCTCAGCCATCCCTCGTGCCCTATTGATATATTTATAAAACTGCCCCACAGCCAGCCGTCTGCCTCCTTCTAGATGACATGTCTTCTGATGGCGTTGTTCAGTGTCATCCATCATTTCAGCCCACCAGCCACCACCATTAGGGCCAACAAACAGAAACATTTTATTCAGACAACAGTAACCTGTCAATGGTGATTTACAACAAGCATCACCCCACCGGAGTATGATACCCTGCAGACAGAACTTTATCATGTTAATACATCCCCCGGAGCCACTCACTGTTGTATAAGAGTGGTTTCATGCACCTTCAGCTGGAGTGAGAACAGCAACGTGAAGCTGAGCTGTTCTGGCTCAAGCTGACGGCAAGTGAAACCACTCTAATACAGGAACGAGTGGCGACAGAGGACGTATTAATATAGTATTGATCAAGAGTGATCAAAAATATATTTTAAAAAACCTCTTCCCAGAACGTGCCCGTTTCCAGGGCATCTGCGCATGAGATACTCTTCACAGAATAAGAGTGCCTCACGCGCAGGGCAAAGGAGCGCTCTGATTGGTCGGGAGTGCTCCCTCGCTCTGTAATGCTAATTATAGAATTTGAAGGCAAGATCAAACTCTGCACTCTGGCCACGCCCCCAGTGTTTTAATATCAGGAGTGTATGAGCGATGCTTTTTTCCACAGGGATGCCCGAACACTGTCCAACTGCCTACTCTGCTGGATTTTTCTAACTATTATACAATTATTACTGTTCAAACTGTGTACCATCAAGGATCGCAACTACTAAAATGAAATATTCACGTGTCTGTCAGGATTTATTCACTGAACTCTTATTGGAAACACAGGTTTCCACAGTTCTTGCCAGGATCTGAACTTTGGTCTCCTGCCTGCTAACCTTCCGGACAGATTTACTGTGTTACTGAGCCAGACCGTGCTCAGATGAAGGGTAATCTCTGTGGTGATGAGGTTAAATGTGCTCAGAAATGGAAATGAAAAATGTGGCTTTCATTATCTTTTTCAGAATTACGGATACTTATAACTTTATAAAATGGCAAGAAAAAAATTTAGAAATGTCATTGGCCGAGAGACATCTCCTGACCATGCATTAAATTCCTATAAACAAACAGTCTGTTGCTAAATCTCATTTTCTTCCCCCAAAAACCTACTTAGAGCCATTTTTTTAAGTGTAATAAGCCCCTCAAGGGTGTGCATTATAGTATTTTAATGCACTTCCCAGGGTGTATGGACACTCTGTTTTCAGCCTCTTGGCTTACTACAACCCTAGGGCGTGCATTAAATATAGAATAATACATTGGGGGATGTGTATAATGAGAATTTGACACTCGCCTGAGGTGCTGAATGCTACATCAACCCCAAGAACAAAGCTTGTAGGGTTCATACAAGCATCCAACACCAAGGATGTGAGTAAAATTCAAGTTTTACACACTACCCCATGTCTTGTTTTATGTAACTGCTGGGTGATAGAAAATAGTGTCTCTAGTAGTGTAGTCAGGCTGGAGCATGGTTTTACTAACATAACATACTATTTGCCAGCAGATTAGGCCTTACTGTCTATCGAGTCTGCTCGAACCTTAGATCCTTAGTTGGGTGCCGAGACCCTCCCATCCCTTGTGCTCCAGAAACCCGTATCATCCATCCCCACCCCCCCGAGACAGGCCATCATCTGATACATCCACTTTCTGTGTCTGTCCCACCCTCTCTGAAGCCCTCCACTGTGGATCTCTGAACCAGCTCACCAGGCAGTGCATTCAAGGGTCCACCACCCTCTCAGTGAAAACCTCCTCCTCTTTTCCCCTCACCCTTCCACCTTCCAACTTCAAACCATGCCCTCTGGTGATACCTCTCTGCTTTAGTCTAAGATCCCTCCATGTTTACCCTGTTTATTCCCTTGAGGTACCTGAGACCTCAATCATGTCCCCGTCTCTCCTCTCCTCCAATGAAAACAGGCAGAGCTCCTTAAGTCTGTCCTCATACGTCAAATCCCCTAGCCCTTGTATCATCTTTGTTGCCCTCCTCTGTACCCTCTCCAGGATCTGTATGTCCCTCTTCAAGTGTGGTCTCCAGTACTGTACACAATACTCAAGGTGTGGTCTAACCAGTCCATTGTACAGTGGCAGAATCACTTCCTTGCTCCTAGAGGTGATCCCCCTTACGATGCATCCCAACATCCTGTTTGCCTTGCTAGCCGCTGTCCTGCACTGCTCAGAGTTATTCATACATGCATCCACCATGACCCCTAGGTCTTTTTCCCCTATTGAGGCCTCCAGCACCTCCCCTCCCAGGGTGTACCTGTGTTTAGGGTTTCCCCGACCAAGATGCAACACCTTGCACTTGGTGATATTGAAATTTAATTTCCACGTGTGAGCCCAGCTTTCCAGGGTGTCCAGGTCCCCTTGCAGGGCCAACCTCCCCTCTTCTCCCTCAACTACTGCTCCCATCTTGGAGTCATCCGCGAAGAGACTCATTTCACACCCTATACCCTCCTGATGTCCGTGTATGCATTAAACAGGATGGGACCCAGGACCGAAACCCTCTTGTTGCCCACTACCAACCTCTCTGGGGTTGAGCTCCCCACAGACCACTACTCTCTGAGTGCGTCCAGCTAGCCAGTTTTCAATCCATCTGACCATCAAAGGCCTACTCCTAACCCCATCAGTTTCTCCACCAGACCATTGTGGGGGACAGAGTCAAACGCCTTGCTGAAGTCCAAGAATAATATATCCACAGGCTTACCCCTGTCCAGTTCTGATGTTACCCATTCATAGAACTCCACAAGGTTGGTTTGACATGATCTACCTGGCACAAACCCATGTTGCCGACTATCCAGACCTCCCACCTCCTCCAAGTACACCCCCAATCGTTCCTTTAGTATACTCTCCATTAATTTTCCCACCACCGAGGTCAAACTGATGGGTCTATAGTTACCTGGTACTTCCCTCGACCCCCCTTTATGGATTGGTACCACATGTGCCTCTCGCCAATCCTAGGTACCTCCTGTCTCAAGTGACCTGCTGAAAAGCTCCTCAGAGTGCAGCCAGTATGTCTGCCAATTCCCATAGTACTCTCTGATGAATGCCATCCTGCCCAGGAGATTGTCTTTCTTTAGGGCCTTGAGGCTAACCACACCCTTTGGCGGAGATAGCATCATCCGTCCCTCCACCTTACTGGCCTTTTATCCTTACCCAGATGTGACACCCTGGGGTACCTCTCCCTCCCTCTTGCTCCATTTTGTTGCTCCCTGATCCCACTTACTGATGTTTCTATCCCTTCATGCCTTGCTTTGTAGATATCCCATCCCCTCCCTAGTGAACACAGAGGCAAAGTACTCGTTAAATACCTCTGCCTGGTCCTCGCCTCTTCCACCCACCCTCCTTCTGTTCTCAATCTGCTGAGATGGCCCTTAGTTTTCTCCGCTCCCCAATGTGCGGAAGAACCCTTTCCCCTCCATGTATCCCCTGTGCCAGCCTGCTCTTTACTGGACTTTGCTCCCCTCACCATGGGTGACTTTTCTAGATGCAAGCTGGTACATTTCCTTATCCCTATCCTCTTGTTGTTTTATATTTTTGTGGCCGCCTTCTTTTCTCTGACTGCTACCTGTACCTCACTGGACCACCAGCATGGTTTATGTGACCTTGCTCCCTACGTTTCAACTTAGCGCAGATCCTGACTGCCTCATGAAGTCCCGTTTATGACCTCCCATCTCCTTTCCACACTTGTCATTGAGGTAATCCCTCAAGTGATCCTTGAGAATATTTCCCATGCCCATAAAGTCGCCCTGAAGTCCACTGCCAGTGTCCTAGATCTCCCTCCCCCATGCTTATTTGAAACCAGACAGTATTGTGGTCGCTCCCAGTCAGGGGTCTTGTACAACCATGTCCCTTACCAGATCCCCATCTGCCAGAACCACATCCAGGACATGCCCCTCCCTTGTGGGCTCCATCACATGCTGTGTTAAGAACACATCCTGGAAGCCATCCAGCAGCCTCTGCTCCTTGGCCACCTTAGAGGACATGATTCCCAGTTTGTACCTGGCATATTAAGGTCCCCCATCAACACCACTCCTTCCCCTTTTGGTCCACACTGGGCAATGATGTTGTCCAGCAAACCGTCCTCTAGAACATCACTCATCCCGGGGGGCCTATATGCTACACCCAGCTTGACCTTATCTCCTGCTGGGGATCGTAAGGTGACCCATAAGGCCTCCACGTTTCCCTCTGCCTCTTCTACCCTAGCAATTTCTATGTCATCTCTAATGAACATAGCCACTCCACCCCCTCTGCCCTCCTTTCTATCCTTCCTAAGCATAGTGTACCCTGTACATTAAGGTCCCAGTCATGGTTTTTGTTGTACGTTTCGTGACCGCCACATCCACCCCCAAGCAGCATGGCCTGGAACTCTGGTAACTTGTTTCCCAAGCTCCTGGCATTTACTAACACCAACCCCACCCTTATCCCTGATCCTCTTTGTCGAACCCCACCCAGATTTCTTATACTTCCATCCTCCCTCTGCTCCTCCTGAAACCTCCACCCCCAATCTGTTTCCCCCTCCCCCTTGGGCTTGAAGGCTACTCCCCTCATCTGGAGGAGAGGGCTTCTGGTCAGCCCCTCCCTTATCCCTTCCCCTCACAAGTTTAAACCCCACCTTTCTTGTATGTAGTCAGCCATCCCTGTTTAAGGACTTCCTTCCCTAATGGGGCAAGATGAAACCTGTCCTTGGCATATAGTCCCTTATCCTCCCAAACTCCATTCCAGTTCCCTAACACCCCAACCCACTCTTCACCCCACTTCCTGAGCCAGTCATTAACCTCTGTGAGCTTCATTTTTTCTCCACTGAGGCCTTTGGTACTGGCAATATCTCTGAAAAATGTTGCATCCATTATCCGACAGACTCTGGCAAGTTCTTGGAACCTTGTTGATTTCAAAATGCTATTTCCCTCTAGATCATTAGTTCCCAAATGCACCAGAAATCGGCTTCCTCCACAATCCTTAACCATTTCATACACCATGAACTTTGCTCTGTGCACTGTCAGCCCAGAGATACTCACTACCTTCACCTGGCTATGGCATCCACCCCTGTCCCTCCCACTGGATACCCCTAATCATCGAGTCTCCCAGTAACAGAACCTTAACACCGCCATCATCCTTATAGTTACCTCCACTATGCCCTTTCAGCCCCCTTCCCCCTTTATTCATGATCTCAATTTCGTGAGGTCTTCCTGCCTTATTAGAGACCCCTTGTCACCCTCCCTTTCTGCCTCCTTGCTATTTTGCCCCTTAACTCAAACCCTCTGAATAGGTGTCCCTTTAACCCTCTCTTATCTGAACCATTTATCCTGGCCCTGATGGTTTCCCTTCCCACACCGCCATCCTCCCCTTGTAATAGTACCCTGCCTCCAGAGGCTCTCTGTGGGTCCCCTTTAGCTAGGGCCCCATCCTTGGTACTGACCCCCCTGCTGAAGGGGGGCTCCTCTCCCACCTCCTTGTCTCCCAGTTTCTCTCCAATCATGCTCTCCTCCCTCATGTCTGGAATATGTTGCATCTCCTCCATTTGCTTAACATATATGTTTCCCCTTCTCCCTCTGGGACTATTTCTATCCTTTCCATAGCTGGTCTGTGATGCCCTATGGGTATCCGACTCCTTCCCCCCGGCCTCTGTATAAGTTTCCTCATTTCCACCAACCCCTTCCTCCCCCTCTAGGTTGCTTAGTAGCTCAAATTTATTGTGACACTCTATGTCAGCCTCCATCAAGTAACCCGAGTTTCCCCTGACTGCACCTCTAAACTGCCCCTCTTCTTCCCCTCTTGCTCTGTTCACCTTAGGAGCTCCCTTCCCACAGTCTGCTGTTTTAGGCTTCCGCACAACAGCCCCTCCTGACTCTTCCCCCTCCACTCTCTTTGTATTTAGAATGTTCACCCCATACGCTTTCCCCTTAGCATCAACTTCCCTATCTAAGGGTCCTCTGTCCCTAATATCCCCCCTCCTGCTTGCTGTAACATAACGTCCTGTAATTTCAGAGCATTGCCCCAGCCTCCCCTCAGCCCCACCCTTCTGCTGCCCATATCCACCCCTTATCTGACACCCCCCAGCTTACTCCTTAACCAATATACCTCCTCCTGATACAAGATAGCTGTCTACAGAGTGGGCAGCCTCCCTCTCCAGGCCCAATTTAGAATTATTGCCATCCCACAGCCTGTGCAGCCTACAACCCTTCCGAAGATGCCTGCCATGGTGGAATATGGCCACCCTGTTTATCCCCTCTGTTTATAATGGCACACCCCTTTCTCAGTCCCTTTCCCTGGAATACAGTTTCTCTCTATACTGACTGTATTGTTACAAACCCAATTTCAACCCCACCAATAAAGTTCCCAAGTCTCACAAACACATACAGTCCAGTGTGTGTTCGATCCCACTAACAGTGTGTGTAAGCAGACATCAGGTACCGTATGATGTCACAGGCCCACCAGCTCCTGTTGCTTCGAATTTCAGTCCCAAAACAGAAATACTCAGCCCTTCAATCCCAACCCCCAGTGGCTTTTCAGTATTTAAGAAAGCCTACAAAACAGGGTCGGTGGGAGGGCTCTTACCAAACACCAGGCAAACAACACATTTAAATTTCCCTCTAATTAACCCTGACAAACAACAGTCCCCAAGCCTCCAAAGTTACAATATCACAGCCCAAGTAACAGTTCTAATTCAAGGTAATAATTTTTAACACATAGAGCTAATTTCACTTACAAACTATTCAAATATTTCAGTTAAAACAGAATATAACCCCAGACCTCTGTCCTATCAGCCTGCTGCTTGAGTTCCCAAGTTTTCTTTTACTTTTTTTCCCCTTTTTGCGCAACTGCCCCAAAACTAGACATAAAGTAACTGAATGGCACCTACATTTACAAAGAAGCTTTTGAAAACACTCTAAGTCCATTTAGTGTGAGCCAACTGAAGTGAGTATGTGAGGGAGACAATGTGCACGTGCGTGGAGTGAGGGAAACCCAGTGCATGTTCACTGTTATAACCAGCTGGTTATAACTGTGAATTATAACTGGGTTACCCTATGGAAGTAAACACCCCCAATATATTATAATTCTTTATACAACATGTGTGGGTCTCTTTTCATGAAGATAAAAGAGATGTCTCACTGACCACATGTGAGATACCATTTATATCTTCACAGCTGGATATGTCACAAAAGGCTCAGAACTTATTAAAAATGTTTGTCCTCGGTAACAGTACTAACCATAAACTTTAAAACGAAAAATGATAGCATGGTACTGTAAGCACGGAAGTTGTTCAGCACAAAAAGATCTACAAATGAGTGTTGTTTTATTTACAGATACCTTTTAGTTTTTTTTTTATAATTAACAAAAAAAGAGCAGAAAATCTATTTTCTTTTCACTTTTACGACAAACAAATGGGGATAACTTTAAAACGAAAAATGATAGCATGGTACTGTGAGCACAAAAAGATCTACAAAATGAAATGAGTGGTGTTTCTTTTTCAGATACCTTTTAGTTTTTTTAATAATTGGCAAAAAACAGCACAAAATCCTTTTTTTTTTCACTTTTTGCAACATACAAATGTAAATAATTTTAAAACTGCAAAAAGAGGGGTGCCAGAGAGCCGTCTTCCAGGCTGGAGGTATTTCTTCTACTCTCCCTTCCACGTGGCAGAATCTTATAGAAATAACAAAAAAATAAGAAGCTTTTTCTAAATTTCGATGGCAGAAGTTGATTTATTACAACTTTGTGAAGCTGCAGATACCACTTTTATTATGGGCAGAATGCAAACTCAGCTGCAAGGTCAGTTTAAAAACCCTCCACTAAGCAACAGTAAGGCCGCAGAAACCTCGGGTGGTAGCAACGCAGAAAATGCTGAGAGGTAATCAGAACCTCTGTGGCATACCCTGCTGGAGTCCATGTGGGCCATGGATTCCAAAATTGAAAAAACTTTGCAGAAACTGGAGAAACATGATGCAGTCATAGTACAACTCACCGAGTCCCTGGCTGAAACAGACAAAAAGGGTAGTCTCAACCCTGACTACGGTAGTCACCATTGCTAAAGAAAATGGACAACTCCATGCATGTATGGAGTCGCTGGAAAATGAAATTAGAGCTGGAAATATAAGAATTACGGGGCTTCCCGAAGGGTCAGAGGGGACAGCACTACTACCCTACTTATTGAGCTGGATGAAAGAAACGTTAAGCTTATCGCAAGACTTCCCCTGGGTTTCACTCACCAAAGTGTATAGAGTGAACCTGAGGATTCGCCCAGCATCTTCCAGCCAGCCAAGCACCATTCTCCTAAAGTCTATGGGTTCTGAAATTCAGGACCAGGTTCTGTTAGCAGCCAGGGCAGCATGCCCATTGGTGATCAGTGGTGAAGATGTTACAATGTACCCGGACCTTTCGTTTCAGACCCGCACCAGGAGGAAGGCCTTTGATGCGGGGAGGCACTGACCTTGTGCTTTCGGCATCATTCACTCATTCCTGCTGTTGGTCTGCCTCCAGGTCGTATACGAAGGGAAGATTTGGCAATTTTCCAGTCCCCAGGATGCCGGCCGATGGGCAGAAAAGATTGAGTTCAAATTTGTGGCAAAGAAAGACCCCATTGCTCTGCAGAGCTCGGATTCGGAAGAAGACCGAGGGTTGATATCAGGACTTATAATGATAACAAGTCGGGACTCATCTCTATTCTGATGTGACCCAAGGCATTGGCTCCTCACTAATTTTTTATGAAGATCTATATATGGGTCTTGGGAGCAACCTGTTTTGATCCTTTATTAACATTTTAGGGGTTTACAGTAGGGGCTTTATAACTATATGGATATAAGAGCGAAATCGCTACTGGTCCCATGCGGGAAATTCTGCCGTATTTATTATCCATACTAGTTTACATTTTCTTCCTTTTGCAATCAAGGACATGTTAAGGTTTAGTCCTTAACGTTTGCTAAAGCATCCTATAAAAGAAAAATGGTTAAAAGTAGTTGTGACTGCTTCTGCTTATGTTAGAAAATAAAAAGAGCTCTGTCTGTTTAGTAATGATAATATTTGCTGGGAAAAGTTAATGATTCTGTGGTGGTTGGGAGTGATAGAGGGAATTGGTGGAATACTAGTTCTGCCTACAGTAGTTATACCAGGTTTAAAAAGCGATCAAGTAGATTATGTTTGTTCGCTCTTTCTGTTTCTCCTTTGACAGATAATGCCTTTACCTATGAAGAGGCTGGCAATTTTGAGACTTTAGGACTAATTATTGGGCTCATTGCCAGGGATTTCCCCAACTCCTTTTGTACAAGAGTTCAGGAGCATAAATATGTGATATAAAACTATACCTATTATATAACACCAATTTAACCTTGTAACCTGTATGAGAATATGTGGATACTGATTGTCTGCTTAAACAGAAAATTAATAAGCATAAAGTTTAAAAAAAACTGAAAAAAGAGAGACCCGCAATTGTTGTATAAATTGAATATGACATGGGTGGCAGTGAGATAGTAGAAATATTTCCACTCACTGTCATTGAGCTCTAGGTATCCCACTCGTGGCTTCACCACTCGTGGGATATCAAGAGTTCAATGATAGCTCGTGGAGATATTTCTGCTATCTCACTCTCACCCGTGTAATATCCCATATATGATGCATAGTTTGTCGTGGCTTATAACTTACTTCCATTCTGCTTTCTAAATTCTCAATACTGTTAATTACCAATGTATGTGGTTTTCACACATAATGAAAGGCGTCCCCGTACTCCGGCTCTGTGATGTCATCCTCAGGAGGATGTATAATGGCCTGATCAACTCCATTAACTTGACCAAAGCCTGGCCCCCTTCTGAAGTCCCAGCGGCAGTGCGTCATGCAGGTGACCCGCATTCAGGACTGAGCTCAGGTTGCCATGATGAGCCAGGCCAGGCCAAGACACCTGACACGCAGCAATGCACCTGAGCCAGGGGGAGTTGGCGGCGCACTCCAGGACATGCAGCAATGCACCTGAGCCAGGGACAGTTGGTGGCGCGCTCCAGGACACGCAGCAATGCACCTGAGCCAGGGAGAGTTGGCGGTGCGCTCCAGGACACGCAGCAATGCACCTGAGCCAGGGAGAGTTGGCGGCGTGCTACAGGACATGCAGCAATGCACCTGAGCCAGGGAGAGTTGGCGGCGTGCTCCAGTGCCACCACAATCCCTACAGCTGGGTCAGGGAGCGCGCTCCAGCCACTGGGTCAGCTGTGAGCAGGTGAGGGCATAGGTTACGCTCACAATGGAGATGGGGCCGACAAGAGGGACAAAAATCCCATTGCCATCTAAGTGATGATCTGAGCCTCAGCGTCTCCCTGGGTCCTAGCGCTAGCTAGTTCTGGATTCTGATCTGCACAAGTGTGTGGACTGGCTCGGGGGAGGACCGCCCATCTCCTTGGAGCCCCTGCCACAGAAGACAAGCCTTGGAGGTAACCTGGGTTACCAGGGTCAGGAGGGCCAGGGAGGCTCAGGACCTGACTAGGTATATCCCTGGGAACAGGATATATCACTGGAAAGGATGTAGGTGGCAGGGAGGAAAAAAGCTATAGAAAAAACCTTGAGCAAAGCCTAGGACATCGGTACGCAACCCAGACTTACTGGGGTGGGACCATCTGAGCTCTTGATCATGTGGTTCAGCTTCTACCTGGCAAACAGATCTCAACCAGTCTTTCTAGGGGACTCATTCTCCATCCTTCAGTTCGGGTGTCCCCCGAGGCTCTGTGCTTAGCCCCATTCTTTTCCTGGTTTTCATTAATGACCTTCCCAAAGCTTGTGTCTTATGATAGATATCCATGGATGCGGATGATGCAATGTTTTTTGACCGCAGTCCCTGTGCGCCTAGACTGGTGGCACAGCTACATCTTCAGTAACATCCAGTGTTGCTTCTGTGCCAGTCAGCTTACCGTCAGTGCCAGGAAATCTGCTTCCATGCCCTTCGGCATCAGGCACCTCTCACAATCCTCCTGATCCAGGGTGTCTCCCACTTGGATGAGGTGACCTCCTTCAGGTACCTGTGTGTTGGGCTGGCGGCCCCATATCAAGGTCTTCTGCCATGTTGATGCCATCCACAAGAAGCTCCTCCCTAAACCGCGCGCAGTGTACGGGAACAGAGCCAGTATCCCCCTCCCCACCTGCCTGGAGATAGTTTTGTTTTGTTTGTCTGTTTATGCACACCTGTCATGACTGCTCCTCCTCACACCGACCCCCCCCAAACTCTATCATCCAGCTTCTCCTTGGACATATCTGGCCCAATTCCTGGTTAAACAATTTAAACAAAAAGTTACTGGTTAAACAATTGACAAAATTCCCCCACAGCTTCCTCCCCCCCTCCCAACTCCATGATGAGGAGTTCACTTCACCTGCTGAAGACGGATCTAGTCTTTGGTGGAGCCTGTGTCACCAATGCGGGGCCTGCAAAGAGTTGGGAGTTATCCTGCCAGCCAGTACGATTTTCCCGTGTTCTCCCTGTGGAGGAGTGAGCGTGCTGTAACTTCAGTAGTGATGCTAGCATGCACACACTACCGGAGGCAGTGCATCAGACGTCAGCTGCTCCTCCGCCCCCACACTGTGGAGCAAGCGTTCTGTTAGCCAGCCACCACTAGGGACCTGGGATATGCTGGGTGCTGCGCCACCCTCCTCCCTGGAGCCAGGAGAACAGTACCTTTAATGCTCAGTCATGCTCCCTCTGGCCAACCGACCCTGTAATGCCCCAAGTTCATTCCTGAATCCAGTTTGTTGGCATCTCAAGCAGTAACCGTACTGCTGCCCCGGCAGGCCAGCTCCTGCTGGGCAATAGTAGTGAAAACGATTCCCCAGCTTCTGACTGTGGGGATGCAATTCACAGTCCTGCCCCTAAATCCACTCTCGCTAAAGTGGTCCCCTCTTTCATTCCTTCTGTCGCCTTGCCCTAGATTCCTTTCTCCATACTCATCGCTGTTCCCTCTTCTCCTCCCTCTCACTCCTCTTTCATGAGGGTAGACCCCTCACCTTGGGTCCCTCCACTCTTAGCTCCCTCCTATCCTGTTCCCTTCTTTCCTGCTGCCCTCTGCTGGTGACAGAGCAGAATGCCATTTTGCGGCTTTGTATTGCTAACTTTCTATTATCTGAACAAAACAGAGTACATAACATAACCATAAAACCACAGATACATAGACTTAGTCCACCCAGTCTGCTCAGAGGTTCCCTACCTATTCTATCTTCGCAGACCCTATCTGGTTTTCGTGGACCCCTCCCCCTTCCCTGTATCCCATCTAATATACCCCTTTGTCTATACCCATGCATGCTGGAAGCCCCCACTGATGTGGCTCTCACCTCTTCTGCTGGCAGTCTGTTCCTGGCATCGACTACCCTTGCAGTGAATTTTTTCACACCACTCTTGAAGTTACCCCCTCCAGCTTCATGGCGTGTCTCTCGGTCCTGCTGCTTGCTTTCCTTTGAGTGAGACTCCCCACCTGTACCCTGTTCACTCCCTTACACAAAAACATACAGAAATCAAACAAGGATATAGAGGAAGTAAGTGTATACCTTTTTATGTTTGCTTGCACGCATGTGCAAGAAACATAGTGCCATCATCGGAGATTTCGGAGGTGTGTCACCTCCTCCTCCAATTCAGTCAGTGTGCTGGCAGGCGCGGCCCCTGTAAGCCAATGCATTCTGGAGCTGTCTATGACATGCTCCAAAATGCAGTGGCATACAGTTGAAAAGGGGAGCTACGCTTGAGTGAGCAGCGATAAGATATCGCCTACTCCATGCGCGCTCCCCCCACACCGCGCACCCAGGCGTGTGTACCCCCGCACGCACTGTATAGCTGACGGGTGCCCAATCCCGTTGGCTGTGCTGCGTCCCCAAAGGCTTCCAAATGCCACGCTGGGGCAGCGAATAATATATAGCCGGCGGGGGTGCCAAATCGCTCCGGCTCCACAGTCCCCCGGTAATAAGTGCCACGCTGGGAGCCCACCCCAGCGTGGCAATGTATCCTTAGGCCAACAGGGTGTCCAATCCCCATCGCTGAACGCCTCCCCCCACAACCATTCTTGTGCCACGCTGGGCTCACCCCAGCGTGGCAAACATCACGTTGTCGGTTTTTCCTTTTTACCTGTAAAGAAAAACGGTCTAACGTTGTCTCCCCGCCCCTCCCACAACCCGCACCCACCCACTGTGCACCCAGCCTCCCCACACCCCCTCCTCACCCCATACTTGCCTCCGGAGCTCGGCGCGACGATCTTCAGTGGACCGGGAACACGTCTGCACTCTTCAAAGCCGACCGCGAACTGAGGAAATGCCGGTAAGCTGTATAATGGGCTAGATGGGGGTTCAACTTTGTTGCATATCTCAGGCATTTTTTGAATTTTGCACCAAATTTTCAACATGGGGTTTTTGGGACCCCTTCTCATGAGTGATGTCACTGTCATGGCGTTATTCGGGCCCAAAGGGTGATTTCGCAGTCACTGCGCAGTCACTGCGTGAAATCACCCTTTGGGCCTGAATAACACCATGACAATGACATCATTCATGAGAAGGGGTCCCAAATACCCCATGTTGAAAATTTGGTGCCAAGATTCCCAAAAATGACTGTTTTACGAGCGTGTGCTTCGCAGTTCCTATGCAGGCTCATAAGTTCGCGAATTTTCAATATTTTCACTCCAGATTTTCAACATTGCCATTTTAACACACCTTCTTATGAGTAGTACAGCTGTCATTTTCACATTTCACCCAAAGCGTGTTTCCACCATATGGCATACAATGGCGCAGTCGATTGTCTTGAAATCAATGTCATGGGATAAATTAAGAAAATCACAGTGACACTGTTCATGAGCAAAGATCTTAAAATGGCTATGCTGAAAATTTGGTGAAAATTCCAAAATGACTGTTTTACTTGCCGTCTAGTGCAGTTCTCACATGCACATTCGTTAGTTCGCAGAATTTTCAATATTTTCACTCCAGATTTTCAACATTGCCATTTTACACACCTTCTTATGAGCAGTACAGCTGTCATTTTCACATCTCACCCAAAGCGTGTTTCCGCCCATGTAGCAAGCACACCAATGGCGCAGTCGGTGTCTTGAGAAATCAATGTACAGGACAAATTAAGAAAATCACAGTGATGCTGTTCATGAGCAGAGGTTTTAAAATGGCTATGTTGAAAATTTGGTGAAAAATTCCTAAAATGACTTTTATGACGTCGTTGCACAGTTCTTATGCATGCTCAAGTAAACGCAAATTAATATTTTCCTCAGATTTTCAACATTTGCCATTTATTAAACTTCCTTATGAACAGTACAGCTGCAATTTTCATATATCGCCCAAAATGTGTTTCGCACATGTAGCGCACAATGGTGCTGTTGGTGCGAAAGCAATGTTTAGGACAGATTAAGAAAATCACAGTTACACTGTTCATGAGCAGAGGTCTTAAAATGGCTATGTTGAAAATTTGGTGACAAAGTCCATAAAATGACTGTGTTCAGGTGAGCATTGCGCAGTTTCCACGCACCTCGTTAGTTCATGACTTTGTAACATTTTCAGTCCAGATTTTCACCAGTGACATTTTCCACACTTCCTTATGAACAGTACAGCTGTCATTTTTCACAACATGGCTGAAGTGTGTTTTCACACTTTCAGTGCAGAGATGCGTGGTCGCTGTGGGAAATCATTGTTCAGCCAGAGATAAAGAAAATCACAGTGACACTGTTCATGATCGAGGCACCAAAATGCCTGAGTTGACAATCTGCTGTAAGAAATCTCAACCTAATTATATTATGGTGTCGCTGTACAGTTTCTATGTCACTGCATTGACTTCACCATTTTGTTTAATATTTTTACTACAGATTTGCAACATAGCCATTTACACCTCCCATGAAAAGTACAGCTGTCATTTTTACATCCTGTTGGAATGTTTTGCACCTGTGGTGCTAAATGCCGTAGTCACTGTGCATAAGCAGCTTCAGGCTAACAAACTGATATTCCCCTGTTCATGAGGTGGGGTCACAAAACAAATATGTTGAAAATTTGGAGTGAAAATACCAACGAATGCCTGAGGTATTAGGGTTTTCAACTATAACGCCCAACCCTATAGAGAATGACAGGAATCAGGGGTGTGACTTGGGATTCTTGCCTGTGATGCTCATACCATTCCACACCCTGCAGTCAGTGAGAGGCATCGAGGTATACCTTGGACTCTTCAGCCCCAAACTTCACCCCATTCTCCTATATCGCACCCATCTCACCATATTTCCTAATGAAATGGGGTGCACATAAGGGCCAAAGACCACAAGGAACACCGTGACACTTGTCAGTCTCTGCAGGGTGGGGTGTGGTGAAATGGCGTGGCCGTTATGCCTGATGACCCAAATGCACACCCCAATGCCTGTCACTCTCTGCAGGGTGGTGGTGGGGTTGGCTTCACTTCAATACTTCACTGCCATTCCTATTACGCAGCTCTGTAACTTCTACACTACCACTGCCAATGCCAGCAAGCAAACATTCGGCATTGACAAATGCTTGTTTGAAATAGAGCCTCTCAAGAGGGAAGTAGCAAAAGAAAAAAAAACTGTCACAGATAAAGGAATGTATTCCTTGGGTATGTGTAAATAAGGCAGGCATTGTTTATTCAGAATGATGCAGAGAACGTGGAATGTTCAGAAATAGATTTCCAAGGAAGCCACATTTCTCAGTTAAGCAATTTATCCCTCCAGGGTGTGGGTATACTGGAGGATTTGCCATGGCTGGTGTGGTTTGGTCATGAGGCGCAGCCGAGTGACTGAACCACACCAGTTGTATTAAGCCCTCCAGTATACCCACACCCTGGAGGGATAAATTGCTATTATTCAATGTCAAATGTTGTTTAATTTTTTGGGGGGGGGTTACATTTTTATTTTAGAGAAATATAGCAATATTTAGTGAAATATTCTTATGCTGAAAAAAACAGTTCTGCTTCCTGTGCTGGCGTCTGCTGTGGCTGCTGAGATTTCGAGAGTTATGCTGCTCGGAGGCTGAGACTCTTCTTGTATTACTATGTTAGATGAAGAATTAGCGTTAGAAGGTTCGTTTTCTTGAGGAAAAATATTTTCTAACTCACTGAGGTTGTACAGTTCGAAAGAGGATGTCATGGTGTCTTAGCGAAGCGGCGACAGGAAAAATGGCGGCAGTTTTGTTTGAAGTGAAGGCATCGTATTGATACATTGACTGGCAGGAGATAAAATTGGCTGGTACCTTTTCCTAGGGTATTCCAGACCATGGGATTCAATGAATGGTTGCAAAACTGGTGTGGAGCTCAGGGTTTTGGCTTCATTGGGGACTGGGCAGCCACCTGTAGGGATGCAAGCTTATACCTGCACGATGGTCTGCATCTGTCCGGGGGGGACCAGGATTCTAGGTGACAGGTTTAAGTGCTTCATTGGCAAGCATTTAAACTAGACAGGGGGGAGGCACTGAAAAGGAGCAGGGAAATCCCAGACTCCCCCTACAAAACACAGTAGTTAGAGAGGTAAACACCAAGGTAGAGAAGTCAGTAGGGAGCAGGAGAGGGATAAATGCAGAAAAAGGCGGTAAGGGCAGGGATGGATCATGGGGCTAAAAGGGGTAAAGCCATAAAAAATAAATGAAAGGTGATGAGTACCAATGCCCACAGTCTGTGCAACAAGCTCCCTGAACTAGTGGCCTTGAAGGAAGAGGAATGCCTGGATATTGTGAGAGTCACTGAAACATGGTACACAGGGAACCATGAGTGGGATGTCAACATACCCGAATACGCAGTCTACAGGAGGGACAGGGTAGGTAAAAGAGGAGGAGGAGTAGCTCTCTATACAAGGGAAGGGATAAAAGCAACAGAACTAAAGAGTAAACAGGAAGTTGTTGAGTCACTATGGGTCATCATGGAGACAGGAAATGGCACCACAATCCGCATGGGGGTTGTGTACAGACTCCCATCTCGGGGAGGAAATGGACAAGGAAATGATAGAAGGCATCCTTAAAATGGCAGAAAAAGGGGAGATATTGTTGATGGGGGACCTGAATATGCCAGATGTTAACTGGAGTACCTTTGCTACAGGCACATCTAAGAGCAGGGTGCATGCCTCAGACAGCTAGTGTTGGAATCCACTCGGGAGGGGGCAATCTTAGACCTGGTACTCTCAAATGGGGAAGGGGAAAGAATCTCAGATTTAGAACTGGGTAGCCATCTGGGAACAAGTGACCACCAAACAGTGTGGTTCACAATAAATACAGCCATAGAGTCAAGCCATACAAAAACAAGAGTATTGGACTTTAGGAAGGCTGACTTTGGGAAAATGAGAGAGTGCCTCAGAAAAGCACTAGCAAATGGGCAAGAAGGAGGGGTGGAGGAACAATGGGGAATTATCAAAACAGCCATCACAGAGGCAACAAGCCTTTGTGTGAAGCAAATCAACAAAACAAAACGAAGGAAAAAACCACTATGGTTCTCAAAAGAGATGGCAGGGATGGTTAAGGAGAAAAGAATATCATTCAGGAAATATAAGGAAACACAGAAGAAGCAGGACAGAGGACTTTATCAGTTAAAGCAGAAGGAGGCAGGGAAGGCAGTCAGAATAGCAAAGGCACAAACTGATGATAAGGTAGCCAACTCTGTTAAGAACGGGGATAAAACCTTTTATAGGTACATTAGGGAGCGAAGAAAGACCAAGGGAGGGATACAGAGACTGGATAAAGGGAAGGGAATGTGGGCAGAGGGTGACAGTGAAAAAGCAGGGATACTGAATGAATATTTCTGCTCAGTATTCACAACTGATGAGGAGGGGGAGGTACCTAAACCAAACAAGGGAGAAACTCTGAATGGGGGTCGATACCAGTCCATTCACAGAAGAAAGGGTTTTGAAAGAACTCTTGAAACTGAGGGTGGACAAAGCAATGTGGCCTGATGGGCTTCACCCAAGAATTCTAAAAGAACTAAAGGTAGAACTAGTAACACCACTGACTACTCTCTTTAACAAATCATGGGAGAATGGAGTGGTACCTGAGGACTGGAGGAGGGCAAATGTGATTCCACTTCACAAAAGTGGGAGCAGTGCAGAGGCAGAAAACTACAGACCTGTCAGTTTGATCTCTGTGGCAGGGAAAATGATGGAATCACTTCTGAAGAAAAGAACTGTTGAGTACCTAGAGGCCAGTGGGGAACAGGACCCAAGGCAGCATGGTTTCACAGCAGGAAGGTCATGTCAGACGAACCTAATGTATTTCTTTGACTGGGTGACCAAAGTAGTAGACCAGGGAGTGGCTATGAATATGGCCTACCTAGATTTTAGCAAGGCATTTGACACAGTCTCACAAAAAAGATTAATATACAGGTTAGCCAGCCTTGGAGTGGGTCCTAAGGTGGTAGCCTGGATAAAAAACTGGCTGGACAACAGGACACAAAGGGAAATAGTAAACTGAGTCCACAGTGAAGAAAGGAGGGTGACTAGCGGGGTACCGCAGGGTTCAGTACTGGGACCGGTCCTCTTTAATGTCTTTATAAGTGACATTAGAGAGCACCTGGAAGGAAAGGTATGTCTCTTTGCAGATGACACAAAAATCTGCAACAGGGTTGATACACAAGGTGGGGTGGAAAGAATGAAAAGGGACTTGGCAAGTTTGGAGAAATGGTCAAATATATGGCAGCTCAGATTCAATGCAAAGAAGTGCAAGGCAATGCATCTGGGAAACAAAAACCCAGGGGAAGAGTACACAATGGGGGGTGAGTTAATAACAACAACAACAATTGAAAGAGACGTAGGAGTAATTATATCAGATGACCTAAAGGTGGGCAAGCAATGTGAGAAGGCAGTAAGGAGGGCTGGGGGGATACTAGGATGCATAGGAAGAGGCATCACCAGTAGAAAACAGGAAATTGTTATCCCTCTGTACAGATAGTTAGTGAGACCCCATCTGGAGTACTGCGTGCAATTCTGGAGACCCCATCTCCGCAAAGACATAGACAGAGTGGAGGCTGTTCAGAGGAGGGCAACTAAAATGGTGCAAGGTCTGCACCAGAAGACATACGAGGAGATACTAAAGCAGCTTAACATGTATACCCTCGAGGAAAGGAGGGAGAGGGGGGACATGATAGAAACTTTCAAGTATCTCAAGGGAATTGACAAAGTACAAGAGGGTAGCATCTTTCAGAAAAGAGACGTGCAAGAACAAGGGACACAATTTAAAGATGGGGGGTTCGGGGCAATGTGAAAGTATTTTTTCACAGAGAGGGTAGTGGATGCATGGAACAGCCTTCCTGAGGAGGTTGTGGGACTAAAACTGTGGGAGAATTCAAGAATGCATGGGACAGACATAAGGCAATTCTTGTGGGGGGTAGGAGGAAGTAAGCTGTTGATTAACTAGAATCTGCAGCTTATCCATCTGGTAGGGAAATGGGCAGACTAGGCGGGCCAAGCGGTCCTTATCTGCCATCAAATTCTATGCTTCTATGCTATCTGTGAATTAAAAGGGCTGCCTGGGTACTGCTGTATCATAGGGCAGGTACATTTGTGCTGTGTACTGAACTAAGGCTATTCTATTATCTGACGTGTAGAAGGCTGTGCTGGGTCTCACACGTAAATAACCAAATCTTTGTGTGTGTGTGTGTGTGTGTGTGTGTGTGTGTGTGTGTGTGTGTGTTTACAAGGAAGTTAAAAAAAGAAATAAAAAACCCTGAGTCATTTGCAAATGGATTAACAATAACTGGTTCTAAAGGGGGCGGTGGGTAAACATGTTGTTTGACCAACATTCTTTGCAAAGAACATAAAACATAGTTCAGGCATTAACCTCTAAGTGCAAGAGACATATAAGAAATCGAAATATAAAGCTTTAAAACTGGGCATTCATCCAGACAATTAGCCACACAAATGCATTTATCTTTTATAGAAATTGCTGCCGGGAGCGGCTGCACCAGAGAATCACTTTGCAGACAGAGGCTTGTGATACATGTGGGAGTGCATCAGCAGATGTCACGAGACTAAAACACCACCACTTGTGAACATGTGAAAAGGGAAAGCCAACTGGGGAAGGTGCGAGTCAGGTTACTTACATTCCGCCTATGACCAGACCTGGCTGTAACTTTTCCCAGTACCTACAGGCTGAAGCACTGGCTGACATACCCCCTACCAGACCGTGACCCCTCCCCACAGTAAGACATCTCATGTACACCGCCACCTGCAGTCACCCAGGTGGCAGTACTGCACCAGGAAAGACTGCCCCCCCCACGCAGGATACACCACCACCTGAAGTCACCCAGGTGGCAGTATTGCACCAGGAAAGACTGCCCCCCCACAGAGGATACACTGCCACCTGCAGTCACCCAGGTGGCAGTACTGCACCAGGAAAGACTGCCCCCCACGGAGGATACAACGCCACCTGCAGTCACCCAGGTGGCAGTACTGCACCAGGAAAGACTGCCTCCCCACGGAGGATACACTGCCACCTGCAGTCACCCAGGTGGCAGTACTGCACCAGGAAAGACTGCCCCCACGGAGGAGGAGAATGTCCTTTGGGATACTTGATCCGTCTCCTCCCCACCCCTGGTTGACTATCAGCATGTTTGAATTTAGCTGTCTGTATTCCTCCAATAACTGTATTTTGCGTAATGCATCATATACCTATTGCTCTGCTTTGACTGAATTATATGCACTGTCTATGTTTTCGACTGTTTACTGTATGTTGATATTAACCGTCCCCGCACTGTCTAGTCCCTACAGCTTATTGTTGCATCTAATATACGCTCTTTAGTACTTTAAGTGCCCCTTTCAGGACCTCCTCACAAATGAGCTGATTCAGTGGAGTTTTCCTGCTTAATAAACTTGAACAACCTAGGCCCAGCCCGGCTTACTGGTGTCATGAGCAGTAACACTAATGCGGCACCAATAGGCCATCCTGTTAGAAACATAGAAACATAGACTTTGATGGCAGATAAGGATCGCTTGGCCCACCTAGTTTGCCCATTTCCCTACCTGATGGATAAGCTGAAGATCTTAGTTAATCAACAGCCTACTTCCTCCTACTGCCCACTAGAATTGCCTTATGACTGTCCCATGCATTCTTCAATTCTTCCACTGTTCTTGACTCCACAGCCTCCTCAGGAAGGCTGTGCCATGCATCCACAACCCTCTGTGTGAAAAAATACTTTCTAACATTACCTCTGAGCCGTCCCCCCTCTATCTTCAAATTGTGGCCCTTGTTCTTGCGCATCTCTTTTTCTGAAAGATGCTACCCTCTTGTACTTTAATTTCTGTGACTGCCACGATATCCAGGCATCCCTCTTTCATGAAGGCTACTATTTCAGGGAGCTTATTACCCAGACTACGGGCATTGTTACTTATCGCTCTCCATTTTTTAATGGCCTTACCCCTTTTAGGCCCATCCCTGTCCTTACTGCTATTGTCTTTTTTCTGGATTTACCCCTGTTCTGCTCCTTAGTGACTTCTCTACCTTTGTGTCTACTTTGCTAACTACCCTGTTTTGTGTGTGTGTGTGGGGGGGGGCTGGGATTTCCCTGCTTCTCTTTAGTGCCTCCCCCTTGGCTAGTTTAAATGCTTGCCAGTGAAGCATTTAAACCTATCACCTAGGATCCTGGTTCCCCTCCCAGACAGACCTAGACCATCATGCCAGTATAGACATGCATCCCTCCAGGTGGACCCCCAGTCCCCAATGAAGCCAAATCCCTGAGTTTAGCACCAGTTTTTCAACCAGTCATTGAATCCCATGGTGCGGAGTACCCTAGCCTCACCCATGCCATAGACAGGTAGCACCTCTGAGAAAGTTACCGTGTGTGTCACTTGTCTATCAATAAATAAACAAATAATCAGAAATAAATACTTCTTCAACGACGGTGATCAGAATGGTCTACAGTACTCCAGTTTTGGGCAGCCGCATGCACAGCTGGTTCACCTTATATCCCCTTGATGAACAAGTGGCAACATGCCCCGAAACCAAATTCTTTGTGGTTAAGTCTTGTTTTGGCTACCCAAGGTTACACAACACTGGGTTGGCTAATGGAACCTGGAAATCCCAAGAGGTATGAGTGTGTGACATAGGTTCCTCCCCCCTGCAATGCATATTGCAAGGAAAGGTGAGCCGACATGCTATTAAGGGAGCGAGAGAGAGAGAGAAAAACAGGAGACTGACTGACATATGATACGCTTGCCACAACTGAGAGGAGAACATCACCAGGGAATTCAGACATCGGATATTTCAGCACTTACACACCTGGAATAAAGCAGGAGGTGAACCCATTGATAGTGCAGGTGCAGTAAAAAACAGTATGCTGTTGTTTTTGTTTGGTAACCGGGTAAGACCCACTAGGCACAGGTGCCTGTTTTCAGGGGCGATCTGGGAGAACTGGGGAGGTTAAGTGACTTGCTCACAATCCACAGTCCGCAAGTGGAGATTGTGGGAATAAAATCTATGTCTTCTAGATGTACCAAGCTATTTTACAGCTCCTTTACTCTAACTTCTGGGCTATACTATTGTTATCAATCATCTTTCATGAAAAAAAAATGCAGTTATGAATATGTCGTATTTTCTCATTATAGCGCATCCTAGCAGGATTGTGCAAGCTGCAGCCTCAGTTCCTCTTGCCTATTTACAATGATATCTTTTTTATATATTTCATTTTTTGTACCCATTACCTGTGTGTCCTAGCCCCTGCCCTCAGGACACAGCTGGGAACGGTTTGTGTGTGCTTATTTCTGCTTGCCTAGTGAAAATACATATCAAAGAAACCGACTCCACAACTGCTTTACAGGAATTATGGAGCTGAAAAACAAACAACAGTGACAGAGTGAACTGGTACATTCCTGTATGTTTGCAATCTAAAATGTACACTAGTAGTAGAATATGTTCGATTCCTCTCCGGCTGACAGTAAGGAAATTGTCAGTGCAGATTATGACTACAGTCTGCAGTCACACAGGTATACGGCCGGCCATTGCATCACTTTTTTTCTCGTAATAATTTTTATTTAGGTTTGAACAAACACAATGCACACATCTTGACAGAGAGCAGAACATTCAGCTACTCCTTGGTTATAAGCTGTAACAACATAAAAACAGCAGTTAAGTAAATTGTGTGTGGGTAGTGGGATTACAGATCAAAATAGTTATTTTCAAGTATTTCTGCAATCAAGTTATTCCTAGAAGTCTGTCACAGCAGATTTCCCTTTTCATTTCAGTTATTCCATTCTCTTCAGGTTAAATACTTTATCTGGTTATTTGTAGGAAGGGGCCCCAGATATATTCAAACCTCTCGTTTTTATCCAAGATGGCATAACTCACTTTTTCACTGTCTGCTGTGAAGGCCATAATATTGTACCACTGATCAATACTCGGGGGCCAAAGGATTTTTTTCCAGTGCTTTAAAATTTTTAATTTAGCTGCTAACCCTGCTGGCCGTTGAATCGCTTGTTAATGCTAATGGTCTGGAAACCAGGCGATCTGGCTTTGTTTGTTGACTGACAGTGTACGTCCATACAGTTGGCTGGGGACTTAGAAAGATCTTAACTTCCCGCATGGACATGTCCAGACAGTAGACTGGTGAGACCACCCAAGCTAAATTCAATACTCTGTTGATGGGACTCTCTCTCCATACAGTTAGTACTTTATTATTACTGTTCCAAATAATATTTTTTTTAAGAGAGCCAAAGCCCATTTTCAGGGGCATCCCCAAAGCACAGGGAGGTTAAGTGACTTGGAAACAAAAATTAACAGCGATGCACCACAGAGACTGATAAAAGTTTAACATTCCTCAAAAGGTTAATTGACTTGTTCAGGGTCATTCAGTGTGCAAGTGGAGGTTGCAGGAATCATACCCAGGTCTGCTGGATGTACCAAGCTCATCCACATCTCATTGCTCTAACCTCTAGGTTATTCTTCCAGCCCTAAATATTTGGATGGTTTTGCAGGGTGTTGGTTCATCTAATGTCAAGGCAAGGTGATGCAGCACTGAGAGAAATGGAGAGTGAACCAGGGGATAATGGGTTTGAGTACCGCCACCGCCTCAGTCACTGGATCTCTGCGTGACCCTGAGCGAGGCACATGATTCTCACTATTACTTCAGTCCCCTGCCAGCTGTAATCATGGTGACGCTGGTAGGACAACCACCCCCCCTCCCCCGATACTATAATACTTGAGTAAACAGTTTGTAAAATACCATTTAGAGGAACATTGAAAGCTTTTAGAAATCTAGACTGTTAGGGGGTTGATAAGGCCCATCAGCCCATCCAGTCTGTACCTCAGTCTGTGTGTCAGATAGCACTGATCAGACTGCAGTCCTCCTAAAGGATGCCTACTGCCTCTTGGGCTGTGCCCATGATTCTCCTACCCCCTCCCTTTGCAGATGCCCTTACACCCTACAAATCTACCCCACCTGTGCTATAAAGTGTCTTCCATCTAAACGTTAATGAGCCCCCTGCAGCAGCTAGTTCAATATGTCCACCGCTCTCTCCATAAAGAATGACTTCCTCATATCCCTTCTGAGCTTGCCACCCACTCGCTCCAGGTTGTGCTGTTGTCCTGGCTAAGCTGGAACTGCTCCTGAGACACAACCCTGTTGGTACCTTTTGTTTGGGTGCTGTGGTGTTAGGGGTTACATTTCTGTTGGTTGTAATGGAATGTGTTGAGGAATCAGCCAAGAGGAGCCAGGTTCCCAACATTTTATTAAATAGTCAGGTGCCTTTGGGGAGCAGTGGAATGCGTAATTACGATGATCAGTGGTAAAACAGAGCTTGCTCTCCAGTAACCGATCCTGTTGGAAGATCGCACAGAACTGAAAGAGTAGAACTATAAAACTAGATTTCTTTCTCTGGCTATAATAGCAGAAAAACGGGGCAGCTTCCAAAACTGGAAATGTTCTGTGCCCCACCCTTGGAACAGGCCTGGCTGAGATCCCTGAATGAATGTATGACTCTGGGAAGAATTATTTACAGGAACAGAGACAAATAAACACTTGTGAGAGGATAGGATCAGACTTAGAGGATGTTATTAAAAAAAATCCCAGCACCCCCCTCCATATTGAACCAGAGGGCTCCAGTGCATCTTAGATGCAGAAAAAGGGACATAGAACCAGCAGGTATTTCATGCTGAAGTAAACAAGGAGTGAGAGACAAGATGCCCATGAATGGCTTCCATCTCAAAACCAATAACAAGGCACCCCTCCGTTTTCCAAAATCCAAGCGTCCAGCTTATGCTTAAAGATGGACTTGGGCCAGCCCAGTGGCGCTGGGGGTTGAGGCGCTGGATGCCACACCTCACGCCATGCTGGCGACCAGGGTTGGGACGTGAGCCTAGGCCACCAGGGGTCGACAGGGGAGAGATAGGATGGAGCATCCGGAGGACTGCTCTCCTATCCCGGGAAGGGATCCAGGGTCCCACCGCTCTGTAGTGGCCCCCGATGATGACCCAGGGCACCACCAGAGCAGTGTAGCAAGGGGGGGCAGAGTGCGGCAGATGTCCGCTACGTGCCTGGATGTCAATGCACGCCGGCACTCTGCAAGGAGGAAAATTGAAAATGGGGCTCCGGTCAGGCAGCATGAGCTTCTGACCCCTACTGCCCGACCCAAATGGCGCCTCCTCATCCGGATCCTGCTATGATGGGTTGAGCTGGGTAGCTCCTCATCACCTTGCCATGGGGGGGTAATCTGTGGGGGTAATGAGGAGGTCAGCCTGATGTCAGGTGTCCACGCCGACCAGAGCCCCGGAGGGAGAAAAAATATCCAGCAAAAAAAAAAAAATATTTTCTTAGTTTTGCTAAGTATTATATTGAGGGGGGGAGTGTGTTCCACAGATTCACCATCCTCTGAGACAAAGGTATGTAGAACCAGCAGGTATCTCCAGAGATGTGGGATGAAGGGCAGCATGGATCATAATGATGTGATCATTATGCACATTGGTAATTAATTTAAAAATACAAAGTGAAACATGACCAGACTATTCAGGTATTGTACCAAGAATGGAGCTGTAACATAGAAACATAGAATTTGATGGCAGATAAGGACCACTTGGCCCACCTAGTCTGCCCATTTACCTACTTGATGGATAAGCTGCAGATTCTACTTAACCAACGGCTTACTTCCTCCTACCCCCCACTAGAATTTTCCTGATGTCTGTCCCATGCATTCTTGAATTCTCCCACTGTTCTTGACTCCACAGCCTCCTCATGAAGGCTATTCCATGCATCCACAACCCTCCCTGTGAAAAAATACTTTCTAACGTTACCTCTGAGCCACCCCCCTTCTGTCTTCAAATTGTGCCCCCTGGTTCTTGCACATCTCTTTTTCTGAAAGATGCTACCCTCTTGTACTTTGTTAATTCGTATGTGTCTCATCACTGCTACCCAACACCCCCAACAGCCAGTTTACCTGCCCAAAATGTATTGATAACGCTGACATGGTCTATACAATAGCCCAGTTTAATAAAAGGCTTATGGAAATAGAACAGAGTCAAAAGGACATGGCAGACCGTTTTCAAGTTTGGTTACAGGCCCAAACAATGCAAGGTGGAATAAGCACTCCCTGTATACAAAGTTCTCTGCAAAAACCCCACTCAGTGTGACACTAATACAATCTGTACTTATCAAAATCCTCCAAATAAAAAAAGAGGCAGGGAAGAGGAGGAATCTACTATTTCAGAAGATTTATGGTACCAGGTACAAAACTTAAAACTACCGAAAAAGAAAAAAGGTAGAAAGGCAAATCATTTTACCTTAGAACTCTCAAACTTCTTTGACCCACTTGCCCAGGAGGCTACACAGGAAGAATGTGGCGATACAAAGAGTACCCAGGAGGCTACACAGGAAGAATGTGACGATACAGAGAGTACCCAGGAGGCTACACAGGAAGAATGTGGCGATACAGAGCGCCCAGGAGGCTACGCAGGAAGAATGTGGCGATACAGAGAGCACCCAGGAGGCTACACAGGAAGAATGTGGTGATACAGAGAGTACCCAGGAGGCTACGCAGGAAGAAAGTGGCGATACAGAGAGCACCCAGGAGGCTCACATGGGAAGATGTGTATGCGTATTAGAGAGCACCTGGGGTGGAGGCTACGCGAGGAAGAATGTGGTGGATACAGAGAGCACTCCAGGAGGCTACGCAGGAAGAATGTGATGATACAGAGAGTACCCAGGAGGCTACGCAGGAAGAATGTGGCGATACAGAGAGTACCCAGGAGGCTACGCAGGAAGAATGTGGCGATACAGAGAGCACCCAGGAGGCTACGCAGGAAGAATGTGGCGATACAGAGAGCACCCAGGAGGCTACACAGGAAGAATGTGGTGATATAGAGAGTACCAGACAGGCACGGGATAGGCATAAGGGAGCAATACAGATGAGTATGAATAGATAGGCCACTGACAGAGCAAATGCCAATGGCACATTTATAAGGTAGAAAAAGAAATGGGTAGACTGGATGGGCCTTACGGTCCTTATCTGCCATCAGCTTCTATGTTTCTGTGTTACAGGCCTATCAGCCTGACCGCACTTATCAGCAAAATCTTGGAAAGACTTGTACAATATAAACTTGTTGATCACATCAGGAACACAGGATGCATAGTATTTCCCAGCACGGATTTACACCTGGCAGATCATGCCTGACAAACCTCTTTAATTTTTTCGAACCGGTCAGTGACGCCCTAGAAAATGGGATGCCAGTGGATGTTGCATTTAAGCAATAAGCAAGGCCTCTGGAATTCTGCGGTTTCGGAATTTGCCACAGAATTTGCATCATGCCGCAGAATATATATAGTGCTGCAGAATTCATTGTTTTTGGTGAATTTTATATAAATATACAGTTTTTCCATAGTGTCAGGATTTCTTTCCCACCTCGTTTATCCTGAAGCCCCTCCTCTATGCTCAGCATATGATGTCATCGATGACATCACATCATATTTAGCCAATGACAGGACTGCATTCTGCCAGAGAAATGAATAAATCATGCCTCAGAAATCAGAAAATTCTGCAGCAGAACACCAGGGGCCCTGGCAATAAGGCACAAGAGAAGGGTGTAGGTTATTGGGGATTTACCCACGCCTTTTGTGGTGTGTCACGAGGTGCAGCTGAGTGACTTAACCACACAAGATGTGGGTAACTCACCCAATAACTCCCACCCTGGAGTGCCTTATTGCGATTACACAATGGACCCATGTGTAAATACATTTAAAATGTGTTCCATTATGTTTTTTATAAATGCCATTCCTCAGCCGTAGGTTATACAGGATTTACCCATGGTCATGCGACATGTTTTGACCAATGAGGTTACAGGATTTTCACACACCATTGTATAATTTTGGATTATGGAAAGGCATTCTCCCATAAAATCCTCACTGAGCAATTAGTTAAAATAAATCTGGACATTAAACCAATAGAATGGATAGCTTCTTGGTTGTACAACAGACAACAGAGAGTGGTTATCAGAGGACATGAGTCCAACTGCAGTCCTGTCTCTAGTGGAGTGCCCCAGGGCTCTGTGCTGGGACATCTACTGTTTAATATAGTAGTTTCCAGTATGCAGACATCAGATGGGGTTTGGAAAAATAAATACGCGAATGATTGCAAACTAGGGTGCATAGTAAACGATGACCAGTCTATAGCCATTTTGCAAGATAATTTAAATAAACTGGGCAGTAGATAACAAAATGAAGTTCAGTGTTGCAAAATGTAAGATCGTGCACATGGGGAAGAATAATATTCGGTCTACCCTACCTAATGAATAACATAAAGCTAACAGTTGCAACAGAAGAGAGGGATCTGGGTGTCACAGTATTGGATAATCTAAAATTTGACATACACACAAATAAAACAGCCAGAAAGTGCCATGGTATACTGGGAAACATTCTGAAGCACAATAAAAGTCGAAATCCTGCGGTAATTCTGCCACTATACACTGGCCTTATACGTCCACCCCTGGACTATTGTGCACCCTTTTGTGCTCCTACTTCAATAGGCTGCCAAATCATGATGCAGAAGGTTCAGCGCAAGGTCACTAAAAGGATTAATAACATGGCTAGTAAAGACTGCAAGTGCAGACTGAAATCACTCAAGTGATTCTCATTGGAGTACAGAGCTCTAAGGGGTGACCTGATTTACACTTTCAAGGCCCTTCTAAAAGAGTCTATGTTAGATACAATCTGTCTGGAAAGACAACTAACCAATAATAGTACAAGATCCCATAATCTTAAAGGACACCTAAACAACATTTTGACAACAAACTATTCAAAAATCTAACTCCGTAGGTGACTAAAGGAAAGGCTGCTGTATTCATTAAAGCTAAAACTACATATATGTAATTTACCTAAATGTGGTTCCAGAGCATTTGAAAATTGTAAAATCAGCCTTCTAATTTCAAAAAAACTGTTTTACCTGGTTCCTAAAATGGCCGCCAAATGTGTTATGTGATGACATCATTTGAGCCAAAGTCAGAAAGCTATATGGCTCTCTATAGTGCTAACTAGTTATTTTTTCCCTTTGTATAGAATTGTTTCGCCCACATGGTCAAAACCATGTGCATTATTTTGTATAATACACATGTTAGGCTATGGTTCTGTTCATTTTGTTTATTTTAACATGCTGAAATTGTGTTTTAATCTAACCAACTTTCTCTGTGGCAAACCACAGTGCAGTACAAATCTTGAATAGCCTGGTGATCTAGTGGTTATAGTGGATCCAAGATGCTACAGTGGGGGTGTTGGGGTGGCATGCATGCTTAATATGCACTTTTTAACATTTTTATTAAACCTTTATATTTTCTGCTATTCTTTTCTAGTATGTTTTTGACAGAACCTACAAATGTGATCCATAGTTTGAATGTAAACATTTGTACAATCAATAAATCAGACTTCTTCAACAAAGTGAAATGCAGCAGCAGCAGCAGCAGCACGCAAGTACGTTACTGTGTGTGGGGAGTGCAGCCACACCCTTCACCACCCCCTACAGCCACCACTTTTTTGTAGCAAAGTTCTTGTTCAGTCCAATGTTAGAGTTCATACTTTCTCAAAACTCAAATATATGCTTGTCTTGTCTTCTTTTTCCATGGGAAATAATAATAATAATAAGAATCAGCATTTATATAGTGGTTTTCATACACATTGTATCCCAAAGTGCTTTATAAGCAATACTAGACTGGTAGTGAAGTGACTGAACATGTAGTGGCAGCCATTTCATACATTAATATCCACACACAGCTTTGGACAATTGCATGAACTGGTTTTATGGGAAGGGGAATGTTGGCCAGGACAACGGGGTCAGGTAGTGATCAAGGTGCTGGCAGCCCACATTTTATGTCTCACAGTAATCTGCTCATATTTCTCTCCTCTGTCTTCCCACTTCCCTAAATATAGCAGTACCTTGCAAGAGTGGCCTTCTCAGTCCCCTTCCGGTACCCATTTGTCACTATTCCTCCTCACAATGAAAACTGGTGAGCTCATCACTCTTCTGCATCATGAATGCAAGTAGTAGAGTCCCCGTTTTATTTTGACATATCAAATATAAACATATCTTTAAAGTAAGTCAGGCTCATAGCAACAGAGAACAAGGGGAATGCTGGGCTTTCCTATCCTTAAAAGATCTAGGCTACCTTTGATTAGGCACTATTAAATGATGGGTGTGCACATCATTATGCACGTCATTTAGTAGTGTCTAATCATAGGTGGCTTAGATCTTATATGGGTAGAAAAGCCTATTTTTCCACTTGTGCCATGCTGCTATCAGCCTGGCTACCAGAAGATCATGTTTATTATTAATATGTAAATATAACATGGGAGACTGTACTAACCACATTCATGATGCGGAAATAGTGAACTCCCAGTTTTCGATTAACGTGCAGGTGAAGCGTGAATGCTAGAGAGGGACTGAAGAGGCCATTCCAGCAGGGTATAGCTATATTCAGGTTAGTTGAAGACATGAAGGAGGACGTTGAGCAGATCACTGTGAGATTTGAAATGTGGGGCTGCCAACATCGTGATCACTACCTGACTGTAGATGAGAGTAGCCAGAGATGACAAACACTCAGAGTGGCAGGGCTGCACCTAAACTGTTACTTGAATTCAGTGTAGGGAGATTACCCTCAGGTGGGGGGGGGGTGTTGACATTTGTTAGAACAGTATTAAGGGAGTTGTGTATAGCTCATTCAAGATTTGGAAGGGTGGTAGCCAGCCAACTCGAATTGTGGAGTACAGCACAGAAAAGTACTGGAGAAGAATTGCTGGGAAACTGTCCTGCAGGGTTCTGCAGATCACAGGTAAAGGAGTAGACTGACAATGGAAGTCAGGTGGATTTGCTCAAGGTATTAGTATGCCTCTCCTGCTAATAATATCGTTACTCATTTAAGTGCAGCCCTTATGAGGGCAAGAACAGCAGTTTTTCTGGTGGGTCATGATGCTTATTGCTTGGCCCTCCAGGAAGACCTAGTTGTTGGTTAACGAGGTGGGAAAAAACACAACAGGGGAACTGTACACACTACCGTCACTGTGCAGAAGGGTGGTGAACCACTCAATGTTTACTGTGGGAGCAGAAGTCAAACACTGAGAATGTGGACTGGAGAGTGATTTGGGAGGCATTTTTTAACAGTGCCAGCTGATGATGCATATTGGTATAGGTGTGCACAGCTCTCTGAGGTACAAGATTACAATCTGAGGTATGATAATTCTCTTCATGAGACCGTAAGCACATATGCGGCACCAGGCAGTACTAAGGACAGGGTATGGATGGTGGGGTGTTCAACAGAAGGCAGGCTAGATGCAGGGGGTTCACGTGGAAAAAGAAAGCCTTATTTGTGGATTAACAAGAGAGCATGGGCTTTGGAACTGAACCAGACCAGTACTTTGCTCTGTGATCCTGAGCAAGTCATTACACTTCCTTGTGCTCCCAGCCACACCCGTAAACAAGCTTTCAGCTAAGTGTGTCTGTCCTGGCTAACAAAAAACAAAATTCAGTGCATCACACAACCACTAGATCATCAGATAATTGAAGTGCTGTACTGTAATGCCGTTTGCCAAGGAAAAAGTCAGCTGGATTGCAAAACATTTTCCACAAGTTAAAGTGAACAGAATGAACAAAATCATAGCCTAACATGCGTACTGATCAAAATAATCCACGAGTTAATACATGGTGTTGATCATTCTGGTACAGCAATTCAAAACAAAGAGGGAAAGATGAACTAGTAAGCACTGTAGAAATATATGTGGGTCATACCTCTCAACTGTCCCTGATTTTGCATCAATATTTTACTCTGTCCCACCTAAAAAATGTGTTTCCCTGACCAAACACTGGGGGTTGTAAGCACAAAATAATGTCAAAGATTAAAATTACAGACTTGTTCTTCCTTAGAAAATTCTTTTTACACTAAGCCCCTTATTCTACCAGCTTCTTGAATGGATACCACCAATTTTGAAGATGTGTCCCTGATTCTGGTCCTTTGTCCCTGATTTTTTTAAGCCTTGTCCCTGATTTGTGAGGTAGGAGGTTGAGAGGTATGATGTGGGTCTCTGTCTTTGGCTCAGATGATGTCATCATGACTCATCATTTAACAGACTTGGCAGCCATCTTAGGGAGAAACCAATGCTGTTTTTTTGAAAGTGAAAGGCTGATGTTTACATTTTTCAAAAGCTATGAAACTGCATTTATATTATTTACATAAATACAGTTTTAACATAAATGTAAACAGCAGCCTGTTTAGAAGTTCTTCTTCTTACGTGCCAGCCTGGTGGCTGTAAGGGTTGAGGCGCTGGATGCCACACCTTGCACTACACTGGCCACCCAGGTTTGGGAACAAGCCTGGGTTGGGGGGAGAGGCAAGATCGAGCCGCCGTTGGGCAGCTCTCCTCTCTTGGGGAGGATTAGGCACTGTCCTGACTAGCGGGTGGTGTTGGGAGAGGAGGACACTGTTAGGAGCTTGGCAGAAGTGGTGTCTCCACACGGCTCCCTGCCTGGACTTCAGCCATTTGCGCTGGCATCCTTGCAGGTGGGATTGAGAGACTCACTCAATCACTAACAGCAACTATGCAAAAATCCCAATCCTGTGGCCGTGCAGTGATGGTTGCGCCGGATAAGTGGCACGTCCACCACCGAGCTGGGGCTGGCCAGGGGGTGTATGACATAAAAAAAAAGGTTGCTCTTCTTCATTACCCCCAGCTGTTTTAGTGTAATCTTTTTAATATGTGTGCTTGTAAGGATCAATAAAGCATATTTGGGGTTAAAAAACAGTAAGGTGCCAGCCTGTCGGCACTGTGGTAGTGCTACCACTCATGACACCGGTGATCCGGGTTTGGTAGTGAGTCAGGCTCGTCAGGGGACAGCTGGGGAAAGGAGGCTTGAGCATTCCACTGGTGGCAGTGTAGCTGAGGGGGCCAGAGAGGTAGAGATGTAGGTCAGGTGCTGGAGAGCGCAATGAACACTCATCACTGACATCCGCTTTGGCTCTCCTAGTGTACGTGTGTCTCAGGGGCTGGGCAGAAATGAAGACAAATGGCCCAGGAGAGTAAGATGACTATACCGCTCATCATATGGGCCTCACACCGCTGACTGTGGCTCCTCTCCACTCAATGCTGGCTTGAGTTGCCTCAAGGGGTCGGTGGCCTTCCCAGACCCTGGTGAAAAAACCCTGCCATGGGGTGAGAGGTAAGCCCCCCACAGGGGCATTTGGAATGGAGAGAGGTAAGTGTCATGGAAGGTGGGTGAGGTGGCTGAGGTGGAGAGGGAGAAGATGGAGGCAGGATGGTGGAATAGAAATAAAGAATACAAAAAAAGTAATTGCCTGTTCATACTCCAATCTAGGACACTGGGCCGTTTATTTGTTTTGCAAATACTTTAGGTGGTTTAAATGTTTTTAACTTCCTCTTGGAATGTGTTCCTGCTTGTCTTGTGTCTGTCTATATGACCTCTTCCAAGAACTGGTTCCAGTTTCTCACCTCATGTTTTTAAAGAGAGTTTTTTTTTTATGAAGACTTTGCTCCTTTTAATTCTTTATTACTTACATGGTACTTCTGTTCACACAGACAGGTCTCCTCCTTCTCTCCCGAGGACCCCCCAGTGTTAGTGGCCCACTATGGTGTGCAAGCAGAACCATACTAATGGCGCAAACTGCCTGCCCTCCACCTGTGTTGTGCCCAACCCACAGTAACGTAAACAGCTCCCACCCCTTTAGCAAATGTGAGGGTACTATTTCAGTGCCTTTTTTTTTAATATATATAGCTTTTTGCCCACCTGCTGCCACCTTCTCCTGTCATTGGGCCCTTTGGGACTCTCCTGAGAGCTGTCACATACAGTGGCAGGGGGCCATAGACCTTTCCCCCAATTTTCTCCCTGTTTCCCCACCCTGGGGCGTTCACAAAGACACAAGCGCACACGCTAGAGTCCCACAGCCCTCCCTTCTATTGCCCTTCTAGACCTGCACTACCAATTGACCTCCACCAGGTGGCAGTCACTCGGTGGAGTGTGCAGGTGCCCCCCCCCCCAGGAAAGGAGAGCAGCCATTGAGCACTCAATCCTCCCCCAGTTGACCCCAGCAACACACACTCATCACGAACAGCGATAAGACGGTGTGGCAGGAGGTGGCGCCAGCAGGTAGCCCTCCACGCCACCGGGCCGCTAGCACTTCTTTCTTATTATTGTTGATGTTCATCTCCTTACTGCCTTATCTATACAGCCCTCCCCAGCCCAGTCACCCCCCCCATCTCTGGGACTTACCCTTGTTCTTCCTGACTTGCCCCTCATGGCAGGGCTGGTGGGGACTTGCTTTTGTCACCCCTCAGCAGGATCCAGTGAGGTGCCCTCTCTGAATATCAGGTCTGTGGGAAGGCCATCTGTCATCCTATTCTGGCAAGGATGCAAGATGCCCCGTCAGTGTGCCAGGCCTGCAGGAGGGGCTATCTGTCCTGCTCGGACAGGGATGGGAGCTGCCCCGTCAGTGTGCCAGGCCTGCAGGAGGGGCTATCTGTCCTGCTCAGACAAGGATGGGAGCTGCCCCGTCAGTGTGCCAGGCCTGCAGGAGGGCTATCTGTCCTGCTCAGACAAGGATGGGAGCTGCCCCGTCAGTGTGCCAGGCCTGCAGGAGGGGCTATCTGTCCTGCTCAGACAAGGATGGGAGCTGCCCGTCAGTGTGCCAGGCCTGCAGGAGGGGCTATCTGTCCTGCTCAGACAAGGATGGGAGGTGCCCTGTCAGTGTGCCAGGCCTACAGAAGGGGCTGTCCGTCCTCCTCAGACAAGGATGGGAGGTGCCCCGTCAGTGTGCCAGGCCTGCAGGAGGGGCTATCCGTCCTGCTCAGACAGGGATGGGAGGTGCCCCGTCAGTGCGCCAGGCCTACAGAAGAGGCTATCCGTCCTGCTCAGACAAGGATGGGAGCTGCCCCGTCAGTGTGCCAGGCCTGCAGGAGGGCTATCTGTCCTGCTCAGACAAGGATGGGAGCTGCCCCATCAGTGTGCCAGGCCTGCAGGAGGGGCTATCTATCCTGCTCAGACAAGGATGGGAGGTGCCCTGTCAGTGTGCCAGGCCTACAGAAGGGGCTGTCCGTCCTGCTCAGACAAGGATGGGAGGTGCCCGTCAGTGTGCCAGGCCTGCAGGAGGGGCTATCCGTCCTGCTGAGACAGGGATGGGAGGTGCCCCGTCAGTGCGCCAGACCTACAGAAGAGGCTATCCGTCCTGCTCAGACAAGGATGGGAGCTGCCCCGTCAGTGTGCCAGGCCTGTAGGAGGGCTATCTGTCCTGCTCAGACAAGGATGGGAGCTGCCCCGTCAGTGTGCCAGGCCTGTAGAAGGGCTATCTGTCCTGCTCAGACAGGGATGGGAGCTGCCCCGTCAGTGTGCCAGGCCTGCAGGGGGGTCTATCTGTCCTGCTCAGACAGGGATGGGAGCTGCCCCGTCAGTGTGCCAGGCCTGCAGGGGGGTCTATCTGTCCTGCTCAGACAGGGATGGGAGGTGCCCCGTCAGTGTGCCAGGGCTGCAAGAGGGCTTTCTATCCTACTCAGGCAGGGATGTGAGGTGCCCCAAGCTTGCAGGAGGGCTGTCTGTCATCCCGCTCTGGCAGGGATGTGAGGTGCCCATCGATACACCAGATCTGCAGGAGGGTCATCTGTCATCTCACTTAGGCAGTGATGTGAGGTACCTAGTCAGTGCACCAGGCCTGCGGGAGGGCTGTATGTGATTCCACCCCATCAGGGATGTGAGGTACTTAGTCAGTGTGCCAGGCCTGCAGGAGAGCCATCTGTCCCACTCTGGCATGAATGTAAGATGCCCTGTTGGTGTGCCAGGCTTGTGAGAGGGCTGTCAGTCATTCCACTCCATCAGTGATGTGAGGTGCCCTATTGGCATGCCAGGCTTGCAGGAGGGCTGTCAGTCATTCTGCTCCATCAGTAATACGAGGTGACCTATTGGCATGCCAGGCTTGTGAGAGGGCTGTCAGTCATTCCGCTCCATCAGTGATGTGAGGTGCCCTATTGGCATGCCAGGCTTGCAGGAGGGCTGTCAGTCATTCCGCTCCATCAGTGATACGAGATGCCCTATTGGCATGCCAGGCTTGTGAGAGGGCTGTCAGTCATTCCGCTCCATCAGTAATACAAGGTGCCCTATTGGCATGCCAGGCTTGTGAGAGGGCTGTCAGTCATTCCGCTCCATCAGTGATGTGAGGTGCCCTATTGGCATGCCAGACTTGCAGGAGGGCTGTCAGTCATTCCGCTCCATCAGTAATATGAGGTGCCCTATTGGCATGCCAGGCTTGCAGGAGGGCTGTCAGTCATTCCGCTCCATCAGTGATGTGAGGTGCCCTATTGGCATGCCAGGCTTGCAGGAGGGCAATCTAGTATCACACTCTGGCCAGGATGTGAGATGCCCTCTTGGTGTGTCAGGCATGTGGGAGGGCTGTTATCCCGCTCAGGCAGAGATGTGAGGTGCCCTGTCAGTGTGCCACAGCTGAAGGAGAGCTGCTGCACTGTTCCAGCAGGGATGTGAGGTGCCCTATTGGCATGCCAGGCTTATAGGAGGGCAGACTGTTGTCCCACACTCCTCTTGGTGTGTCAGGCCTGTGATAGGGCTGTTATCCCGCTCAGGCAGGGATGTGAGGTGCTCCATTGGTCACGGGTGTGCCAGGGCTGCGGAAGGGCTGTCTGTCCTGCTCCAGGACTGGCAGGGATGTAAGGTGCCCTACCAGTATACCAGGCCTGTAGGAGGGTTGTCTGCCATCCCGCTTAGGCAGGGATGTGAGGTGTCCCATCAGTGCGCCAGGCCTGTGGGGGGCATTTATCACCCCGCTCTTGCAGGGATATGAGGTGCTCCCACACACAGGTGCTGTGAATAGTGATGCAGGTCAGTGCACTACGTGGGTGACTAACCCACTAAAAACAGATCAATTACGAAGTGTAGTGCATGCAGGCAGTGACAGGTCACAAACAGGAGTTGTCTGCAGCTAAATGTAACTTTATTCCCTCATTGATTTAAAAAAAAAAAGAAAACAATCTTATAATGTTAATAGCTTAGTCCCAAAAAGAATTCAGCTGTACAAAACCTGTTGTCCCAGTTCTGAGCTGTGGTGAGCCTTTACCCCATGCTTCAGCGGTTTTGTGCCTTAGACAGGGGGTGCTGCTCAGGAGCACAGCTCCTCATTTAAATACTGTAACGACAACGATGTCAGAACCCATTCATAGTACTGCAGTGAAAGTAACAAAATCAAAGTTTTCAAGTGCTTATACCGTGCGATATTATAAAAGAACAAAATTACTTTGCTTACATCTCGTACAAGACAGTGCTAATAATGATTTCAAAGAGAGCCTGTACTAAGGGCTGCTCCCAGTCAGCTGCCATTTTAAATGTGCGCACGTTCTCATATTTCAATAGAAAAACACTTTGCGCTAATGAGTACTTTTGTACAGAGCTTATGTTAAGGCTATCCCCCACTAGCTGCTTTGTTGGAAATATTAACTCAAAAGACAGAAGTACTGAACCAACACCCATTATTCAAATAGCATCTGCTCTGTAGCTTCTTTTGTGGAGTGAAAGGGATTCACAAATAGAAGGGAACTAGCTAACAGGGAAGTTGGAGAGTGGATAGACCTGTAGGACAAAAGAGAAAACCAGAAAAAAAAACATGAGTTCTGAATATACAGGGATACAAGTCAGCCTGTCATAATAGTTGATGTCACCTAGACCCACTGAAAAGTTGATTCACAAATCGAGCAAATTATCAGAAAACTTTGAGGTCCCACTGTCTGTTCAGACCTTTTGGTGTAGTCATTTCTAGTTTGCATGTCCGTGCACTTTCTTTCCTTAAGAACAGATTTGTCCTGTCCCTGCCTCATTTGAGCCGATCAATTTTAAATATTGAGGGTCAGATTCATGTCTCAGGACACAGTGCTGTTCTACTGGGATGTCACATCTCTTAATAATGGAATGGACATGTTCCTGAATCCTCGGTTTCACATTTCTGACCGGTCCTCCAACAGAAATAAGATTGCAGGGGCACCGTGATACATCAGCTGCAAATGTTGTTCTGCAACTGATGAATTCTCTGACCTCTACTCTTTTATCACTTTTGGGGTGCACAAACACCTTTCCTGGCACTACATAGGTGCAAAATTTGAAACTGTTGCATTTAAAGAACCCCTTAGGTTTTGGGGGCGACTACTTTCCTGTACTGCGATTATTTCCACTCTCAAATTGCCTGTGCTCTGACATATCTCTTATTTTACTAGGTGCTTTACTGAGAGTGATCTGTGGTCTGGGGTCCACTGCTCTGCCTCTGTTGTCATCTCCGAATAAAATGGGCCAGTTTTTGTGTATGATATTCTCAATTCTACCAGCCACTTCATTGTAGTCAGTCATAAAAGTGACTGGTCCAAACTCATCTTTCTTATTTACTTCTGAATTTGCCATTGGTTCCCGTCTTTCTAGATTTTATTTATTTATTTATTTATTGGAATCTCAGATTAACACTTTTGAGCTAAAAGCTTGTTTACAAAGGTTCCACGTCATAAGGCAATAGACAAGATACATAGATTTAACAAAACAGATAGGGGTATACATAGCAAGCAAGTACATAAAGGTACATATAGAGTGGGGAGAACATATCAAGCAAGTACAGTTAAAATACATTGGGTAGGAGAGGACTTTTTTCAACTGTACTTAGAGCAAACCTTAGGTAAACAAGCAGTTTTTAGCGGTAGCTGAGCCTTGGAGCATACAGGTTGAGTTAGGAGGGTCAGAAGTGGTGGTGACCAAAGGAGGGGGAGGACAGAATAGATGAGAACAGGGGGAGGGTGGAGGCAGATACAAGGGAGCGACAGATAAGAGGGTAGAGTGGTCAGAGGGGTGGGATTGGATGGGAATCCACCCATGGGTTACATAAGTAGGGGATAGGGGCAGGGCTGGGTAGTGTGGGGGGAAGAGGGTGATATGACAAAGGGTTTTAAGGTAGGGGGTGAGGTGAGGTTCCTAGCCCTTTCTTAGAAGTTTAAAAATAAATTATTTTATAGCCCCTTCTATAAGAACCATGCTGCAGTTCATCTGCTTGTTCTTTGAATGCCTCTATAGAACTGCAGTTCCGTCTTAGTCTGGTGAACTGGCTCTAGGGTGTTGAATCCTTCGGAGCCCTGGGATGCACACCTTGTGCTGGCAGCAGGGCATCTGTGGCAGTACTCTTTCTAAAACTTCTCGTTTCTGTGCCATGGTCCACATGTAAGTTATTGCTACTATGGGTGAGATCTATGTTGGTATCTTAGTCGTAAGTTATTAACTGTTACTTATAGGGATAAACAGGAATTCACTGCAATCTCTCTCTCTCTCTCTCACTCTATATATATATACATATATGTGTGTGTGTGTTCTAACCCTACTGTTACTATACTACTTGGGCACACTGCTTCCTTAAATGAGATGATTTTGATGTGTCTTGTGAAAACTTAATAAAAATTGTTTTGAAAAAAAAGAAAGAAATCTAAGGTTTTAGGGTGGTGGTGTGTGTAGATCTCAAACTGAAATCATTAATATTGATCCAATGTATGAATGCCTCAGTTTCCTGGGGATCCCCATCCCACACGATCAGTGACATGGAACCTTGCCCTTTTTCGGTCCTGGTAAGGGGTCGCAGTGCTATTCGTAGTGAGCGGTTCCTCCTGATATCCTAAGTATAGATTAGTGTATGATGGGGCTGTTGCTGCCCCCATCGCTGGACCACGTGTCTGAATGTAAAACTGGCTTTCAAATTCAAGGTAACCGTGCTCAAGTATGAAGTCAAGAGCTTCAAGAATGAAGTCGATGGGTATCTGTTCCCTGTGAGGGTGATGCAGAAGAAAATACCCGCATGCTCCGAGACCCTGTCTGTGTCTTGTCGAGGTATTTAAAGCCTCAGCATCTGTTCCTACTCAATGGTAGGTGTCCTTCCATTCAGATGTATCACATGTTCTTAGGACGTCCCCAGCATCTTAAAGATATGGGTAACTGCATGACACAGGTTTTTAGGAAAAAAATCCATACATTTTCCTAGATTCTGAGTTAAAGAATCAACTCCTGATGCTGTGGGCTTGCCGGGGGGATTCTTCATGTTTTTATGTACTTTCGGGATAATGTAGAATGTTGGGGTGACTGGATGTTCAGTCCATATGCACTTAAATTCACCATCAGAGATCTGACTGCTCAGAGCTGCTTCTTTTAATAGCATAAATAGCTGTTTCTTAAAGGTCAAAGTGGGGTTAAATGTAATCTCCCTATAGTTTTTGGTGTTCTGTAAAGCGGAAAGAGTTATTTTCCTGTCGTGGTCTCAGTCCGTCACTACAGTATTTACCCCTTTATCCACAGGTTTGATCACTGTATCCTTGTTTTATGCTAAACCCTTTGGTCAAATTTTGCCTATGCATACGTGCGTTGCTGTTAAGTAACTCTTCTACCTGTCTGCTAACACCTCTTTTAAAGCAATTAATAGCGTTACTGCTGCTGGAAGGACAAAAAGTGCCGGTGCATGTTACCTTCAATAACACCCTCCTTGTAACATCATCGCATTGTTTCAGTTGAAACACAGTAACCTGTTTATTCCAAATTCCAGCTCAAGTCATTCTCATTTGCATCTCCAGTCAATAGCTCTTTTAACTGTTCCATATCCGTACTGTCAATCAGATACAATTCATTCTCAGGTTCAAATCCCTCTGTGGCCACTTGTGGCTATATTGCTGTGTTATTAAAGGCATTTATGATGTAGTGCAACTCCTCCTGCTTAGCCCCCATTCCATGTTTGGTATACTAGATATACCATTACAACGGTGGCTGAATTTTGTCACTGCAATTGGGGCTCCGCAACAAGGGCGATGATGACAGGGGCGATCTTGATTTTATAATGCCCCTTAGTCATGCTGCCTTGTGCACCCAAACTGTTTCTACCCCTCCAGGACATGCCTAACCCATAGTTTGTCAGTCTCAGTTTCCTGAAAAATCGTCATAGATCGATAACATATTTGAAAGGCATTGGGGGCTGGGGTGGGTAAGTCCTTTTTATGTTGTCTTGCGCACGCAGCAAAAACAACATATTGTATTACCTTGGTGCAGTAGCAGGTTTTGGAGGTGCGGTCGTCTTGTGGCCAATAGCACCACTAATTTTTCCAGGCTGGGCTCTGTGGCATGAATGACATAGCATGCTGTCTATGACAGCACTGCAAAAGCGTGCTACCAACATGAAACAATTTTGCTGCTGCAATGAGAGAGTGACCAGCCATTGCAGGGCGTGCCTTGCCTGGGGTAACATTTCAGCAAACATGGCAGTGGCTGTTGACCATCCACCTCTCACAGTCCCCAGCAAGCTGACGGGGTGCCCAGTCCCCCTGTCGGCATGCCCCTTCCCCAGTTCGTTTGCAGACAGGGGAGTCCAATCCCCATCGGCATAAAGTCCCCCCCTAAGGTTTATTTGTTTGCCGAGGGGGTGCCTAATTTCCCTCGGCTTCAGTCCCCAAAAACACAGAGTTGGCACACTGGGAGCCCATCCCAGTGTGCAAAAATGTCCTTCCCGCGATGTTCCCAGTTTTTTTAACCTGTAAAACAGAAAACAGTCCCTCATTGTCTGCGGAGCCCCCTCCCACAACCCGCACCCACCCTTTGCACGCCCCACCTTCCTGCATCCCCCTCACCCCATACCTCCACAGTCCAGCACGGCAATCTTGGGTGGAGCGGAAACATGTCTGCACTCTTCAAAGCCAACCGCAAACTGAAAAAAATCACAGTAAGCTGTATAATGGCATTAATTGGGGGGGGGGGGATTCAACTTAGGTGGATATTGTGGCCATTTTTATGACTTTTGGTTCCAGATTTTCAATATGGGGTTCTTGGGACCCCACCTCAAGAACTCAGTCACTGTCATTTTGTTATTCGGTCCCAAAAGGTGATTTCGCAGTCACTGCGCGGAATCACCTTTCAGAATCGAGTAACGAAACAACAGTCTCAATGTTCATGAGGTAGGCTCCCAAAACACCTATATTGCAAATTTGGAGAAAAAATTCAAACAAATGACTGTGTTACAAGTGTGTGTTGCGCAAATTCCATGCACGCTCGTAACTTCAAGAATTTTTAATATTTTCACTCCAGATTTTCAACATTGCCATTTTTTCACACCTCCTCATGAACAGTACAGCTGTCATTTTTCACATCCTGCCCAAAATGTGTTTTCACACATCTGGCGCGCACAATGGCGTGGTCACTGTGGGAAATCAATGTTCGGGACAGATTAAGAAAATCGTAGTGAGACTGTTCATGAGCGGAGGTCCCAAAATGCCTATGTTGAAAATTTGGTGAAAGAATTCCACAAAATTACTGTGTTATGAGTGTGCATTGTGATGAGAATTTATCTTTTTTTTTTTACAGTTATTCTTTTCTCCCAAGAGTCCTCTGCTACACATCTGCATCTCCCCCCGCACTGGCACCGGGTATGAGACCCCCTCCCCTTAACCTCATGACTTACCCTTTGTGGCAGGGGGTGAGGAGCGACTCAACGCACCAGACCAGATATAGTGTTCGGGGAGGTGCCTTCCCAGGCCGATGTGGAGGGGGACAATCGCCATTCATGCAGAGGACTCCCTTTTTTCACTTTTTCCTTGCTTCTCCAAGAGGCTGTGGTATGCAGTGGTGCCAGTGGTGGTAACGCGCATGTGTCCATGTGCACCCTTGCCAAGCGCCTGCCTCAGTCTCTCCCCACATTCTTAGTGCTGACGTGCCACCTCCCAGCCTCCGCTAGGGGGCAGGCAATTACCGGGCACTACTAACCCCCCTCCTTGGAGAAGGAGAGCAGTCCTGGGGACGCACAATCCTTCTCCTCCCTGCCAACCCCTGGCAGCCCATGTCCGTTCACAAACACGGGTCGCCGGTGCAACGCAAGGTAGGCATCCAGCACCTCAGCCCTCAGTGACACCGGGCCAGTGTGTGATGAGAATTTGTAATATTTTCACTCCAGATTGTCGGCATTGCCGTTTCTTCACATCTCCTTATAAACAGCACAGCTGTCAGTTTTCACATCCTGCCTGAAATGTGTTTTTGTATCTGGCACAGAATGGCACAGTCACTGTAGGAAATCAACATTCGGGACAGATTAACAAAATCACAGTGCCACTGTTCATGAGCAGAGGTCCCAAATGCTTTCATGAGGTGGGGGACACAAAAAGCCCATGTTGAAAATTTGGAGTGCAAATACCAACAAAAACGCCTGGGGCGTTATGGTTTCTAACCATAACGTCCCACCCTGTAGAGACTGACAGGCGTCAGGGGTGTGCCTTTGGATTGTCAGTGGTAATGCTCACATGTTTCAACCCCCACCCCCACCCTGAAGCCAGTGACAGGGATCAAGGTGTGCTTTGGACTCTTCAGACCCAAAGTTCACCCCATTCTCCTATCCTGCACCCATCTCAATGTATTTCCTTATGGAATGGGGTGAGCGTAAGGCCCGATGATCCCAAGGCACGATGCAGCACTTGTCCGAGTCTGCAGGGTAGGGTGAGGTGAAATGGCATTAGCGTTATGGCCGACGACCCAAAGGCACACCTCAATGTCTGTCAGTCTCTGCTGAGGGGGGGGGGGTGAGGTTGACGTCAGTTCCATACTTCACTGCCATTCCTATTATGCATCTCTCTAACTCCTCTACTACCAATGCCAATGCCAGCAAGATAACATTCCACATTGACAAATGCTTGTTGCAAGATTGAGATCTCATTTGCATTTAATGAACATTTTGAGAGATTTAGTATTTGTAATTGAGAAATTCAGTGAAAAAGACAGGCAAGGTAATGGTTTGGTTCAAATGGAAATCAGAAACCATATGAGGAAGACACTTCCTGTTTGTTCTCAGGACCACTTTGTCTCTGTGGAATGAAATGTAGTCCTGTTCAATGCAGAGACTGGAGCTCACTGATTCTTCTGGCAGAAGTCACTAGCACAAGGAAAATAGTTTTTCATGGACATATTTCAAATAAGTGGAAGACATAGGTTCAAAAGGAGGACCCATGAGCCTACCTATACACACACTTAGGTCCCATGCTGGCACTGGTTCCCTGTGGGAGGGGTGCAAATGGGCCAGGCCTTTAAAGAACCTTTTGAAGTTAGGGTCTGAGGCACAAGAAGCATTCCATCTAACTGAAATGTAGCAGATGCTGCAGCCAGGTGGACCTTTAAGGTTCTGAACTGCAAGCCCAGTGAATGCAAATAGGTAGGATAGTTCAGCACACCTGGGATACTAGCCTGTGCTGATATGGGCCAGGCCCTTAAAGAGCCTTTAGAAGATGGGATCTGGAGCCAATAAAACAACTTGTCCAGCTGATATGCAAGCAGATGCTGCAGCTAGGTGGACCTTGAGGGTGCTGGACTGCAAGTCCAGTGAATGTAAATAGGTAAGATAGTCAAGATTAGCAGATTGTACCTCCAAGGAAGGTGTACTGGTTGAGACCCAGGCATGGAGAGTAGCAGAGAGTACCATGGCTGCCTGGCCCAGTCTGGTGCTATCAGGAGCACTGATGCTGACTGGGACCTGAGCTTGAGAAATGCTCTGTATGCCCAAGGGAAGGAAGAAAAAATATGCAGGTGCTTCCCTGGCCAGCTTAGAGCCAGAGTGTCCAGGGGGATTGTTCCCAGATCTGGTGGTCTGCCACAGTACTGTGGTAGGTGGTGGCTCTGGTGGGATGCGAACAAGTCTACCTCTGGGGTGCCCCACCTCCTCAAGATCACTTGCACCACCTGACTGTTCAAGGCCCATTCGTGATGGGACTGGCTGATTTGAGTCAGGGTATCTGCCAAGGTATTGTCCTTGCCTGGCAGATGAATAGCCTGCAGAGGCCCATGGAGCATGCTAGACTCCAAATGTATTTATTTATTTTATTTATTTGAAAATCTTGGAATGACAACCTTTGAGTCAGAGGCTCATTTCCAAAGGCTTCACATCAAATTTCACAGTACTGACATATGCAACACAGTAGATACATGATACATAGGGTGAGGTTCGCAGTTCATAATACAGACTTAGATAACAGAGTGTATCAATAATGCACAGGGAACCCTGCCAGGATATCATGTTACAGCAGTGTGGAAAGGCAGGTAGTGCGAGTTTTATTTTTGTGAGTCCTGTGCAGGGACAGCTTGACCTTGTCCCTCCCTGCCTGTTTATGTAGAACATTGTGGTGGTACTGTTTATTCTGACCTGTGCTAGTTGTGTGAAAACCTTTAGTGCCAGCAACACTACTCTTAGCTTCAGCAGGTTATGTGCAAGAGTGACCCTGCACTTGACCCATGTGCCTTGGTTGGTATGAACCCCCAGATAGGCTCCCACTCTAGTAGAGATGCATCTGTTATTAGAACTGATGAGGATTCTTGCTGAAAAAGGAACCCCTTTCCTTAGATTGGTTTCCCTTCCACCATCAAAGGGCCTATAACAATGTTTTTTTGTTTTGTTTTTACTAGAATTAGTTTTGGAAGAGGGTCCTTTCTCTGACACCAGTGAGTCCTGATGTGAAACTGGATATCCCTCACCTGTATGCTGGATTCCAGGACTGCGCCAATGGCAGGTGCCATGTGGCCCGTAGCTGAAGAAACTGTCTTGCAGATCTTCCTGGACATAAAGTCTCCACCACTCATTCACACTGATGGGATCTGTGCCGGAGGCACTAGGACCCAGCGGGAGCAAACTTTTTGCAGGAGGGTCGGCTCCAGAGATGGAGCTGCGAAGAGCGGCACCGCGAGCCTTGGCTCGTGCGGCAATGACTCTCTCGGCATCGACCCTCCAACTGCCTCAGTTCCTTTTTTCCCGTCGTAGAGTGCACTACAGTGACGATGTCGCTCGCCCACCGGGAGTTAAACTTCAAACTAACAGCATAGTTTTCAGTTTATTGTTTTGTAGCATTTCTTGAAATAAAGTACCGCTTACTATAATTTATTATAAGAAAGAAGTCTCAGCCTACATTGACGGAGTTGCGCATGAGCAGGTCAGGTGACGCTAGGGAGACTTCATATGAAAGTTGTTCAGTCAGCCGGGCTGGGTCTGGTCCGCCACCCTCTCCGGAGGGAGGGTCTGATAACGGACAGTCCAGTGCCTGGGGGGAGGGCGGTCCCCCCGGAAGCATAAAAGAAAACGGTCGCACTCTCGGCACCGTTTGGCCTCGAGCTCTTCTTCGACTCGTAGGTCCAGAAAGAGTAGGCATCACTCGAGGTCACCTTCTGGTATGTCTGCACGTCAATGGTCAGTCATTGGGGTCAGCTGCCGGTCTCCTCCAGAGTTACCGGTTTCCGCCTCTGGCCTCTGACCTCTTCGACATCGGACACCTTCCCCGCCTTCTAGTAGGGCTTCAGATGAGCAGTTTCATCAGTGGGCCGCTCTGATGGAGCAATGCACTCGGAGGTTGGTCTAGCTGCCTGGCCCAGTCACTCAGGGGCCCTTGGACCCTTCGGGTGATCGGTTAGGGCGGTTGGGCCTCCCTAGTCGCATGGCGCCTTCTTCGGTGCTGTCGACTCCGCGCTCAGGTGTTTCCCCCCCCTCACATGGCTGCGGCACAGGGGGCCACACCGATGCCTCTTTCTCCTGCTTCTTTTCCTTCTTTTGCCTCAAATCTGGGTTTTCGGGGCCCTGCGTTGGTTTCGGCGCCATCAGTGTCATTGGGTCACTCGGCACCATCCTTGGGATTGATGCGAATGTTGGCGCTGTCCTCAGTACTGTTGAGGTTGTTGGTGCTGTCGTCAGCGCCGTGTGGCTTGTTGGCACTGTCCTCGGCACCGTGCAGCTTGTCAGAGCCACTCTTGGTGCCGTGTGGCTTTTCAGCGCCGTCGGGCTTGTCAGTGCCATCCTTGGCGCTGAGGGCTCTGTCAGCACCATGCGCTGTGCTGGGCCAGGTGGCGCCGTGCTCTTCTTCAGCGCCGAAACTTGGTGTGACGTCTTCCAGTCTCCAGGGCTCCTCGACTCCTTACCCCTTTCCCTCCTATTTTCCTTCTGATTTTCAATCCTTTCCTGTCCATACAGTCCCTCCTGGGCTGTCAGGAGATGATATTGAGCCTGACCCAGACCTTCAACTGGGTGATGATGTGGAAAGAACAGGATCTAATCCTGCTGCAGAGCCTGTGGTCGAGGACCTGTCATTTAAGTCTCTGCTGAAAAATTTGAATTCCACTCTTTCTCTCCAGACTATGGATATCGATCCTGGGAAGCTTTTAAGACTCCAGTACCTTCATGTTCCGGACATTCCTATGGATTTAACTCCCTCGGTACAGCCCTCCTTTGAGACGCTTTCTCAGATGGTATGGAATAATCCTGCTCTCATTCCTTCTGTGGCTAAGTCCATAGATAGGAAGTATGCTGCTCCCAAGGATCAACCCATTTTGGCTTCTCAAGCCTTCGCGGACCCTATTGTAGTCTTGTCAGAGAATGATAAGGTTGTCCTTCCTCAGACTACTATGGCTCAACCTATAAACAAAGAATCTTGTAAGATAAATACTTTAGGTAAGAGAGTCTTTGCTGTATCCACCCTGGGTATGCGTACTGCCAGCTACCAGGGCTATTTCTCTCAATATGAGTATATTCTTTGGCATTCACTCAAACAAATGGTTGAAGCTCTACCAGAGTCAGGCACTAATTCAGAGCTTCTTCAAACCATCACCAGGGGTATTGAGTCCAACAACGAACAGGTTAAAGCAGCTATGGATGCTTTCGATACTGCCTCCCGACAGCGGCAGGCATTTGTACCCGCCGTCATTCCTGGCTGAGCACTTCTGGCTTCACAAATGATGCCCAGCAACAGGTCATGGCGTTGCCTTTTGATGGTGTGTATCTCTTCGGTCCTCAAGTAGAACAAGCTCTAGAGGCCACACAAAAGACCAGATCGACCATTAAATTGGCTCAACCTGCTCTTGCCCCTTCTCGAGGGGGGGTGTTAATAAGTGCCAGTTTCACAACCGTCAGTCCTTTCGAGGCAAAGGCAGAGGAGGTTTTAATAAAAGCCAAGCCTCTCAGCCTCAAAAAAAATGCAACAGAAAGCACAAGGGCCCAAAGTGCCCAGTGCCGCCTTTTGAGTTTCTGGCCCAAGTCCCACTTCCCTTCTTAGTGGTGGGAGGTCGTCTGACTCAATTCTACAACCAGTGGAAGTCTATAACATTGGACAAATGGGTCCTCCGGATAATTCGCGAGGGATATTCCCTCAATCTTTCAGAGAACCCTCTGGATTGTCCCCCCAAATGGCAGCCAAAACTGTCAACTCTTCAGTCAGAACTTCTCATCTCTGAGATACAAGGCCTTCTGAACAACAGGGCAGTAGAAGTAGTTCCGCTGGATCAACGGAACACAGGGTTCTACTCCTATTACTTTCTAGTTCCAGAGAAAACCGGGGGCATGCGCCCCATTTTGGACCTCAGAAAACTGAACAATTTTCTTCCCAAAGAGAAATTCAAAATGATATAGCTAGGAACCCTGTTACCTTTGCTTCATCACCACGACTGGTTAGCCTCCCTGGACATGCAGGATGCTTACCAACATATTCCTATTCACCCAAGGCATCACAAATACCTAAGGTTTGTGGCTTTGGGACAGCATTATCAGTTCAGAGTACTGCCATTTGGGCTATCCTTGGCGCTGTGAGTTTTTACAAAGTGTTGTGCAATTCACGCAACGCACCTCAGAAAGATCAGAATACAAGTGTTCCCATATCCGGACGACTGGCTTCTAGCAAGCCCTTCCAGGCAAGGAACTCTTGATGCCATAGCCATGGCCTCAGACTTTCTCACGTCCATGGGAGTCCTGCTAAATCTCAAGAAGTTGCAGTTGCAGCCCTCCCAGAAGCTCCTTTTCATAGGAACTCTTCTGGATACCTCCTGTGCAAAAACTTTTCTACAAGAGGACAGAAGGAGTGATATCCTACAGATGGCCCAATACATCAGAGAGAACAGCTTGGTTTGAGCTATCTCGATGCAACGGATGCTGGGTCTCATGGCATCCTCGGTGTTCACTGTACCCCTAGCACACCTCCACATGAGAACCTCTCAAAGGATGCTCAGTACTCAGTGGTACCCAACCACTCACCCTCAGTCCTTTCTCATCAAGGTGACAGAACCTCTGAAGAGGTCACTCACCTGGTGGTCGCAAGAGGACAATCTTCTGGAAGGGTATCCCTTTGCTTCCCTGGATCATCAGATTTCCATTACCACGGACGTGTCCCCGATGGGATGGGGAGCTCACTATCAGAATCTCCACACCCAAGGTACATGGATGCAGGACAAGTCCCAGCTTCACATAAATGTCTTAGAAATGAGAGCCGTCCTTTATGCAGTCCGGGCTTTGAAGGACATTCTCTGTCACAAGAACATTCTCCTTCAAATTGACAATGCAGTGATGTATTACATCAACAAGCAGGGCGGTGCTCACTCTTACCCTTTATGCAGAGAAGCGATGAGAGTGTGGGAATGGTGCTTGGAGCACAAGGCTCTAATTCAAGCGGTCTACCTGCTGGGAGTGCAGAACGAACTGGCAGACTGTCTCAGCAGAACCGAGAAAGATCCTCACGAATGGTCTCTTGACTCAACCGTAGTTCAGTCTTACAGGGAGGAACAGGGTGCAGGAATACACTATTTTTAAGCAAAAAAGATGTTCCAGGACTAGAGGGCATGGGATGAAGTTGGAGGGAGGATGATTCAGAGGAAACGTGAGGAAGAATTTCTTCACAGAATGGGTGGTGGTCAAGTGGAACACCCTGCCAGAGGAAGTGGTGGGGGCTGAAACAATCACGGGATTTAAGAATGAATGGGATAGACATAAAGGAATTCTGGAGGTCAGGGGTAAGGGGCAACAGACTTCTAGGAAAACATAAACTGAACTTACGAGCTCAAATGGGCAGACTGGGTGGGCCATAGGCCCTTATCTGCCGACACTGTCTATGTATCTATGTATTCGCAGAGTGGAGAACTCCAGACCTTGTCCTTTTTACATCCCCACTCAACACAAAACTGCCTCTCTTCTGTCAGGATGCATTCAGACTGCAGTGGACAAAATGCTTTCTATACGCCTTTCCGCTTCTTCCTCTAATTCAGAGGGTACTTCTCAAGTTCGAGTCCCAGGGGTACAAAATGATCCTCATTGCTCCCTTCTGGCCTCGACAAATATGGTTTCCGTTACTCAACAGTATGTCGAAAACCCCTCCGAAAGTGCTTCCCCTTCAGATGAACCTTCTGACTCAGGGGCCAGTGGTCCATCCCAATCTGAGATCACTTCACCTTCACGCTTGACTCCTGAAGAGATAGAGGTGAACAGGTTCAGTGTCTCTCACAGAGTTTCAGATATTCTTCTGGTTGCGCACTAGCCAGCCACTAGAAAAACTTACACAGCCAAATGGAAGCGTTTTTCTCTCTGGTGTGAAAAATCCTCTTTGAATCCATTTTCCTGCCTACCCAACAAAGTTCTAGAGTACCTTTCAGACCTCTCAAATTCAGGTCTGCAATACTCTACAGTCAAATTTCACCTTTGTGCCATTTCAGCTTATCATAAGCCAGTACTTTCCTTGTCAGTGGCTCAGTTACTTGTGGTTAAGAGGTTTCTTAAGGGAATTCTGCATACCAGACCTCCTATCAGATGTCCAGTCACAGCCTGGGACATTAATCTTGTGCTAGATAAGCTCACTCAAAAACCTTTCGAGCCTCTAGCTACCTGTGTGCTGAAATTTCTCACTTGGAAAACAGCCTTCCTGGTGGCCATTACCTCGGCCCACAGGTTCTCTGAGATACATGCCTTGGTCACAGACACTCTGTATACTGTGTTTCACAGAGACAAAGTAGTTCTTAGGCCCCATGCTAAGTTTCTTCCTAAGGTTGTTTCAGAATTCCATCTAAACCAACCTTTAGTCCTTCCTACCTACTTTGCGAACTTCCAAAATGAAGGAGAGCATACCCTTCATTCTTTGGACATCAAAAGAGCGCTGCGTTTCTATTTAGATAGAACAAAAGAAATTCACAAAGCTCAACAACTGTTTGTTTCCTTCAGCGAGACCTGGCTGGGTCAACCTGTTGCTATCAGATGCATTTCAGCATGGCTGGTAGCATGCCTTCACCACTGTTATTCCATAGCACAGGTTAAACTGGAGGGCAGAGTGTACGCTCACTCTACTAGAGCGGTCGCAGCATCCCTGGTGGAAATCCGCAATATGCCCTTTGCAGATATTTGCAATGCGGCTACCAGGAGCTCAGTGCATACCTTCGTCAAGCACTATGCCCTGAATGTCCATGCCAGGTGACATATTTCGTTTGGCAGAACCATCCTTAATGGACTTCTGTCCTAAATTTGTGAGCTCTTGGTCTCTCCTGCCGCCCTCTTGGGGGATTATTGGCTTGGTACTCTTCCATCAATGTGAATGAGTGGTGGAGACTTTATGTCCAGGAAGATATGGAAATTACATACCTACCATAATTCTTGATCTTCTTGAATGAAGTCTCCACCACTCATTCACACGCCCACCCACCATCCCCCGAGCTCACCTCTGTTATTGGTCTTCACTCTCTCAATCTTTAGGCTGTGAAGACTTCTTTCTTGACCCTTCTTATACAGGTCTTCCAGACTATTTTCTGTCTGGTTTTTGTTAGGCTATCTTTCTAGGTTAGTTATGCTGCACCTCCTCAGAAAAAAGGTACTGAGGCGGTTGGAGGGTCGGCGCCGAGATAGTCATTGCCGCACGAGCCGAGGCTTGTGGCGCTGCTCCTCATGGCTCCATCTCTGACTCCGACCCTCCTGCAAAAAGTTTGCTCCTGCAGAGTCCTAATGCCTCCAGCGTAGATCTCATCAGTGTGAATGAGTGGTGGAGACTTTGTCCAAGAAGATCAAGAATTACGGTAGGTATGTAATTTCCGTTTTTTGGTTTATTCAGGCTGAATGAGCCTGCTACCAGTGGAATACTTCTTGCCCTGCATAGAAGCAGGTAGGCCCTGCCTTGCATGGTATTTAGCTCTGCTTCTATGAACTACAGAACCTGAGCAGGCTGAAGGACAGACTTTCTTTAGATTTATCAGGAATCCTAGAGACTCCAGGAGCCTCTGGGTGAGTTGCAGATGCTCCCACTTGCTGGGGTGATATTACAACCATCAGCCAGTCCTCTACTATCTACACTCTTGGAGAGTGACCCGATGGGAGTCTGAACCTGAAGTACTTTATGTGAGAGTCCCTTATGGGTATGTGGAAATAATATAAGTCCAGTGATGCCAGCCATTCAGCTTTTTGGACTGTCGGCAGAATCAGTGATCATTTTTAACTTTGGCTTTGTTAAGTGCCTGTTTAGTACCTTGAAGTCTAAGATAGGCTGCCATTCCCCATCTTCTTTGTGGTACCTTTTGCTGTACTAGAACAGACTCTACTGTTTTTGACACTAACAGGTTTTTGAACCTCTTCTCAGGAGGTTTCTCTCTCTACATCTGTAGATGGGTTGAAAACTTCTGTTTTTACTACTGGGAGGAATTTGAACTCAGAGACAATCCCTGACTCATTATATCCATGACTTGTCTGTGGTGTCTGAAGTACCCCTGCTGTGGGTACTGCTGATACTGAGGCACAGCCAAGGCCTGATAAAAAAGACTTGCTGTGAAATGATCTGCCTCTGCCTCCCCTTCCCTCTGTGCTAGTGGACGGGGAAGCTCTCCTTTGCATAATTGCTACTGTAGGTGATTTTGTATCCATCCACCATCTTCATGTAAGCTTTTATCTTTCTCCAAAGAGGGAATTACCCTCGACTGGGAAATCCATAGCTTTGATTTGGGTATCCTGAGTGAGGTTTGTGACTCAAAGCCAGGCAAACCTCCTCTGAACCACTGTATTTGCCATCCATCTGGCAGCGGTGTCATTAGAATCAGCAGCCATCTGAACTGGTATTTGGCTGCTCCCAAACCAAATCTAGCAGTTTCAGCTAGATCATCTAACAGGGGAGTCTGGACCTTGACTGCCATAGTAAGGACAGACTGCCATAGTAAGGACAGACTGCCATAGTGACTTTTGGTATTGAGCAGGATAGGCTTGAAAGTGTGCCTGCCTGATGGCCAAGGAAGCTGATAAATATCCTTTTTTCGCCATGTCATCAATTTTCCTGAAATCCTTGTTAGGAGGATGGGATGCCAGGGGTACCTTTGGCTTGTTTCAGGCTATCACTTGTAACACTCCTTGGTGGACAGGGTGGAAGAATACAAATTCAGCTCCTTCCCTGTCCAGCTAATATTTCTTATCCAGCCTCTTATCAAGAGGGGGGAACAGAGCTTGGAATTTATAAAATCTTTAAAGTATCTTTCCTGAAGAATTTATTCACATGAAGGAGAAGCTTTTTAGTGGGTGTCAGCTCAATTATTTCTTATTAATGTGAAGAGAGAGGAATAGTCCTCAGATGCTCTGTTGGGAGAGCCAAACTTCTGTTCTAGGGAAACCTCAGATTCAATAGGTACCCCTTGCTCCATTTCATCATAATCGCATATTCTTCCTCTTAGCAGAGGAGACAGACCGCTTTACAGGGGTCTGCTGCTTTTTTCCCCCATAATAATTTTTATTCATATATAAATTTCAAAATACAAGCAGGAATTAATAATACATTGAAAACAGTAACAGAACAGTAATTAAATCTGCATTAACTCTCAGTATACATTTAGGCATTCTAAGCAGTCCACATGCTAGAAAATCATTCTCATTCTTATATTTAGAAACATAAAACGATTGATGCAAATAACTATTAAAGTCATTAATTGGCAGCAGTAACTCTTAATACCCTCTAGGACTTTAGACTTTGATTTATTACATAATTTCCATAAAGGGTAACCATATCTTATGGTAAGTATCTAGTCTATCATTCCTGGAGTTTTTTTTTTTTTTTTTATTATTACAACTAGGATTACAAGTACCTTTGAGCCAAGCTCTTTTACAAAGGTTCCGTGTCAGAGAACAAATACAATACAAGTTACAGAAATAGGAATAAAACAATAAATAGGTCGGCATATTAGGTTACAATGGTAGATCAATACAATAGCTAGAATAAGTAGAATGTATACATGGGAACACAGAGTAACAGGGATAAGTAGGAGGGAGTGTGGAAGATGAAGACAAACGTGAGGAGCCAAGTTGGAGAGGGCAGGAATTGCAGCCAAAGGGCATGGTCATCAACTGGGAGCAGACTGAAACTAGTCAACAAAAAGGGAAAGATCATTGAGGGCTCAGAAGAGGTGGAGGGGGAGACAATTCTTTCATTGTTGGAAATGAAATCCCTTTGATTATACTACTCTTGTAGTGTGGGGGAGAGTGGATCTTTCCAGTGGCTTAAAATAAGTCTTTTGGCACTCAGTGGGGCATGACAAATCCAGATTTTCTGTTGTAGATTCAGGTTTATACATTCAGGGAAAATACCAAAGATATATATATATATATATATATATATAAATGGGGAGTGTGGGATATGGGTTTTAGTAACTTTTGAGCACAGCTTACAAACTATATCCCAGAGATTAAAAAGTTTGGGGCAGTCCCAAAGTACATGCGCAAGGTTAGCCTTGTTGTAGTTACATTTCCAACAACATGGTGTGTTCATGTATCACCAGTACATGCATTTTATTGGGGTGTAAATAGAACCTGTGAAGGACTTTGAACTGGATAAGCCTACCTTGCAGTTCTCTATAACTTTGGTTGGCCATTTGCAGTGCATCCTCCCAGTCCTCCAAAGTGATCACCAATGATAGATCCTCCTCCCAGGAGTCCAAAGTGAACACCAGTGATAGATCCTCCTCCCAGGACTCCAAAGTGATCACCATTGATAGATCCTTCTCCCAGGATTCCTTGGCCTTATATGTTAAGCAAGAAGATCCTATATTACTGGTTAGAAATTTATAGGTGAGACTAGCCCTTTTCTTCAGGGACCCTATTTCAACCATTTGATTCCATTCAGTATTTTGACTTAAAGTATAAACATCTGACAACACGTTTTTCCCAATATCTCTCTTAAAGATAGATAAAAGTGAAAATTGTATTTTGGTAGCCTGAATGTTTCTCTCATCTCTTAAAATGAAGACAGAACTCCGGTGTCCTGATTAACTAGATGGCTAATCTTGGATATACCCGCTGTTGACCAGGATGCATTTGAGATCCCTTTTTAATCATTCTGTAATTACTTGGTTTTCCCATAAGGGCATAAAAGTAAGGGCTGTTTTCTCTGGATTTAAAATATGAATCTGTTTAAGAGCTAATACCGAGCCTTTTATGCATGGATTATCCTTCGCCACTGGGTGTAGAGGTAAATACATGAAATCCGTAAGACAGTTAGGTTTCATAAGAAATTGTTCCATAGGCAGCCATAGTGGTTGAGTCTTGGATCTCTCTGGTGAGTTAGCTGTCTGCTCTCCTATATACCTCAGAGACTGTTCAAACATGAAAGCCAGTTGGTACCTTTCCCACCAGGGTAGGGCAAACCATCCCATGCTTTGTGACACTCTCAGTTTTGTAATTCCTAGTCTTGGCAGTTTTGTTCCCCAAATGAATTTCATAAAGATCCTGTCTAACCATTTGTAAAACTTATTATTAAGTAAAATGGGCAGGTTTTGAAACAAATAGAATAATTTGGGTGCTGCAATCATTACTGCCATAAAGATAGAGTTAACTTGTCCCACCTTTCCAGATCCAATATTATGTCTGCTATCACTGGAAGATAATTAATGTCCAGAATTTTACTCAGAGTGGTCGGAACTTGTAGACCTAGATAGGTAATATTAAGTTTAAATCATTCAGAGTCCAGACTATTCTCTAACTGAATTCTAGTGGTTTGGGTCAAGTTATTATATAACACCTGCATTTTTCCCCGGTTTATTCTAAGTCTTGAAATAGCTTCAAAACCCTGTAGAACTAGTTGAACTTTATGCTATGACTGAATGGGAGAGCTAAGAGTTAACAGTAAGTCATCTGCAAAAGCAAATGACTTGTGTTTCAGTTTTGCCAACCTGACACCCTTAATCCCTGTATTAATGTCTAATTTTCGAATTAGTGGCTCAAACGCCGATATACACAAATAAGGCGACAGTGGGAACCCTTGTCTTGTACCACATGCTAAGACATCATACTATTAGTTACTACTTGACTAGTTGTTTTTTCATAAAGCATTGAAACCCATTTAGTGAACTTTCCCCAAATCCAAATGTTAAAAGAGCGCTAAATATATAATCCCATTTAACTGAATCAGAAGCTTTCAGGATGTCCAGTGATAATGCAATAAATGGCTGCTTTGTTTTATTAACCCACCAGATTAAATTGAGAAGTCTGCACATACTATCAGCACCAGATCTGTTCTTAATGAATCCTACCTGTTGAGGCCCAATTAATTTAGATTTAACATTTTGTATCCTTTTAGCTAGTATTTTAGTTAGAATTTTGTAGTCCATGTTCATTAGTGATATTGACCTGTAGTTTGCGCATTCTAAAGGGTCTTTATATCTTTTTTTGGTAACAGAGTGAGCAATGCCTGCTTCATAGTGAAGGGCAGGGTTCTATTAGTCTCAGCCTCCAAAAAGGTACTATGAAGTTGAGAGGCAAGGGTATCCATAAATTTGGCCTAAAACTCCCCTGGAAAACCATTCAGACCAGGCATTTTACCTGTAGGTAAGTCTTTACTAGCTTGCTGTACCTCACTCAGAGCGATTCCCTTTTCAAGCGTCTTTTTGTCTTGCTTTGAGAGTGTAGGGAAGTTAATGTTTAAATAAAATTCCTGTAACTTTCCTGGATCACCGGTGTCTTTATTGGTATAATAAGCACTATAAAATCTATAAAACTCTCTGTTTATATCTTTGTTGCTTGTAAGAACATTCCCTTTCACAGGTCTAATCCCCAGTATAATATTCTGTTGCTGCATTTTTTAAGCCTTGACGCCAGAGGTTTACCAGCTTCCTAGTATCTCTGCCATATCCTAAACAAAGCATATTCTGCCTTTTGGGATAGGATTTTGTTAATTTTCCCTTTAATGATCATGATTTTATGTCAGCAGTCCATTTGTGAGGTCTTGGCAGTTTTGTTCCTTTTCTTTAGTGCTCATAATTATGTTTCTCTATCTTTGAGCCCTATTCCCTGTCTCTTTTTCTTTTGGAGGAGAAACTTTTAATTTTCCCCCTGATATAGGCCTTAAATGTCTCCAATAGCCACGCTTGTGAAACCTCCCCATTGTCATTAATGTCAAAAAATTCAGAGGTTTTTGTAGGTACCCATTTCAGAAATTCTTCCTCCTTCAGGAGGATAGAATTCAGCCTCCAATGGTGACTTTTTTCCTATGAGCCACATAGTACTAAATCCACCGCTACCATAGCATGGTCCGAAATTGTAATATTGTTAATTTTGGCATCTGACATGGAGGAGACAGGTCTGTCTGCAATCAGTATGTAATCTGTCCCACTATAAGATAGGTGTTTACTTGAGAAGAAGGAATAATCTCTACTTTGTGGGTGGACTAGCTGCCAGGAGTCTGTAAGGCCTAATTCTTTTAACATTTTTTGGAATGCTAGCCTAGATCTAGTGACTAATTGTATTGGTTTAGTGGATGATCTATCCAGAATAGGATCTAACAGTTCATTAAAGTCACCTCCCATAATTAATTCATATTCTGTGAAACCATACAAAATGGCCATCAGTGAAGTCAAGAAGGACTCCCTGCCCTCATTGGGTGCTTAGACATTGCAGAGAGCAATTTTATGATCATTCAGTGTCCCAGCAAGTATTTGGTACCTCCCCTCCACATTAGTCAAGTGTGAATGTTTGTGAAAATGTACCCCTTTTCTAATGAGAATGGAAGTGCCTCATTTCTTAGATGACAAACAGCAGCTTTCAGCCTGCCCCACCCATGCCCTCCATAATTTCTCAGTTTCATCATGCTTCACATGTGTTTCTTGCAAGAAAGCAATGTCCAACTTTTTTTTATTGAGGTAAGACACAGCTTTCTTTCTTTTAATTTGGGAACCCAGACCCTTCACATTCCAAAAAGTAACAGCATTGTGCCCCATTTATTGCTTGGGATCTCGTTATCTAGGTTTAGAGTTAGACTTATACCCAAATTGCAGCAAACTTAGTTCCAACAATGCTACTGTATAAAGCACTGTTCGGCAATATGGGAAATGAAATCAGTGGTAACTACTCCATTAAATCAGTTAATGTAAGAGTACAATACAATATCCTGCACCTAAGATTAAGTTATTCAAAGTTTATCTATAATCAAATATAATTAAAAAGCAGACTCTAAATTGTGTGCCACTCCTGCCTCTGTGTCTCGATGTCTCACCAATTCAAGACAACAAAACTAAAGCACAGTAGTACAAGTTATCAAGTAGTTGTGAACTAAGTTGTAGATCACATTAAGCCCTTATAATCAACGAGTAACAAGTTTAATAATTTTATTTATTTATTTATTGAAATGTTTTACCAGGAAGGCACACTGAGCAACAAGTTGCTTGTCTCTCGGTGTGACCTGGGACGAAGGGGTACATTAGGAAAGAGACATTAAACATTCAAGTTATAAGTTCAACATTAACATACAGTTGTAAGGTAGATGTTACGACAGCATTTCACATGATATATAAAAACAGTGGACAATAATAAGTGCTGGGTTAATAAGTAACACGTGCGTATGTGAAAGTAAAGGGGGAAAAGAGAGGCAGTGGTCAGGCGTGTGGGGAGGGGGAAGAGTTGTGTCCCTGGAGATGATTTCAGGATGCAAGGATCCTGTACTGCACTGACCAGAGAGAAGGGGATAAGGGAGTGTCCCAGAAAGACCCTTTCATGATGGCGGGGGAAGGGAGTAGGTGAGAGATACAAGCCCCTTTGGAGGGTAGGGGAGGGGCCCATGGAGACCATTTGGGGCCCCTTATATTCTGTGAGAGATCAAGGGAGGCCAGTAAGGGGCAGTAATCTGGGGAAAGGGGAGGAGAGCTAGGAATTTGGATGGGTGTGCACTGGCTAAAATGAAGGTGATGGTAGAGGGGTGGGGTCTGTCCGGGGCTTAAAGGAGGAAGTTAGGGAGGGACATGGCAGGAGCAGCTAGGAGCAAGATAATTATTGAGGGCAGAGCTGATGGAGTAGGCAGAGGATGAGAGGCAGATCTGAGGGAGGCGGGAATTCCAGATTTTTGGGAGGCGGTGAGAGTAACCGGATTGGCCGATTTGGGTGGATCTTTGGGGGACTACCAGGGTGCGGGAGTCAGTTGATCTAAGGGAATGTGAGGGTGTGGGGGGTGTTATAAAGGAGGATGTGAGGTAGGAAGGGAGCTCACCCAACCAGTACTTGGAGGTGAATTTAGCACACTGGGAGGGTTGCCTACGTGTAAGAGAGGGGAAGGATAGGGCACAATAAAGATCGTAGTGATGGGTGTGAGGGGGGACATCCAAGGCAAAGAGGCAGAAGGAATTGAAGAGGGTGTCCAGTCTGGCCAGGGAGGACTTAGGGGCAGCACCACAGACTATGTCACAGTAGTCAAAAATGGGCAGTATCATCTTCTGGACAAGTTCATACCTAGCCGTAGTTTTTATAAGGTGAGTAATACAATCAGGTGTTTGAAAATAGGTTACCTAAATAAGTGAAGTATGAGCACTGTAGGTACATTCTAAATATATATATATGCAGTGCAACTAGCTAGCGAGAAAAACAGAAAAAAGAAGAACGTAAAAATAAAATTGCCTTAAGGCTATACACACAGATACAGCGGAGTTATCAAGCTCCCTCAATAATTCCAAGATGTCTGTTGAACTCTCCTAATCACAGATCCAACTTACTATTAAGAGAGGAAAAAAGAAACACACAATAAAAGCCAGTAACCTTAGATGCCAACATTTTTCTTTTGTGCTTAAAATCTTAAGTATATAAAACTCCAGACTATCAATAACATTAAATATTATTTTAAACATTGACATTGTATTTTACATCTTTTACAAACCTTAATAGATTTGTGGTGTACTTGGAGATGAATAATTATGACATCAGTATCACTTATCTGGGATATGAACTAAAGATACGGCAGTCCCTGAATATCAGAGAAAGTACTGCTTTACCGTCCCCAACATTCATCCATGGTAGAACCATGGTTGCGGCATAGTGAGTCAGTTCCACCCCTACCCTCGGGCGAAATAATCGAACCCTTTTCATAAAAGATTGTTATTCATTGGGCAATATTTAAGGCTGGTTGTCTGTTGCACCTATATTCCACCCTTCACCAGTTACTCTTCCCATATGGGAGCAAGAACAACTGCAACTGCAATTATTAGTCTGTTCCTTCCCAGTCCCCAGACTGCATCCAGAAAATTATGTACTAAGCCTGCCCCCGCTGGCTCCAGAGTACCCAGAGGTAATGTTCAAAGCATCTGTCACACGTATTTCATGGTCACCACCCCAGCAGGATTGTCTCGCCAGAGGTTACTCCTAACCTCCCCAAGGCAAAGTGGCAGGGATAGCGAACCTGGGTTACTTTTCCCCCAAAGTGAGTACAGCCAATAGCAATCTATTAGAGGTATGCAGTCCACACAACAGCTGCTATAGGCAAGTTGGGACTTCATCAGTCAGTGAAAGAAAACCATGTGAAATGCTTGCCCACAAGAGCCACTTCCCAATCCCAATAAAAACACAAGACATGATTCTTGGGGAAAGGATGAGGTTTCTCAACAATTAAAATTTGCATGTATATGCATTTTATCAAGTTTATTCTGTATACAAAATTCATACTCACATTTCAAAATATATACATATAGGGTATTCCCACTGGGGCAGCAGACACATTTGAGCCAGTCCACAAAACCCGTACATGTACACAGCAATCTGTGTATATACACCAGCCAGCCTTTGGCCAAGGGCCCGGCAGACCCACACTGGACAGACTTGTACTGATGGATTCCGACTCGCTAGACCACAGCCATGCAGCGTTGCCCTCACTGGGCCTCACCTGCCCAGCCATTACCCCCCACGGTCCCCTGCTCCATTGTGCATTTCACAGCATTAGTGACCAATTATGGAGTGCACCCTCACTGAGCCACCCCTTCATGTCACTTTTTCACCTTCATATTTTCTTACTGGCCCAAATTGTCCACCACAAGAATGTGCAACACAGTCAAGTGTTCTCCCAAAAATGCCCCAGGGTGAATACCCTATACGCAACTCAACAGAGTTATCTGGATCAGGTTGTTAAACTCGTCCTGTCACCAGTCTGCTGTGGCCTGCTGCCTGCTTCTCCCCATCGTCTGGGATGATTTGTCTGGTAGTACCGTGTGCCAAACCTCAATCGCCTGACCAGCTGTTCCAACATGTGTGTTCAATATTAGCCACTGTCCCTTCTGTTACTTGTGACTAATCTGTAACACAATAAGCCACATTAGTAGATATCATGATCACCTCAAGACCAATATGTTTTTTGTTCCTGTAACCTGTGAAGCAGCAAACTTTGTTCATCACTGGATGTATTATGGTGCTGTCCCTTGATTGGCAAGGTGACTGTCACCATATAAGCGGGGTGAGATCATCCGATCCTTTTCCTGCTTCCGAAGGGGAAGGGGGGGGCATACCGGTTGTCTCTTTCAGAAATCTGCTCGTCTATATCTGCTGGTCATAATTAATGTCAGTATGTGATTGGGATTGCGTTCTCTGTAAAGACCAGCCGCTGCATTACAGCCCCTATGGAGGAGCACTACTGTATGGGTTCACCACCTGCCCATGCTGTGCCCCTGGAGAAGCGCAGCGATAGCTTACCCTACTGCAATCTATAGTCGACCCATGCAGTTTCGGGGATGGAACCCACCTGCAGACCCCTTTTCCAGCTGGTGGCAGTGTATTGAAAACATTGGAATTTACAGGCTGGGGTAGCAATCTGCCCCACTCCATTGTGATTTTTTCCACCAAGTGAATGCAGGCTGTGGCAGCGATCTGCCCCAGTCTGAGGTGCATTCCTACCCCTTGCACGTGCCAGCTGAGGAAATTATAGGGATGAGGGGTGAGGGAAATGATCCCTTGGTGGACTGCACCATCCTGTCACCTTACCAGTGGTCCTCCTGGTCAGACCGGCACTGTTAGAAACATCTACACGGTGGCCAGACTGTCCTAGTACTGGGCTGCCAATGCAGCTGCCTGCACTCCACAATCCGCTGATCGAAATGCCCCCCCCCATCTGTGACCATTGGGGAGTGTTTTTTCCATGTCCCTCGTAGAGGGTGAGCAATGGACTCTGACCTCGGCCTACCTGACCCTGGGCGGTACCCAACCGCCCTCTGCCTGTGCATTAAGCACCTTATGTCCTGTGGAAAATGTGGAGATATTAGAACCTAGATCAGGAGGAAAACCTGACCCAGCTCCACGCACCAAAGTGTGTGGACCTGCCAACCTGCAGAAATGTGGACCCCAACAGCCTGCCGGGTCACCCCTCCACCCTGAAGGCGTTGGCCAGGCATGTTGGGCCCAGACAACATGACCCTATATTGTCACCCATAACGCTCACTGACACGCAGTGTGGTGGAGTGCTCCTCTGACTAATTTCATATGCGGCGCAGGAGCTTGCCCAAGGCAGCGTAGTCTGCGCTTGTCTGAAGCCTCTGAAACTACCCATTTGCAAAACCAAGGCACAGAGAAGGCTCTCCATCCTTTTGTGTGCATGCCTAGTGGATACCTAGGTATATAAATCCCGTTAGGGTCTGCTGCACCGCATGGGCAGATGTGTCACCAGTCCCCCCCATAAATCTGTATACTAATGTATACTATATATGTATACCCATGTGTGTGTATATAGGACCCAACCACTATCCCTATTACAAGTGAAAGTGGTCAAAATAAGCCTATGAAATGCAACTTGTGAATGCTATGAAGAATACAAAGAGCTTCCTATAGCTGTGCAATGTCTATAGTCATGTTGGATATTATGAAGGCTAATACTGCTGTTTTACGCTCGTGGGGTGTCTGTTGTTTTGCTCTATCGTCATACCGCTCTGGCCTTGATCTGTATCTCTCTGAACATAACCCTGTGTTGCCCCTTGACCAAAGGGGGAACCAACTGTTCTTAGTGGGCTTATCTGGTTACCAAAGGAAATAAATACTCGATATATGTCTATAGTTACACACTCATATCCATCTATGAAAGCTGTTTTTTTGTTTTTGGAGAGTTGGATTCTGTCCTAATTTGTCTTATCCACCCACGCTTTACCCTGCTAACCCTAAATTGTGGGACTGGCAAATCTTGTGGTAGCTGGAGGTAGGGTGTGTCATGGTCCTTGGACTGTAGCCTGCTCACCAACCCAATGACGATCTTCCAGAGAATGCGTGTTATGGTGCAGCCATCTTCTACAGTGGTGAGTTGGAATTGTCTGGCAATGCACATTTTGTGGAACCCGGCTGCCCACTGGTATTGACATTAGCCTAGCAGAGGAGCAAACTGAACTAGACCTTCCCCACCCCAGTGACACTGAGGAGTATATGTTGCCCAAATAGTGAATGGCTGGTATGCATCTCCAGTACCTGTAATCCTGCTATAGTTATTTGCCCCAAATTGTGCCTATGGCTATCTCAGGACACTGATACAGGTGCTAGCCAAAATTTGAAGCCTGGGCACCACCTGCTCCTGGCAACAGTGAATCAGAGAGCTGCCTAATGTAACAAGCAGTGGTGTGCCTTTATGCCACAAGAGTACCTACAGATAAGGCTGCCTGTGGCTGCTAACTACATGAACCCAGCCAGTGACAGCGGAAATATGCAGCAAAAGGGGGCAAGTGATGCCTCCCATCCAAAACTGAGCCCTCTTCCTTTGCCAGTGTGTCCAAATTGCTGTACCTACACTAGAACAATATGTAGGGAGGGGAATGTGCAGTGTTCAAAGTCTGCCACAGATATATATTTTAACCCAGTAGGTTTCTCTTTAGCACCCTAACTTTCACACCGGTGTGTCAAGTTCCACCTATGCTTTTGTCCTCCCAGCGCTGTCACTGAAAACTAGCTATCTGGTATGCACGATACAACTGGGGGCAATATGGAATCAATCCTGTGGTTCCCAGTCCACCAATGTAGTGATACCACTCCAAGAACTGTACCACCGGTAGCAAAATCGAACCCAAGTGTCTAATCTTAAAGCAAATTCTGTGCACCCAAGCCGTGTAGGTGCTGGTAAAACATAAAAGGGCTATCCCACAGTCTAGGAGATTTTGTTCCATGATGCTAGTTGCCATCTTATTGCAGCGGGAAACCTGGTACCTACCCCCGGACTCGGCGCTTCCTCCCTCCTATGTGCTATTGCAGAGGGCAAGTCTGTGTATGTCTTTGCTACGCATATACTGTATGTATATCTAATTCCATATTTGATAAATGAAATAGATTGACTTATCTCCCAATGCAACTGGTGCTGGACCAGCGGGGAGGAGGAGACAGCTGCCCACAAAGATAACGTCACATGGGAAATACATGTAGGTGAAAATTAAACACCCAGACAGTTGGAAATAGTAATGTTTCAGCTTTTTTTGCGTGGCAGTTTTTTGGCATTGTTTACGTAGCTGTGCTGGCAATCCTATGTCAGCATCACCTTGTGACCTGGGAGGGTAGCTAACAAGTGTGTCACAGACATAATTGCAAATTATAACTGGTTGCTCAGCTGTACCGAGTAGTGTTACTGTGACTATAAGGCATTAGTGCAGGAGACACTTTTTTTTTCCCTCCAAGGAAAGAAGCAGAGATTTAAACCCCCGAAGACACCCTATAGGCATTAATCACAGAGACAGGAGGCCATTTCCCAGGAATTAATGCATGGTTGGGGGGGTGGGTGCAGGAGACCTCAGGCCGAAGGCTTCCCACCACCCAACCATGCATTAATTGCTGGGAAAAGACCTCCTGTCGAGGTGATTAATGCACTTGTAATATGGCTTTCTAAATAGGTATTGCTACTACTTTTGTTACAGGTACTCTGTTAATATAACAAGACACTTGTGTTTCTTTTTTGTTTATCTTTATATGAAAACATTTTTCTATTACTATGACAAATGTTGTTTGTTGAACCATTCTTGTTTAGATAGTTATTAATAAACTGCACATTTTTACAAAACATTGTTGTTTCATTTCTAGTAGTGTTTATAAGATACAAGTGTTTTATTTGTGTTTTTCTACCGGTAGGAACTATTTTATTGCACGTGTTTGTATACTTGTAACCATTTTGTATGTATCATGGGATATGCTGCTAATTTGCATAGTAGTCTGCGATCATCAACTCTGCACAATTATTTTTATGACAAGAGTAAAACACGCTTATGAGTCATTTATTGCTAATTTCGTTGCACAGCTGTTTCTGTATCATACGTTTCCCACAGAGAAACAGAGCTATGTTGCACTTTCATCGATCAGACTTCACAACAGAGGTTCTGTACTGGGCAATATTACTTGCAGATGGGTCCTACTGCACTTTTACAGCAGCAGTTATTGTGAGTGACCACATCTGAAAAGGGTTTCCGAATATATTTCATCTCATTTCGGTGAGTTTTGATCTCTATGCTGCGCTACGGGATGAGTGCTTCATTTATAGTGGTTCACTGCTGTGCTGCTAACTGCGAAGATCGTGAAGCTGCTCAGTAACCGATCTGTTTCTTTTCTGCTTGACGCGCTACGACTACTTCATCCGGTGGTGTGTGGATGGCTTGGCTGGGTGAAAAGTACTGCCATGCATTTCTGAGAGATAGATCCCTCTCAAGGCTATTCACAGGATAACGCCAGCGGACATATCTAGTGAATTAATGACCACTTGGTTTTGTACCCCAGGGTGTGTTTTGACCTATCTTGTGCCGAATTCATGGCACAGATTTTTAGCCATATTACAAATATATATATGTGTATTTGGGACCCATGTGTAACTCCGGCCTATTGTGTAAAATGCATAAAAATAAAAGAAGGCCCAGACCTGTAGGCTATGTTCTGGCTATCTCCTGTTAAAGCAGCAGTATTACCTAACCAGGAAGTGATCCGTTACGACTGGTGTAGCGCCACAGAAAATATGGCGGCCACTGTTTAGTCAGTGGAGCAGAAGGCAGAAATGTAAACAAACACAGAGGATGACTGAGCAAGTTATGGGGTGATAGGACATTGCAAGTGGGAAAGAGTAGCAGGGAGCTGCTCAGCAGAGCACAGGGAATAGATAGTCAAAAAAAGTGCAGATGTTTAATTTCTGTGAGTGTAACCCCCACTGTTACCTGGGGTTACAAGAATCCCAGTTAGATCTAGTGGTAGGCAGGGAAGGCAGCTTGTGAAACTCCAGTTAAATGGATTTCACACTGTCTCACTCTGTTCTCAGTCTCAGCTGAGAATGAGGGATCACATCATTTTAGAACTGTCGCAACTGCATAAACCACACTGGAATGTTGCAGTTGGAGGTTAGAGTAGAACGTTAGGGAATTTGAATTCAGTCTGTTGCAGTCTGTAGTAGAGGAAGGAGATGCTCTGCTGTAAGCAGGGACGGAGCTATTTTTTTTTTTGTATAGGTGTGTGTTCTCACCTGAAGAGGAGCACAAGAAGAGCACAGTGACGTGGTAGAGACCACTTTCAGTGGTTCAGGGCCCCATCCCTGCGGGGATGGGGGGAAGGAATCAGCCTGCTTCCAGGGGCAACTTCCCTGGTTCAGCTAGGGAAAAAGAAGCTGCCTGAGTTAAGTTCGTGCTGAGGCACCAGAAGTTCTGGACAAGATTTCTTTAAAGAGAAAATGCCTGTGGGGCACCTGCAACCAAGGGGTGAGTTCACTCTGCTAAAGGACCAATGTGTTTTCACCTGAAATAAGATGAAACTAAAGTGACTGTTACTGTGGGGTCAGGAAAAGACAGCCAAGTACAGTTTGGAAGATGTGGGGATTGGACTGTTTAACTCTGTGGGGGGTCTAGAGTAATGGACACAGCCACTTATTAAGTATATTCAAGTTCAGCTCAAATGGGATGTTAAGACAGTAGACTGAATGTGAATACATTTAAAGAGAATCTACACAGCAAAGTGTTTTCAAGGATGAGGTGTTTACAGTCCAGAGAAATGGCTGGGTATGAATTATGGGAGCGAGAGGTGGGAGACCCCCCATCAGTAATAACCAAATTCACCTCTACGGGTTTGCTTTGGGACACCTGTTGCTTTCTCTCAGGTACTTGGCCAGTGCCTGAGGCAAGTACCCAGCTGTGGGATTGATGAGGAAGATTCCCTGATGGAGCCAGACGTGCTCATAGGTGGTTTAGGGAGCCAACAGTAAATGTTTCCATGCTATATGGAAAGTGTCCAGAAGGCTGGCATGATAGTCGAGCCATGGAAGGAAGGAAGGTAGTCCAAGTGGCTGGCAAGGGGGCCGAGCCAGGGAAACCAAGAGCAGAGTACAAATTCGGGCTGTGTGCCCAGTATGTTTCAAAGCCTGAGGGCTAAAGTGAAAGCGGATGTGTTCTGATCTCTATAAATCTGCATTACCAGGAATGTAGCCCCATGGGGGTCCATGTATGCTTTGTTATTCTGTTGGATGTGAATAAAAGCCACACTTTAGAATCCCACTTCTGGTATTGGACATTGCAGTTATTGCTTCCTGTGTCTGGAGTAACTTGGGTGCCCCTGTTGAAGAGTAGTCAAACCTAGCCAATGTGCCGAGTGACATATTTCTCCCCGAACCCAGCCCACCAGGTAGTGCTGTCAAGATGGAAACGGCATACCTGGAGGAGGGGTTACATGTATGTATGCATGTGTGTATGTGTATATATATATATATATATACACACACACACACACACACACATATATATATATATATATATATACACATTTATATGTTTTACCTTGTACTGTTGCTTTAAGCATTCCGAATGCCAGGTAGCCCTGGCACCAAGCAGAAAGCTCATGCAGAGTGACCGGAGAATGCAGATAATGTGGTGCCCTGGAGCCAAGGTAGGACTGACAGTTTAGGAGTTGCACTGCCTATCTATAGATCGGCATAGACAAACATTGCCATGGCTGTAGTTCAGGTAGTTGAGGCGAATGCCTCTTTGTAGTTTTTTTTTTTTTTGCCTTTATTGCCTCATCGCTGAAAGTAGCATGAGAGCCTAGGGGTACCACTGGTCACTGCATTATCCTGGCTTCCATCCATCCAAAAGAGAAAAACTGACACGCTGGGGTCTCTTCGGACTCCTGTAGGGGCAGAGCAGTTTTGCTGGAGTGGGGGAAGGGGGTGCTCTGGGTGTTAGGCCCTTCCATGTTACTGAAGAGGGTGGCACTGATCCACTAAAGAAGGTCACCACATGGTGCTGCCCCCACCCTGGCTACCCCCACCCTGGTGGTTGGTCCGTTCCATCAGCATGTAGGGGCCTTCCCCATTTGGGGATCCCCCTGCTGGTTGAACTGGATATTGCCATTCATCTGCATCTCCCTTGGTTGTGCCCCAATGGGCATTTGTGCCGTGTGGTTGAAGCAGAATTGCCTTTCTGTAGGATCTGACAGATCAAGCTAATGATTTGGGCACAGGGTTTGAGACTACTGAGGTTAAGCAAGATGATTTGGTCGTGGTTTTGTGTACCACAGGATTTGGTTGTTTAACTGGAGACTGATCATTTAGCTCATGTGCGTCCTGTTCAAAATCCATTTTAACTATTGATCGACCCGAGTTTGTGGAGCGTAAGGGTGACAGATGGGAGACCGTGCTCCTGGGTGATGTTTTCTGTTGTATAGTAGCTGGCCAGTTTCTATGAATTAACTCCCAAGCTTCTTCAACAGTGTGCAAACCCCCCTTTTCTGGATCATCAGTATGGCAGGGTAGTTAATAAACTATTTCACATTGAAGTTCTGTAGGACTGCTCTAACTGGGGCAAACAATTTTTCTTTTTTCCACGATCTCCGAGGAGAAGTTCTGAAATATGAATATTCATTCTTTATATCCTCTCTCTTCTCTTCCTCTCTCTAGCAACTCTCAGTATCTCTTCTTTCACTGAATAATGCAAAAAGTTTGCTATAATATGTCTGGGTCTTTGATCCTGTTTTGGTTGGGTGACAGCGCTCTATGGGTATGCTCAGTTTCAAGAGCCCAATTCCATTGGTAATTTATCAAAGCTGGAATAAATTCTTGCAGAAAGCAAATCATGTCTGCCCCTTGGAGACCCTCAGGAACACCAACAAATCTTAAATTATTCCTTCGTCCCCTGTTTTTTAAATCATCAAGTTTTCCTGTGACCTGTCCCAGCTATCTAGCCTCTCTCTCTACAAAATCCTCCAGTCTGGTTAATGATTCCTCCATAAATACCATTCTTTCCTCTAAGGCATTCCTACGTGACCAAACTTCAGTGATTTTTTTTTTATTTGTATGAACATATAAACATACTAAATTGACGGCAGAAAAAGGCTCACAGGTCTCTCAAGTCTGCCCGATTGTGCAGCTCTTAGTTTCATATCACTACAGCTGCCCCACCCCCACCCAAACCCCCTCTTCCTTCTCTTTTCCAGTCCTTCCCCTCTTTGTGTTTTTGTCTGTACTAACCCTTCCCTTGACATAATTTGTGGTTGAATCTTTAAGTTTCACGTCAGCAGTGGCATCCTTTATAGACATTAACATATCTTTAGTAGATATAATGTCACTTTTTACATTTTGCCAGGCTTACCTGATCCTGTTTATTTCTCAGCAGAGGGCACTGAAGAAGAGGCAGTGCTTTTCCTGTTCAGACAGGTGCTGTGTCCCATATTAGGTTTGCCGTTATTGGAAGTCATTGCAGGATTGTGCAGCCACATTTTGAACCTCGTTTAGATTACAGACCTTAACAACTAACGACTAAACTTGCAGTTTTCTGGAACCGGAAAAGTGGCAGTTACAGAATAATGCTGGCTGAAGTATAAATGTTAAATTAGTTTTAAAATATTTTTGTCAGGATCTAAGCTGGCATCAGAGCCCTGACATTAAGCTGGCATCTCTGCTTGCACGCGTGGGCTCCCCCAGCGGTCTACTGCTGAGAGGCAGACAGCTCTTGCAAGCCTGAATGACCTTAAAGGCCTGTGCAATTTCTGCAGGAGTTGGCAGACTTATGACAGGCTCAGAAGTCCCCAAATGCTGTCCAGCAGGGGGTTCTGTCTGCTTAGTTTTCTTTCATTCCTTTGAGGGAACCGGGGAGTCATTCGGTTCAGCACGCCTCTTAGGAACTGCTTATATACCCATTTCAGGGGTAGCAGTTACAGTAATTGTGGTTTCACCCACAGTAATTTAGGGTGTCAGCTGGTCAGAGTTCGAGGGACCCTTAGGTGGTGATAGTTTTCTCTTTAGCCTTATCCATGCATTTTTCAATAGATTTCTCAGGACATATATTGCAGACTTCACTCTGCTTTTAAATGTTCACGTCGAGGTAGGCTACACAAAAGAATGTTTGCTTTAACAATACTTCACCACACTCAATACATGGTTTGAGACTGGGATCACCAGTTTTCTTCTTGGATTTCCTGACATTTACAATGTAAAATCGATAAAAGTTGTAACCATTAAGAAAAAAAAAATGTTTTAATTTAAAGTTCATTTAGCAGTTGCGGTCGGTTCCAGAATCGATAAGGAACCGATCGGAAACCCAGAACTGAAATAAAATGAACCGAGGCTACCGGTTCAGAAACTGGACTTAGCAGTTCTTAAAACAAGCTAAATTGAATCAAATTAAACATACCTATGGAGTTTTTTAGTCAGAAAACTCTGATAAATATAAAATAAACCTCAGTTTACCCCCAGTTATACCAAACCGGGAGAAACTGAGAAAACTTACAATTTAAACACTAAAAACTACAGTTTAGCTTAAAATTACAAAAAGTAAAAGGCAGCAAAGGAAATGTAAAGAATTCTTATATATATTTTATAAGTTTTCTCGCGTCAGAACAAGATAATGAGGAGAGGATCTCTGAACTTCTAGTCTTGACAGGCAGAAAGAGAAATCTGAGGGGTTTAGAACTAAGGCAGTTAGCAGAATGCAGCATTTGAAAAAGTGGCTCATGCAAAAGATTCCATCATTTGCATATGTTCCATTTCTCTGGGCAGTTCTACCTAGAAGGCTTACTGCTTAAAGTTATAAACACCTGAGTAATAATGGGGTGAGAAGTAAGGTGTCCAGTTGGTGTGCCAGGACTGCAGGAGGGCCATCTGTCATCTCACTCCATTAGGGATGTGACGTACCCCGTCGGTGTGCCAAGCCTGAGGGAGGGTTGTCTATTGTCCCACTCTGGCAAGGATATGAGGTGCCCTGTTGGCATGCCAGACCTGTGAGAGGACTCCATGTGTCCCACTCCAGCAGAGATGTGAGGTGTCCTTTCAGTGTGCCAGGCCTGCAGGAGGGCTCTGTGTCATCCCACTTCAGCAGGGATGTTTTTCTTCAGTTTCTCTTGCTCTGGGACATTGACATTCCATAACGCAGTGTGTCTATCGACATTTCTTGCCCTTTTTGATCCACAAATAACCTAGAAACCTAGAACTTATCGGCAGAAAAGGACCAGTAGGCTCCGCTAGCCTGTTTTATTTTCCCCACTTAATACTATGTCCTAGACCCTATTAAGTGACAGGTGTCCCTCCCATCTTCTTTCCTCTACCTATTATGCCCATGTGCCTATCCCACACATGCTTGAAGCTCTCCACTGTCTTTGCTCCTGACACATCTTCTGACAAACTGTTCCACTGGTCCACCACTCTTTCTTTGAAGAAGTATTTCCTCACGTCCCCCTTAAAGAACCCCCCAGCATTATTGTTTGCTTCTGTGTTCTGGTCCTCCTCCTCCTCCTTTGAAAGAGACTCCCCTTCCTGCACCTTGTTGACCCCTGTGAGGTAATTACAGGTCTCAAACATGTCCCCTCTCGCTTCCCTCTCCTTCAGGGAGTACTAACACATTGTGTGCTGTGGTTTTCAAGGGTGACCAGGAAATTACCTTACTGTTCTTTGATATGTACCATGGAATCTTTTATTTCCACCTGGACAGTGACCAGAAATGGGCAGAAGGGACCTCAGTTTTAATGTCTCATCCGAAGGATGGCACCTCAATTGTGCAGCCCCCCCAATACTGCACTACATTGTCAGTTATGGATACTAATCCAAGCTCCCAGTGTGGGGCTAGAACCTACAACCTTCTGATCTTCCAGCCCTAGAGATGAGGGTGCTTCCTACTGAGCTACTGATACTGGCTTGCAAACATATTTGGTACTAAAAGAGAAAATTAACAAAAAAAAAACAAACAGGCAAAGCAACTTTCTTCATAAACACATACATACACAGTCCATGGATTTCGAAGTCAACCGTGGAGAATTCTGGGGCCAGATAAAAACACTGGACAGTCCCCTGACTCAGCCCTCACGAGAGCCCATACAGTAAGTGGCACTGTCATGTGGACAACAAAGAAATGACTGCCACTTTAATCCATGATTAAAACTTGGAAAAAAATGTATAAAACGGAGCATTCCTTTTTATTATTTCAAATGTAGAAACAAAAGTGTTAAAGCAGACAAAATTGGGGGGCGTATCATACAAGACAGGAGATATGAGGCAGGGAGAGGGTATCATACAAGACAGGAGATATGAGCAGGGGAGGGTATCATACAAGACAGGAGATATGAGCAGGGGAGGGTATCATACAAGACAGGAGATATGAGGCAGGAGAGGGTATCATACAAGCAGGGCCAGATTAAGACAACCTGGGGCCCCAGGCCTAAGAGAAATCTGGGGTCCCACTCATTGCAACCATGCCCCTTCACCACGATTGTGCCCCTTTGCCGTGACCACACTCATTGGCCACTGCATGTCAGTTATTGAAACTTGAAAAAATAATTCTTACTGTTCCTCAAAAGTGACATGAAACAGGGCATGGTAACAAAACCCTGACCTTTTGGGGTTTTGGTACCGTGCCCTGTATTTTGAATTTGTATGCTTTGCATTTGCTGTATTGCACAATTGTTTTCTTTCCTTTTGTGGTCCTGCAGCTGGATGTTATATATCATTTTGTGACCATGACCTGTGTTTTTCCCTTACTGTATTTTACTCATGCCTTTTTTAGTAATATCCATATTGCAACCCTTCCCTGGGTGACACCTGGAAACAAGCTTCTGCACATTGGTGCCTTTCCTGGTTATAAACTTTTAAATAAATAAAAATAACCTAACTAAAATACTTCAGAACTAATGAAACTAATAATATCAGTATGGAGAAATTACCAACAGTCTGAGTTTTGATCGTTTAGAGATATAATTACTAATTGTCCTGGTAAAAATAATTTTTGGGATGTGAAATGTCATGATTTGCACTTCTCCAAAGCTCCACCCCCAAAAAAAAAAAAAAACACATATGTGCGATCGCAATCCGGGTGATATCATTTTATCCTGTTAGGCAGTATGAACCAGGATGCTGGAGTTTTGTCAGTTGGGGCAGGGACCCATCTCTAAATGAGGTTAGGTCCTGGGAGGTGTAGTAATTAAGTTGGTAGTTTACTACAGGAGTCATGAACTTTAGAGATTATATTGCAAAGCGAGTGATTGTTGGAAGAAATTCCCGGGATGAAACATTTCTGTTATTGATAAGTAAGACAGGATCAATAAATGGCAAGATTTATTGCTGGGAATCTGGAAATGTGTTAATTTGTTCACCCTGAAAACTGAGCTATATCAAGATCAGAGTTTCAATATGAGTGAGATGAGGGAATTTAAAAAAAAGCATGATTTTTAATTGTGCCACTAAAAAGCATTGTAGGTTTTTTAATTTTAGGAGCGAGAGGAAATATAAAGCATGCACACTGAATTGTACTGTTAATCTTTTATAATTAAGAGTAAGACGGGATTGTAAGTGGGGGTGGGAGACAAAGCAAAGGAAATGGGCCTGTTCACACCTTAATGGTCGGTCTAGCCAGGACACCCTGAAGCTGTCAACTACACTTAACACCTAATCAGGGAGGCGAGAGTCATGTCACAGTTCAGTCCCTGTCTTGCTCAGATTACTCAGTGGCTGAGTCCTTTACAAAAAATGCAGCTCAGGCAGAAAGAAAAGGGTATATAGTAAATATATGTTTGGGATTGCTGGGGGCCCCCTGGCAGGCTGGGGCCCTAGGCCTGTGCCTATGTTGCCTATGCCTTAATCCAGCCCTGCATACAAGTCAGGAAATATGAGGCAGGGAGAGGGTATCATACAAGACACGAAATATGAGGCAGGTTAGGGTATCATACAAGTCAGGAAATATGAGGCAGGGAGAGGATATCACACAAAACAGGAGATATGAGGCAAGGGGAGGGTATCACATAAGACAGGAGATATGAGGCGGGGGAGGGTATCATACAAGACAGGAGACATGAGGCAGCGGGAGGGTATCATACAAGACAGGAGATGTGAGGCAGGGGGAGGGTATCATACAAAACAGGAGATATGAGGCGGGGAGGGTATTATACAAGACAGGAGATATGAGGCAGGGGGAGGGTAGAACACAAGACAGGAGATATGAGGTTGGGGAGGGTATCACACAAGACAGAAGATATGAGGCAGGGAGGGTATCATACAAGACAGGAGATATGAGGCAGGGGAGGGGTACCATACGAGACAGGAGATGATGTGGGGGAGGTATCATACAAGACAGGAGATATGAGGCAGGAGGGTACCATATGAGACAGAAGATAAGATGTAGGGGGAGGGTATCATACAAGACAGGAGATATGAGGCAGGGGAGGGTTTCATATAAGACAGGAGATATGAGGCGGGGAGAGGGCATTATACAAGACAGGAGATATGAGGCAGGGGAAGGGCATTATACAAGACAGGAGATATGAGGCAGGGGGAGCATATCATACAAGACAGGAGATATGAGGCAGGGGAGGGTTTCATATAAGACAGGAGATATGAGGCAGGGAGAGCATATTATACAACACAAGAGATATGGGGCAGGGGCAGGGCATTATACAAGACAGGAGATATGAGGCAGGGGGAGCATATCATACAAGACAGGAGATATGAGGCAGGGGGGAGGGTATCATACAAGACAGGAGATATGAGGCAGGGGAGGGTATCATACAAGACAGGAGATATGAGGCAGGGGAAGCATATCTTACAAGACAGGACATATGAGGCAGGGGAGGGTATCATACAAGACAAGAGATATGAGGCAGGGGGAGGGTATCATACAAGCCAGGAGATTTAAGGTAGTTGAGGGTAAAATAGAAGATAGGACATATGAGGCAGGGGGAGGGTGTCATACAAGACTGGAGATAAGAGGCATGGGAAGGGTATCATACAAAACAGGAGATATGAGGCAGGGAGAGGGTATTATACAAGACAGGAAATATGAGGCAGGGGGAGCATATCATACAAGACAGGAGATATGAGGCAGGGGGGAGGGTATCATAAAAGACAGGAGATATGAGGCAGGGCGGAGGGTATCATACAAGACAGGAGATATGAGGCAGGGAGGGTATCATACAAGACAGGAGATATGAGGCAGGGGAAGCTTATCTTACAAGACAGGAGATATGAGGCAGGAGGAGCATATCTTACAAGACAGGAAATATGAGGCAGGGGAGGGTATCATACAAGACAAGAGATATGAGGCAGGGGAAGGGTATCCTACAAGTCAGGAGATATGAGGCAAGGGAAGGGTATCATACAAGCCAGGAGATTTAAGGCAGGGGAGGGTAAAATAGAAGATAGGAGATATGAGGCAGGGGGAGGGTATCATACAAGACTGGAGATAAGGTCAGGGGAAGGGTGTCATACAAGACCGGAGATAAGAGGCATGAGGAGGGTATCATACAAAACAGGAGATATGAGGCAGGGGAGGGTATCATACAGGACAGGAGATATGAGGCAGGGAGGGTATCATACAAGACAGGAGATATGAGGCAGGGGAAGGGTATCATACAAGACAGGAGATATGAGGCAGGGGAAGCATATCTTGCAAGACAGGAGATATGAGGCAGGGGAAGGGTATCTTACAAGACAGGAGATGTGAGGCAGGGGGAGGGTATCATACAAGACAGGAGATTTGCAGGGAGAGGGTATCGTACAAGACAGGAGATATGTTGCAGGGGAGGGTACCATGGAAGACAGGAGATATGACGCAGGGGGAGGGTATCATACAAGGCAGGAGATAGGGTCAGGGAGAGGGTATCATACAAGACCGGAGATAAGACGCATGGGGAGGGTATCATACAAGACCGGAGATAAGAGGCATGGGGAGGGTATCATACAAAACAGGAGATATGAGGCAGGGGAGCGTATCATAAAAGACAGGCGATATGAGACAGGGGGTATCATACAAGACAGGAGATATGAGGCAGGGGAGGGTATCATACAAGACAGGAGATATGAGGCAGGAGAGAGTATCATACAACACAGGAGATATGAGGCAGGGGGAGGGTATCATACAAGACAGCAGATATGCGGCAAGGGGAGGGTACCATAGAAGACAGGAGATATGAGGCAGGGGGAGGGTATCATACAAGGCAGGAGATAAGAGGCAGGGGAGGGTATCATGCAAGACAGGAGATATGAGGCAGGGGGAGCGTATCATACAAGACAGGACATATGAGGCAGGGGGAGGGTATCATTCAAGACAGGAGATATGAGGCAGGGGAGGGTATCATGCAAGACAGGAGATATGAGGCAGGGGGAGGGTATCATACAAGACAGGAGATATGAAGCAGGGAGAGGGTATCATACAAGACAGGAGATATGATGCAGGGGGAGGGTATCGTACAAGACAGGAGATATGAGGCTGGGGAAGGGTATCATACAAGACAGGAGATATGAAGCAGGGGGAGGGTATCATACAAGACAGGAGATATGATTCAGGGGTGGGTATCATACAAGACAAGAGATATGAGGCAGGGGAGGGTATCATCAAGACAGGAGATATGAGGCAGGGGGAGGGTATCATACAAGACAGGAGATATAATGCAGGGGAAGGGTATCATACAAGACAAGAGATATGAGGCAGGGGGAGGGTATCATACAAGGCAGGAGATAAGGTCGGGGGGGTATCATACAAGACCGGAGAGAAGAGGCATGAGGAGCGTATCATACAAGACATGAGATATGAGGCAGGGGAGCATATCTTACAAGACAGGCGATAAGAGGCAGGGGGAGGGTGTCATAAGACAGGAGATATGAGGCAGGGAGGGTATCATACAAGACAGGAGATATGAGCAGGGGAGGTATCATACAAGACAGGAGATATGAGGCAGGGGGAGGGTATCATACAAGACAGGACATATGAGGCATGGGGAAGGTATCATACAAGACAGGCGATATGAGGCAGGGGGAGGGTATCATACAAGACAGGAGATATGTGGCAGGGGAGGGTACCTTAGAAGACAGGAGATATGAGGCAGGAGGAGGGTATCACACAAGACAGGAGATATGAGGCAGGGGGAGGGTATCATACAAGATAGGAGATACGAGGGGCGGGGAGGGTATCATATAAGACAGGAGATATGAGGCAAGGGAGGGTATCATAAAAGACAGAAGATATGTGGCAGGGGAAGGGTACCATAGAAGACAGGAGATATGAGGCAGGGGGAGGGTATCACACAAGACAGGAGAGAAGAGGTAGGGTGAGGGTATCATACAAGACAGGAGATATGAGGCAGGGGAGGGTATCATACAAGACAGGAGATATGAGGCAGGGGGAGGGTATCTTACAAGACAGGAGATATGAGGCAAGGGAAGGTATCATACAAGACAGGAGATATGAGGCAGGGGAAGGGTATCATACAAGACAGGAGATTTGTGGCAGGGGAGGGTACCTTAGAAGACAGAAGATATGAGGCAGGAGGAGGGTATCACACAAGACAGGAGATATGAGGCAGGGGGAGGGTATCATACAAGATAGGAGATACGAGGGAGGGAGGGTATCATATAAGACAGGAGATATGAGGCAGGAGGAGTATCATAAAAAGACAGAAGATATGGGCAGGGAGGACACATAGAAGACAGGAGATATGAGGCAGGGGGAGGGTATCACACAAGACAGGAGAGAAGAGGTAGGGGGAGGGTATCATACAAGACAGGAGATATGAGGCAGGGGGAGGGTATCTTACAAGACAGGAGATGTGAGGCAGGGGGAGGGTATCATACAAGACAGGAGATAAGAGGCAGGGGGAGCATATCATACAAGACAGGAGATAAGAGGCAGGGGGAGTGTATCATACAAGACAACCTATGGCTCAATAGTTTACTGGAAGTATTCTTGGGGGAAGAGGGGGAGGTATTCAGTTCCCAGGTAACAGCAGAGCAGCCAGCCTTAGTTAATAGCTGCCTGTAGAGAAAGTCATATCCCTTTTCATATGCTAGTCATGTACATATTACCTGCTCAGAGATACTGAGTTGCATACAAACGTACGAAGAAGCCATCAGAAGAAGGCCATGTGATCTATCAAGTCTGCTCATATTGCAGGGTCCACAGCTTGAGCTAATGTCCCTGCCATCCTCCCCACTTCTCCCATCCTCCCTACCCATGATTCTTACCTGCTCCTATGCCTATCCCAGCCTTTCTTAAAGCTGCCCACTGTCTTCGACGAGATGATCTATTCCAGGAGTCAATTGCAAGTGTCCACCACCCTCTCTGTAAAGAAGTGTTTCCTGACCTCCCTCCTAAACCTCTCACCCTCCAGCTTAAGACTTTGCCCCCTCATGTTATGGTTGCCACTCAGCTTAAAGACTCTCCTTATCAACCTTATTTATCCCCTTCAAGTACTTGAATGTCCCAATCATGTCCCCTCTCTCTACTGTCTTCCAGAGAGTACATGTTCAGTGCCCTCAACCTCTCCTCATATACCTTACCCTGCTGACCAGCTATCATCTTCGTAGCCCTCCTCTAGGCCTTCTCCAGCAGGTTAATATCCTTTTTGAGGTGTGGGCACCAGTACTGAACTCCATACTCTAGATGCGGCCTTACCAGTGACCTGTACAAGGGTAATATAACCTCCTCTCTCCTACTAATGATCCCCTTAGATGTGCATCCTAGCATCTTGTTTGCCTTTGCTGCTGCTTTCTGACACTGCATGGAGTGCTTCAGGTCACTAGTGAGCATCACTCCCAGGTCCTTCTCCTCTGATGCAGATACTCGGACTTCACCCAGGTAATACTCTGTCCTGGGGTTCTTGGCCCCAATATGCATAACTTTGCATTTCTTGGCATTGAAGCTAAGTTGCCAGATCCTGGACCACCTCCCCAGCTTTTCCAGATCATCCTGTAGGTCTGTATCTCTTCAGCTGTGTCCACTCTCCCACAGAGCTTGGTGTCATTCACAAATAGGCACATTTTGCCCATAATGCCATCCTCAGTTTCACTGATGAAGACATTGAACACCACCGGCCCCAGCACTGAGCACTGCTGGGCCCAGATGGTTACCCCTCTGGTACCAGATAACTCCCCCCCCCAACAACCACCCTCTGGGTTCTGTTCCTCAGCCAGTTTCCCACCCATCTGGCCACATGCACAGCCCCTCCTTGTTCTACCTCCCTAGTCACACAGTCAAAGAAATCTATCAGATTTGTTTGACAAGATCTTCTCGTTGTGAATCCATGCTGCCTTGGATCCTGTGCTCCCTTGGATTCGAGATATATCACACACCTTTCTTTTAGTAGTCAATGAGCTCTTAAACCAGATTGAAAACTGGTTCATAGACCAAAGACTTGTGGTAAATGTAAAAAAGAGAAAGACCATGCTCTTTGCCCACAGACAGAATAAGGCCAAGAATGCACAGCTAACAATCCTCTCCCACTCTCTCTTTCCTCTAGAACAGGTCCATACATATAAATACCTGGGTCTTACATTCGATTCCAGCCTCTCTTTCCATTCACACATTGACACTCTATCATCTGCCATAAATGTCCGTGTAACCCCCTTGCAAATGGGGGTTTCCTAAACGCCTCTGGTACTGTCTCTTTAAGAGCTGCCAGCTCGCAGACCCAATTAGTCTGCTAAGGGGGGGCCGTGTGTTCTCCTGCTCGAGTCCCGCTCGAGCTGCTGATAATGTGACCCGTTTTGCCGTCACTAAGCAGTCAAAGCAGGCACTCCCCTGGGATGTAATTATTGATTCAGTATATGTTGAACTGGTAGTGGAAATGTACATTGTTTAACCTGCCTTTCTTGCAGCTGGACTTTGTGTGCTTTGCCCCTCCATTTTGGATCCGAACTGTAAACTGGATCCAATTAGGAGAAAGGGGCGCTTAAGATGGAGTTTTGAGCAGCCAACCAGGAAAAGGACTCTTTCGGGAGTCAGCTGCCAATGGGGAGTATGGCCAGTGAGTCTGGGAAGTGAAGTCCAGGAGTGTGGCGCCTTTTTGCACCAGTAGGGGAAGGTAGAAGAGACTGGCATATGAAGCCCTCCAATCGGGTTGGGTGGCGCCCGAAGTGTGTTTAATTGCCCAGCGGCCGAGAAGGGAGAGGCGTTGTGGCCCTGAGTGAGGAAGGAGCTCCGGGCTCCTGCACTGTTGAGTTTTCGCGCGGGAAGTGCGTGTGGAAGGCCAAATGTCGGGCGGTTCATTCGCCGTAGTGATTCGGACTGAATCCGCTGTGTGCTGCTATCAGAAGAGGCGGGCATCTTGCAGCTTGCTACACCCTGTAGAGGACTGGAGAATCTGCTTCATCGCGCTCGGTCTGTCAGGAAAAGTGAAGCTGCGCCGTGACTTCCTGGGAGAGCAGTGAGTGCGGTCGGGATATAAAGCAGCTGCCTGGTATGGTAACCTTCTTTTACATATAAATGTGTGAGGAGTGTTCTGATCATAGGCCTGTGTCCCTGGGCGGTGTGAAAGGGACCCTGCCACAAGAGTCGTGAGTAGAAATCAGGGTAGCTCCCTGACAACTGATCTTTTGAGTTGCAAATGTTCATCTGTTTCCCTCTCTGACCACACAAACCAACCGGCTCCGGATTACAAATTTGAGTATTGTACAGTTGTATTTTCATCTTCAGGACCCCAACCAGCTGCATCGAACTTGGCTAGCCCCTTATTGCCTGGGTACCCAGTGACAGTGACTCATAGGGACCTTAGTCTGTGCTCAGTGCTCTGAAGCAGTAGAGTGATTAAGCTAATTAGCTAGATTCCCCCTGCCCTTGTTATTTCCCCCCTAAATAAATCAGATTTGTTCGTTTTGCAAAGTACACTGCCTGAACTGCGAGTTTGTGCTGAAATACTGTACAGTGGCTATTGTATTACTGCATCTTACTTTACAGGGGGTCCCCAGAGTCCAGCTGCTCGACCAATCCTGGGGGTAAGTGTATATTGTAAAGGAACTGTTGGTACGTTGTGTGGGCCACTAGTGGGAAGAAAGGGGGGTTGCAGTGACCCAGAGGGCTGTGACCAACTCATTCCAGACTGTCTTAACCCCGACCTCTGGGTGGAGGCACCCGCCATTGGACCTAGACCTCTTAACCGGCTAGCAGTTACGCAGGCAGGGGTAGTAGCCCTTGGGATAGTGCCACCTGGGGGTTACATCTGTAAAGGCCTATTGTATCGGCACAAGGGTTGTCTACCTCCAGAAGCCCTTAATCTGGCTGTCACTTCCTCAGTCCTCTCCCTAGTCGATTATGGGCTCACTGTCTACTCAGCTGCTGACCACACAGCCCTTAACAAAATCCGCCTTGCCATAAACAAAGCATGTAGACTCCTCACCGGGGCAGACAAGCACACACATACCTGTACCCTTTATGCCCTGACAAATCTCTTTACCCTGGATGAAAGGCTATTTTATCAAACATGCCTCCTCGCAAAGGAAATACACCTGGGGCTTACCCCCTTGGGGGTTTCTGCCTCTCTCCTATCCTCCCACACCTCAGTGCACCTGCACTGCCAACCAACAGGTGTGGTCCATCCCGAGGGTTAGAGCCTCCTTAGCCCAAAGATCATTCCCACATAGGGCCCCAGCCTGGTACAATGAACTCCCCTCTGACGTCTCCTCCATCATCAAATTAGGACCTTTCAAGTCAGCCCTCAAAGAGCACATTCTCGCTTTATGGCGCTGCCAATGTACCAGCTAGTGCTGGGTCATCTATCTATCATCTTACGGGACCACCCCGCCAATGAACTTCTACCGTTAGGACTACCAAACATTACCTATTAACAATGCCTCCTTTGGCTGCACTCACAAGATATCTGTCTAGCTCTCTACTTCGCTGTAAATATCAAACCTGTTACTCCCTCCCTCTATCAGCAAACTTATTGTTCTCTTCAAAACTGTAAACTACAGCTCTCGGTAACACGTTCAGTGCAATGTATAGCTGATCTTGATTCTGAAATATTGTATAACTGAAAAAAATGTAACCTTTAGCTGCCATTCTATGTCTATATGTATTAAGTGTTTGTAGAGAAGGTTCAGAGGAGGGCAACAAAGATGGTGCATGGATTGCATCACAAGTCCTATGAGGACAGGTTGAAGGCACTGAACATGTACTCTCTGGAGGAGAGGAGGGAGAGAGGGGATATGATAGAGACATACAAGTATCTTACAGGGAGGAACAGGGTGCAGGAATGCACTATTTTTAAGCGAAAAAGATGTTCCAGGACTAGAGGGCATGGGATGAAGTTGGAGGAGGACGATTCAGAGGAAACTGAGGAAGAATTTCTTCACAGAACGGGTGATGGACAAGTGGAACACCCTGCCAGAGGAAGTGGTGGGGGCTGAAATAATCATGGGATTTAAGAATGCATGGGATAGACATAAAGGAATTCTGGAGGTCAGGGGTAAGGGGCAACAGACTTCTTGGAAAACATAAAGTGAACTTAGAAACTTAAATGGGCAGACTGGGTGGGCCATAGGCCCTTATCTGCCGACACTGTCTATGTATCTATGTATCTATGTATTTGTTTTTTTCTGACGCGGAGCCTTTGTAAATGAGTTCCTGACTTAAAGGTTGCAATCCTAAAGTCTGTTAAATAAATAAATAAACATGAAAAACCAGTATGATGCCGTATTTGAGACTGAGCTGCTGCGAATTTCAGTGAAACAAACGTCATATGTTTCATTATAATCACACTGCACATTTCAAGGGAGTTACAATTATGTTGCACTATTTACTGCAGCTGCTGTAGCAGAGAGGAAGGTGCTTCAGTTGTCAGAAATCTTGTTTATTTCAGATTTAATCTCATTGGCTGATCCCCCAAAGGCTCAGCGCCAGCAAATTCACAGCCCTGACAACCCCTGTACATTTTAGCCTGGTTCATTGAGTTCTTTCCTACTGTTGTTTGCGTTTCAGGAGGATACCGCCCATTGGTGCACAACTCTGTAGCAGTGAAGTGGGGGGCATCACGACTGTCACTACAACACTGTTAGTAAAGTGCCATCATCCTGGTCGATGCCATGCCCCACTGTGCCATCATCCTGGTTGATGCCGTGCCCCACTGTGCCATCATCCTGGTCGATGCCATGCCCCACTGTGCCATCATCCTGGCCGATGCCGTGCCCCACTGTACCATCATCCTGGTTGATGCCGTGCCCCACTGTGCCATCATCCTGGTTGATGCCATGCCCCACTGCCACTTCTTCGCCTCCAACCCCCATAGAATTGTCTCACCTTGCCATTTTCCACCATTGATGTTTTGTATTGTATCCACTATCCTGTTCTGTATTCCAACTTTAAATCTCCCAGGTCGTGCCTGAAAATATGCATTTCTATGTCTAGTGCACTTACTAGGTTATCGAAAACAAAATAATACATAAAAATAGGCCTCAATTTAAAAAAAAAATAAATCTCAACCCCACCCGCGGGGTAACAGCAAAAAATGTAATTAGAAGCCCAAAGTGGGACATTTCTTATGAAAACATGATTTTTCGAAGGACAGTGTGTATCCACAACTCATTCAACAGACTTGTTTTCTCTAAATAATCAGAATCAAGACTAACTGGAATCAACCCAGCATTTTCACAGCTCCTGCTGGACAACCAAGGAATGCAGTTATCATCTGCAGCGCCCCCAGTCTGTTACCATCCCAATGGTGCAGCCATGATGGCCCAACTGGAAAGTATGGGGGGGTGATTGGGGAGGGGCAAAGAGGTGAAATAAAAAAGTCTGCAGTACCCATACATTCATTCACTGTACCCCACACATCAAGTTGATTGCTTTGGAAATAGGGAGGAGGCAGGGAATTACAGACCTATCAGCTTGACATCAGTGGTGGGCAAGTTAATGGAATCACTATTGAAGGAAAGGATTGGGGAACACAAGGTAGTCAACGGTCTAAAGGACCCAAGGCAACATTGTTTCATGGGGGGGAGGTCTTGCTAGACAAACTTGATAGAGAACTTTGATTGGGTAACCAAAGAAGTGGATCAGGGAGGAGCGGTGGACGTGGCCTACCTGGATTTCAGCAAGGCCTTTGAGTAGGGCTAAAATAGTACAATGGGAATAAGGTTACATATGAACATACGAAGAAGCCAGCAGAAGAAGGCCATTTGGTCTATCAAGTCTGCTCATGTTGCAGGGTCCACAGCTTGAGCTACTGTCCCTGTCCCCTCTCCCCAATCCTCAACTCAACAGGTTGGCAGAGCAATAGGAGTTTGAGTGTGACGGTAAATGGCATCTACTCTGGAATCGGTAAAGTGACCAGTGAAGCACTGCAGGGATCAGTATTGGGTGCCGGACTTCTTCAATGCCCCCCCCCAACACCTCCCTCTGGTTCTTGTCCCGCAGCCAGCAGCAGGGAGGTCACAACTCATGTATGGCTGGTCTCTACAGGCACGCTGGTGAGCAATACCCGTTCACTTTTACCGCCAGCTCCAGCTCGGCTTCTCAGTAACTCCACCTCTCAGAAAACCAACAATTAATGAATTAAATAAAAACAAGAATCAGAACTGCCACTGGGGGTCATCCACAAACTCGAGTACCTGTGTAACTGCCCTTTCTGCTCAGTTGTTAATATAGCCCTGTAAGTTGTACTGAGTATTTACCTTCAAACGGTTAACCCCCCAAAGAAGTTACAAATGTTGGTTGCTGCTGGAATCCTAGCTTATTATTTCTGTTAATGGCATACTCTCTAATGTTTTGTATTGCTTTGCACACAATTCTAGTATACATACAAACATGGGGGTAGGGGAATGGACAGGCACCATACACCTGGGGAACCAGAGCCGTAGACATGGGGAGGGGGTAACCAGTATACTACAAGTAGGGGTGGGGTATCAGTAACATGACACTGGGGAGGGAACCAGTAAACACTACTTGTGGGATGATGGGAAACTGGGGGCAGACCAATCGCTGCCCCTAATGGGGGTGCCAGTACCATGCATCATGGGGTACCATTTCACCATGCACCTGGGGTTGACCAGACACCTTCAGAAGGGGCAAATACCAGTCACGTTGAGGGGACCAATATGAGTACATGGGAGGGACAAGCAATACCCTGCTTGTTGGGGTGAACGAATCCTGTATCTGAGGGGGCAGATACCAGCATCCCTAAAGAGGTGGGTGGGACAGTACCCTGAATATGGAGGGGGCGGGGAAGGGCCCACTACTATGCTTCTGTGGGGGGACCAGAACCATGCATATGTGAAGAGGGAGGAGGGAGGGAGGGAGGAGGAAACCAGTGTACTGCAAATGGGGTGGGGGACCAGTCCTCTGTAACTGGGGTGGAAACCAGTGCACAGTACAAGGAGGTGGAGGGAGTCTAGGAGCCTGACAGTGGGGTTGGGACCAGTACACACTACTTGAGGAATGAGTGTCCGATTTCTGAACCTGGGGGGGCAATCACTGCTCCTGATTGGGGGCCAGTAGCCTGCATCTTGGGGGACCATTTTCCTGTGCACCTGTGGGGGGTGACCTGACTCCTACACCTCAGGGTCCGAGTACCCATCAGATTGGGGGGGACGGTACCAGTACTGGGGGAGAACAATACACTGATAAATGGGGTGGACAGCTACCATGCACATGTGGGGGAACCAGTGCTCAGCACCTGGGAGGTGACCAGAACCCTACACTGGGGCGTGGGGGGAACCAATAACAAAACCATATGAGAAGGTGGGTGGGTGGGACAGTACCCTAAATGGGGGAGATTGGGGAAGGGCCAAATACCATGCACCTGTGGGACCAGAACCGTGCACTTGGGGGGTAACTAGTACACCGTTAGTTGGGGTGGGGGTGCCAGTAACATGACACTGGGGTGGGAACCAGTAGACACTATTTGGAGGATGATAGGAAACTGGGGAGTGGGAACCAAATACTTCCCCTTATGGGGGGCCACTATCATGCATCTCTGCTGACCATTTCCCTGTGCACCTGGGGAATGGCCAGCTGCTAGCACTCAAAACTGAAATAAAACAGCCACTAGGGATCGTTGGTTATTCCTGTATGTGTATATATATATATATCTCTATATATCTCTCAGAACAGCCTGATAATAGGTGACAGAGGATAAATGTAACACCTTATACAGGGGGACATTAAAGGAATTTATTTCTGATCCCGATCAAGCCAACCGCTTCAAAACATAAAGTTCAGTACTGAGAGAATGTGTGTAAACACAAAACAAACATTACTGTAATTATTGAAATGTACTCACCTGGGTCATGGCATGATGCATTTACAGACCGCCGGTAGACAACAACAAGAAACAGAGACAAGCACAAAGTGGAAATACACACTAGCAGCATCTTTAGTAGTCAGCAACTCAAACTTTAAATTGTAGTTTATTTTGTACAGTTGTACTCTAAAAAAACACAAGTGTTTGTCATTGAACCATTTTATTCAGATGAGTGTGCGCTTTTAAGCTAGTCATAGCGTCAGTAAGCATGTCCAGAACCAATCAAGCAATATTAGTACTTTCCAGTGAAATGAATACCGCGCGTGCATGTCACAAACCATTCCCGGTTCCGGAACCAATCCGGCATGACACCAGGACAAGGAACGGAGGGAGCGGGTTGGACAGCAGGCAGTAGGAGGGAGCGGGAGGGTTTAATTTTACTCCAGGTGCCGGGACAAGGAACAGAGGGAGCGGAGCGGACAGCAGGTAGTGGAAGGGAGCGGGAAGGTTTACTTTACTCTGGGTGCCGGGACAAGGAACAGAGGGAGCAGGGCGGACAGCAGGCAGTGGGTTTACTTTCACTCTGGGTGCCAGCTGGGAACGGAGGAGCAGGTGGACAGCACACAGTGGGGGTGTTACTCCACTCCTGGTGCTGCTGTTGCAATGCAGAATGGAGGGAGTGTGATGAATATCAATTTTTAGGCACACAAGGCACACCCTGCAGTGACGGGGCGCTTCCTCATTGCAGCGGCGGATTCCTTTCAAGGTGGTGGCACGCTGGCTGAAATAGTGTCAGCAGCAGTGTGCCACCGCATTGAGGAAAGCGGGCCAAGCCTCAAAAGGCACTGGGGCCACTGGCCCCCACAGTGCCCCACCTCCAAAATCCCACTTCTCTCCTAAGGTGTGACGAAATGTTTCCTGTGCATGCATGCAAGCAAACATAAAAATGATAATATCAGCTCAAAAAGCTGACTATAATGTTTGGTCTACTATAAAAAAGCATTTTCTGTTAGAAGTCCAGCCTTTGTGTTTGCCATGTTGTTATGCTTCAGATCCCCACTTTTTGTGACAGAAACTGTAATTCTAAGAGGGATAGTGAAAATTTTTTTAGGTAAAGTCAGGGATGTCCTTGAAAATCAGGGATAGGTGAGAGACATGCACAAGATTGTCTCTGAAGTCTCCACGGTCGGACACAAACGATCTCTGCTCTCAGGATGGGAGAGCAATGCAGCAGCAGGGGGAGGGCTGACTCCCAAACGCTCAACATAACAGAGAGAATGTCGCACATGCAGCTTGGAGTTTTAAATACAAAGTCCAAATCCTGACTCAGGTTTGCAAATGAGGTGGAGATTGATCCCAGAAGCAGTATATGGTTACCATGGCACGTTTACAGATTAGTTTGCACAAAGCTTCAGTGACTTTAAATCAGTACATTTAAAGTGTCAACACAGTGCTCACAAAATGTAAACTGCAGAGCTGGGTCACTCGTTCTCTCCCCGTGTATTCATTTAAAGGAGGATGACCCATAAACAATAAGTATCAACTGCTGCATAGATTAAGGCGGCAGTACCCTAGTCAACCATGCCAGTGCCGCAGCATTTTCTTGTGTTTTCAAACTGCAGCACTCCAAAAAACCTGTGCTCTGTAAATAGCAGGCAAGCATTACCTGCCATCCCTGTGCCTACCCCACAGGATGGTGTTCAGTGGGAGCACTGACAACACACAAGGATGATGTGTGACTGACCCTTGTTATGCAGTGCCCTACATACAGGGATTTTACAATCTCTGTCTCTCCTGTGACCTAATGTAGTTATTTTTATTTTACACGTTTTGGCTGAGAAAGGCACACTGAGCTGAAGCTTATTTCCAGGTGTGTCCTCTTGAGCACAGGGAGGTTACGTGACGTGACTTGCTCAGGGTCACACAGTATGCAGGTAGAGGTTGTAGGAATCAAGCCCAGATCTGTTGGATGTACCAAGCTTATTTACAGTGCACTGCTCTAACCTGTTGACTATACTGCTAGCCCTAAGTCGCCAACATTAAGCCTAAATTATGTATTTTTCTATATAGCTTTTTACACATATGGGCATCTGATTGGTCCTTTTCTCACTCCCCCGGCCCTAGAGTTCCAGCTGGTGGTGTGGGTTGGGGGACATGTGCAGAGCTTCATGTAGACCACGGGTCCCCATTTCTGTTTTCTTCCCCCGTCCCCTGGCTGCATAAATACGTGCTTGTGGAGGCATGCACATGCTACGGAACTGTGGCCCCTCCCACTAAGTCACTCACAACCTGCACTACCATTGGGCCTCCATCTGGTGGCAGTCAGAGGTTGAGATGGCTCGCCTCCCCTCCCTGGAGAGGACAGCAGTCCTTGGGACACTCAATCCCCTCCCACTCCGCTGACCCCCCCCCCAGCGACCTGAGTCTGTTCTTGAACCCGGGTCACTGATGTGGCGGCAGGTCAGGCACCAATGCCTCTGCCCTCCATGCTACTGGGTTAGCTAAATGACTTGCTTTTTACAAACATAAATAAGCAGAAGCGTGCAGGTGATCCTGGTTCATGCCCTAAGCCCAGGTTGTCTGGTGCAGAGACCAGTGGGGGGGTTTGCAGTGTGTCCGCACAGATGCTCTCCTCTCGTGGGGGGGGCATTGTTCAGTGTTGTACTGCTTATAGTGTGACATCAGGTGGCAATTAATGGAAATGCCATTGGGGATGTGGGTGACTACATGTTGCCTGACGTCTCCCCTGCCAAGGGCATCATGGGTATGCACAGACGTGCTGGTGAAGAAGAGTGGGATGAAAAAATTGGGGGGAGGAAGTGTCCACTGGATGCACACTGATACTGGGCTTGGCACCACGCACGTACACCAGGCACGCCGAAAGGATGACTCCCCCACTGATCATGGCTCAGTGATCCGGAATCTCCTTAGGAGTATGCTGTAAAGGGGCACCTGGAAACAGGGACTCTGCCCCGAAAGGATGACTCCCCCCGCTGACCACGGCTCAGTGATCCGGAATCTCCTTAGGAGTATGCTCTAAAGGGGCACCCGGAAACAGGGATCCTGCCCCGAAAGGATGACTCCCCCCACTGGACCACGGCCCAGTGATCCGGAATCTCCTTAGGAGTATGCTGTAAAAGGGCACCTGGAAACAGAGACCACGCCCCGAAAGGATGACTCCCCCCACTGGACCATGGCCCAGTTATCTGGAATCTCCTTAGGAGTATGCTGTAAAGGGGTACCTGGAAACAGGGACCCTGCCCCGAAAGGATGACTCCCCCCGCTGAACACAGCTCAGTGATCCGGAATCTCCTTAGGAGTATGCTGTAATGGGCACCTGGAAACAGGGACCCTGCTCCGAAAGGATGACTCCCCCTGCTGACCATGGCTCAGTGATCCGGAATCTCCTTAGGAGTATGCTGTAAAGGGGCACCTGGAAACAGGGACCCTGCCCCAGTGGACAAGCTGCTGGACTAGAGCGGGCAGGAAGACCCTGCTGACTAGGATGGAGACCCCGGCAGGGAGATGGAGAAATACATCACAGTGGTGACTAAAGCAAGTTACAAACAAAAGTAAAGCATTCCGCAAAATGAATTCTCAGCATCTCTGTTTGCTTTTCTCTTTGCAGTGACACCTGCAGTACAGCCAGAAAAGGCCTTCAGGACCCGGGGAAAAGCAACAGCATCTGTCGCGTTGTATGCTATTGACCTCTCTATTTCATCTTCGTCTTTGTCTGACAGCTGGAAAACATGAGCTCGAGCATTCAAGGACCCAATGGGGTCCTTATCATGACCCAAGTCTACCCACAGGCTGAAAATGGAGGCCTCCAGTATAACCCAGTGCCCTGCACATCCAGACTGTGCAAACTACCTGCACCGCTGAAGGAATTCATGAAGGGGGAGCCCAGGGCCCTTGGGGTAAGTCTAAAGGTGCTGCTGAGTGGATGGGAGCAATGGGCGGGTGTTGACTGGGAGGGTGGAGGGTGTGAAGTGGCAGGTAAGTGCTGGTGGAAATTACTTCTGGGACACATAAAAGAAGACCTAGTTTTGGGTCACAAACTTGATATGTGCAGTGGCCACAGACTCAAAGGGTGGCTCCATCAGACTGGAGGCTGGAGGTGCAAAAACTGTTGGAATGTGGTGTGGGAAAAAAGGAAAAATTACAATAGTAATCTGGTTTCTTCCAAGGGAATCTTACTGTATTCTGACTTATGCAGTATGGTTTCACCATAGGACTGTCCTGGAGCCAAAATGGTTACTAGAACCTATGCAAATGATGGAATGCTAGGCTTGAGCTCGGTTTTCAAACCACTGTCCCTGGCAAACAGTTCTAAACCATCAGAGTCTTACTATGCATGCACAAAGAACTATCTAACTGTTGCTGCTACTATTACTAACAACTAGCCCCCCCCATTATGGATTATCATTCCCCCCCCCCAACTGATTCAAACTGGCACCCCTAAGACTCAAGTCACAGATGCCCAAGAGAAAAACATACCCACAGGTTTGTAACATTCTTAGTACAACTGGAGTGCAGTGACCCTAGGGTCTTACCAGCAGGGAAGGGAGGAAGCTCAGAATACAGTAAGATTCCCTTGGAAGAAACAAGAGTACTATGGTAAGTAACTTTTACTTCAAACCCCAGGAAATCTTTCTGTATTCTGACTTATGCAGACTACCCAAGCAGTGCCTCTGGAGGTGGGCATAGAACCTACTTAGGAAACAGGCTCTGCAGGACAGCTGTGCCAAACCTGGCATCCCCTCTGGCCTGGACATGCAAACAATAATGCTTGGTGAGGGTATGGACCGTTTTCCAGGTAGCTGCCTTACAGGTATCCACTGGGGGATATCCCTAGCAGCTGCTAAAGAGGCCGCTGTACCCCTGGTTGAATGGGCCCTGTGGCCTGTAGGTGGCGGGTTATCCACCTTGTTGTAGCAGAACTGAATGCAAGCCACAATCCATCTTGCAATGGATCTCTTAGTATCTGGCTTTCCTTTCCCCACCTCTCCACAGGTGAGGAAGAGCTGAGTTTGATCCTGCCTATGACCTTTTGTGTGGTCGAGGTAGTAGCTGATTGCCCTTTTTACATCCAGTCTGTGCAGTCTGCATTCACCTGAGGTGGAATGATCAGTAAAAAAGACAGGTAGTGTAATGGACTGGTTAAGGTGGAACTCTGATACCACCTTGGGCAGGAAGTTTCTATTAGTCCTCAGGGCGACTTTGTCTCTACGGACAGCAATGTAACCAGGCTCTGTAGACAAGACCTGAAGCTCATTAATCCTTCTAGCAGAAGTCATGGCCACCAGAAATATTGTTTTCCAGGTCACATACTTGAGGTCTGCCAAAGACTTGGGTTTGAAGGGGGGCTGCATGAGCTGGGCAATGCAAATGTTCAGGTCCCACATAGGAGCTGGTTCCCTATGTGGAGAATGCAAATGCAGCAATCCCATAAAACACTTTTTAAACACTGAGTTCGAGACTAGGGAAAACCTCTTGCCCACAGATAAATAAGCTGAGACAGCTGCCAGGTGCACTCTCAGAGTAGAGGCCCTTAAGCCCATAGAATGGAGATTGGTTAAGTTGTCCAGGACCACTGGCAAACTGGCCTGGTTGTGGTCCACATCCTTGCCTTGGCACCAGATGGAAAATCTCTTCCATTTGGAAGAATAGGTTTTCCTAGTGGATAGCTTTCTGGATACCCTGAGTATCTCCTTAACCCCTTCTGACAATTGCAAATCTGCATATTCTGAGTCCTCAAGAGCCAGGATTTGAGCCTGATGAATTGCAGATCAGAATACATGATCCTGCCCTAAGAGTATGACAGTGGGTTGTGCCTCCTGGGGAGGCTGATTGATCTGGTTACTGACATTGATATGATCATGGGGTACCAGGGCTGTTTGGCCCAGTCTGGGGCAGTGAGGATCATTGTTGCTGGCTGGGCTCTGAGTTTGTTCAGCACCCTTTGTAGTAAAGGGAAGGGAGGGAATGCAGATGGAAACCTCCCTGTCCAATCCAGTAGAAGTGCATCCAGAGGGATTGTGCCCTTGATGGGAGTTCTGCAGCAGAACTGTGGTAACTGATGATTGCTTGGCCCTACAAACAAGTCCACTTCTGGAGTGCCTCATCTCCTGAAGACGGCATCCAGGACCTGCTTGTTCAGTGACGACTCAAGGTGGTTCAGGTTGATTCTGCTGAGAGCATCTGCCAAAATATTGTCCTTCCCTGGGAGGTGGACGGCTGAGAGGGAAACATCCAGGGAGTATGCCAAGGTCCAGATATTCATTGCCTCCATGCACAGTGGAGTTAACCTTGTGCCCTCTTGTTTGTTTAGGTAATATACGGTCATTGTATTGTCTGTTCTGACCTGAGCCACCTTTCCCCTTAGTAGATTGGCAAATGATTGGAGACCCAGGAGTACTGCTCTGAGCTCCAACATGTTGATGTGCAGGAGTGATTCCTGTTTTGTCCATGTGCCATGTGCTGTATGATCCCCCAGATGTGCCCCCCAAACCAGGAGGGATGCATCTGTGGTCAGTACCAGTGAAGGGACTTCCTGCAAGAATGGCATCTGTTGCCTGAAGTTGGCCTTGTCTTGCCATCACTGAAGAGCTTGAAGAAATGTTACTGTGACGGGCACTAGCTTTGACAGAGAATCCCTCTTTTGATGCCAGTGAACTCTTAGGTGGAACTGAATGTCTCTCATTTGGAACCTGGCTCCTGACACAGTTGCTGTGGATGCTGCCATGTGGCCTAGTAGTTGCAGAAAATGCTTTGCTGGCCTTGGGACATATAGTTTGAAGGAGCTGGCAACCTGTATCAGAAAGTCCACTCTGGGTTGAGGGAAGAAAGCCCTTCCCTTGAGTGTGTCCAGCTCTACTCCTATGAATTTGAGTGGCTGAACTGGTTCCAGCACAGATATTTTTTTTTTCATTTACAATTTTTATATTTTTCCCTTTTTACTTCCTCATCCTGGGGTCACAGTGTACACATGCGTACACACGCGTGGAGGTGTGCATGCATGCCAGGATCCGGTGACCCTTTCCACCCCACCCCAGGTTTGCGTCACCGCTTCTGCTGCTTGCACACCCAGTGGACCTTCATGCAATGGGTGTGGGACTACGGAGGAGCGAGTGCCCACCCCTGGAGGGGAAATCCCATTCAACCCCCCCCCAACACCAGCACCCCGAGATCGTTCCTGAACCCGGGTCACCGGCATGGCAAGAGGTGTGTCGTCCAGTGCCTTAACCCTCAGTGCCACTAGGCCGGCTTCCCTGCCCTAAGATTGGCAGAATAGTAGTCAGTCACCATCTTGAATTTTGGTTTGGGCAAATGTTTGTTTAGGTGTCTGAGATCCAAAATGGGTCGCCACTCCGGTTTTCTTCATTGTGAGGAAGTACCTTGAGTACAAGCCTTTTCCCCTCTGATCTGGGAGAACTGGCTCGATTGCTTCTTGTAACAGAATGCTTGAAACGTCTTCTTCTAGCAAGGTTGTTTCTGATGGGGAGGAGGGCTTGAAGGCTTTTGACCTCAGCTTTGGGATGAACTTGAAGCTGAGGACAAGACCCTGCCCCACTATCTCCAGGACCCACTTGTCTGTGGTGATATTTTTCCACTCCTGGAGGTAGTGGGCCAGCCTGCCCCCTACAGGGACTGGGGAGGCAACCCGAGCAGACACCTCAGGGTGTCTGCTTTGTCTGGGCTGCTGGCTGAACACGGGCTAGTACGACCACTGCCCCTTCTGCCTCTGAAGTATCCCCTTTGCTGCTGATACTGGGAAACTTGAGGCTGGAAACAGGGCTTGTAGTGAGCTCTGCCCCTGCCACCTCTGGCCTGGTGCTTCTGGGGTGTAGATGCTCTCTCTTTTGCTGCAGCACTCTTATAGGCAGCCTTATATTCATCTATTTTCTTCATGTATGCCTCTGTTTGTTCTCCAAACAGAGACATAGGGTCACAAGGGAAGTCCATGGCTTTGCTTTGTGTGTCCTGCGTCAGATTAGTTGTTCTGAGCCAGGCAAACCTCCTAAGGGACACTGATGCTGCCATTTGCCTGGGTGCAGTATTACTGGAGTCCACTGCCATTCTAAACTGCATTTTAACAGCTTCAGTTCCACTCTTTGCAGCTTCTTCCAGGTCAGCTGCCATGGGAGAAGGAACTGCTTTTGAAATCTCCAGAACAGTAGACCTAAGATACTTTTGATACCTAGCCACATATGACATGTCTGTGGCCCGTCTAATAGCAAGGGATGACCCCAGGTACACTTTTTTTGCTATAGAATCCACCTTCCTAGAGTCTTTGTCTGGAGGAGGTAAAACCAAGAAAATAAAAGTTTTTCAAGTGATGAAGGAGAGCTTTCAGGATACATCTTACAGGCAAGCAGATTAAAGAATCTGATGGTTTAGAACTGTTTACCAGGGATAGTGGTTTGAAAACCGAGCTGCAGCCTAGCATTCCATCATTTGCATAGGTTCTATTAACCATTTTGGCTCCGGGGCAGTCCAATGGTGAGACCATACTGCATAAGTCAGAATACAGTAAGATTTCCTGGGGTTTGAAATGGGTGCCCACCCCCAGTGTTCCCTGTTACAGCTGAGTTGCAAGTCCATCTACGGCGAAAATAACCCTACAGTGTGGAAAATGCTTTGTCCAAAATAACTCAGAACCTCAACTAACAAAGGAGATTTTCCTGTTTCCAGCTAACAATTCCCTGGTGGCCCCCGAAGAATTCCATTCAGCACTTTTCCTCGAAACATTCACATATTTGGAGTTTATGTATTCTGTTTAGCGAAGACCTTTTCATAGAACAACAGAATCTGGCCAGCCCGCCAGCACAGCGGCATGGCTTGCGTCTGTGATGCCGACGTCCCAGGATTGGGAACGGACCCGGGAAGTCAGAGGGCCGGCTGGGGGGAGATGGATTGCGATCCCAGGATGGTTCTCCTTCTCGGGGCTGTGTCTGGCGAAGTCAGACCCCTAGCAGAGGCAGGGAGCTTCGCTGCAGCCCGCACCTGGACTTCTTAGGAGGTGTGTTGTATGCTAGCATCATTGCAGGCCATGCATCCTTCAGGGTAGCAACAACAAGAAAAAGACTACGGCTGCCTTTAATGATGCCCACTCCCTGGTCCTGATCACTAGGCACGGCACTCCCCAAGCTGACCTGTCCCATCCTCCACTGCCTCTGGCCCGACCTCGCGCCCTGCCCTGGGGGGAAGTCAGGGAGATAATGTCAGTAGGTGCCCCTACCAGCAATGTTCTCCCCTCACCATGTAGGTTCGCATCAGTGTGGGTGGCTCTGCCTTGGGGGGGGCAATCCTGGAGGTATCGTTCAGGAGGTAAGTTCATGGGGGTGAGGAGGGGGTCTGGGGAGGGCAGGGCTGAGTATTCAATGGTCCACAGTAAGAAATAAAAAAAAGAATAACAGAATCTTACAGGCACCCTGATGGCTTAGCTGCAGCATGATGTGCTGTTGCATTCATGAGTCGGGTTCAGGAACAAACTCACTGTGTCATTTTTAGGGGTCAGGCCAGGCCAAGACAGCTACAAAAACAATCTCACCAGAAAGGAACGGTGCTAACCCAAATGACTGTCATGAACCAGAGCACAGGGGTAGCACTCGACAAAAAAATAAAAAGTACTCACAAAATATGAAGCTGTGCCATCCAGCACAGTTCATTGTAGCAGTGAAAGTTACAGTGCAGAGCTCCAGTACTTCGTACTGAAGCCATAACGCTTCGCCCCTGACAAAGTGTCACAACTTCAATGTGAAGTGCTGGGGCTTTGCCCTGTAACTTTCATCGGTGCAGTAAATTGTGTTGGATGGCTTGATGTCACATTTTGAGAGTACTTTTTATTGTTTGTGAAGTGCTGCCATTGTTCTTTGGTTAGAGACTGCTACTGTGTGGCTCGGCTGGGGGAAAGCTGGAGGTGGGTTTCGCAACCGCAGCAACCCCTGGGGAGGGGTCAGGAAGCGTGCTCCTGCTGTGGTTGTATGCTGTGTATGATTGAGGCCAACATACTATAGGCATTGCCCAGGCCTGGGGGGAGGGGGTACTGTGGGAGAAAACCAGTCTGCCACCTATATGAACTGGGATCTCCTAGGCCTGACAGCGGAGTAGTCCATGGAGGACTCCATTCTCAGGGGAAAGTGTTGGGAATAGGAAAGTGGGTGGAGAGGGAGGTCACATGTCATGGCAAGGAGGGTGGGATGGAAAGCATATCCTACTGATTACTAGGGCAGTAGGAAGGGAAGGGGAGCTGGATGTCATTGCCCACCTGGGGACAAACTACCTGGCGAGGGGGAGTTTAGGGAACTGGGAAGAAGCCTTAGGCAGGTAGCAAGCTCTGTGTCTTTTGCGGAGGCATTGCCTGTCTATGACAGGGGGAAGGAGAGGGAGAAGCCTTAGGCAGGTAGCAAGCTCTGTGTGTCTTTGCGGAGGCACAATGCCTGACAGTGACGGGGAAGGAGAGGAGAAGCCTTAGGCAGCAAGCTCTGTGTCTTTTATGGAGGTACTGCCTGTCTATGACAGGGGGAAGGAGAGGGAGAAGCCTTAGGCAGGTAGCAAGCTCTGTGTCTTTTGTGGAGGCATTGCCTGTCTATGATGGGGGAAGGAGAGGGAGCTCCACTCCAAGACCTTCAATTCATGGTTGAAGGAATGGTGCAAAGAGGAGAGGTATGGCTACACTGGGGGCTAGGGGCGCACCGGCAAGGATAAGAGTCTGTACAGAGGAGATGGCTTGAATCCATCCCGGATGACAACCACAGTTCTCAGTGGATGTTTTAAACATTACTTTGATTAACGTTTAAACTAGCTGGGTGGGGTGGGAGATAAAAAGGAGGGAGAACTGCCCCACCCCACATGCTGAGATAGAGTTTAGGGAGATTCCGAGGGGTGAAATTTCCACTGTGGTACAAGCACATCAGGGAAGCAGCGGTTTAGTAAAGGAGGAAGAGGGAAAGGAAGCAGTCAGAAAAGAAGAGGAAGGAAGGAAGGAAGGAAGGGGAACATAAGGAAAAAGGGGAAGGGGGAAGAGACAGGCAAAAAGCTAGCACAGTCTGAAAGGGCATGTGTACTAATGCTAGAAGCTTAGGGAATAAGATCTCAGACCCAGAGGCCATCATAGCAGAGGCTAACCTGAATATGGTGGCCATTACCGAGTCATGGTGCACTGACAGCCCTGACTGGGTCATGGTCATACCAGGACACACGATGTTCAGAAGGGACAGAGTAGGTAGGAAGGGAGGGGCAGTGGTGCTTTATGTGATGGAAAGTATAAAAGCAACAGAAACACAGGGAATTCAGGGGTGGGGACACAGGTGCTGTGGGTCACCCTCAAGTTGGGAAATGGAACCAGTGTGATCTACAGGCCTCCAGCACAGGAGAAGGCCTTACATAAGGCAATGTTAGAAGAAATTGGCAAAATGACAGAAAAGGGGAGGTGTTGCTGCTGGGGGACTTCATTATGCCGGATGTTGATTGGTGCCTCCCTGCTGCAGCTTCAGCTACAAGCAGGGAAATCCTGGACTCGCTGCAGGGAGTGTTCCTCAAGCAACTAGTCAGTGAACCCACTTGTGATGGGGCAATACTGGATGGGGAGAAAAAGTGGAAAAGAAATCGGGGGTTTGGTGAAGCCCTGCTCAATCTGCCTGGGTCTGCACCATCACCTGGGACCGAGCCTCAGTTCACAGGGGCTTAATGAAGCCCTACCCGGTCTGCCTGGGTTTGCACTGTCATGTGGGACCGAACCACGGTTCACGGGAGCTTAATGAAGTCCTGCCCGATCTGCCTGGGTCTGCATCATCACCTGGGGCTGAGCCTCAGTTCACAGGGGCTTAATGAAGCCCTACCCATTCTGCCTGGGTTTACACTGTCATGTGGGACCGAACCTCGGTTCGCGGGAGCTTAATGAAGTCCTGCCCGATCTGCCTGGGTCTGCACCATCACCTGGGACCAAGCCTCGGTCCACAGGGGCTAAATGAAGCCTAGTGCGATCTGCCTAGGTCTGCACCATCACCTGGGACCAAGCCTCGGTCTGCAGGAGAGAAATAAAGCCCTGCCCAATCTGCCTGGGTCTGCACTGTCACATGGAACTGAGCCACAGTTTGCGGGAGCTTAATGAAGCCCTGTCTGATCCGCCTGGGTCTGCACTGTCTTGTGGGACTGAGCCGCAGTTCGCAGGAGCTTAATGAAGCCCTGACCGATCTGCCTGGGTCTGCAGCATCACCTGGGACTAAGCCTCAGTCTGCAGGAGCGAAATGAAGCCCTGCCCAATCTGCCTGGGTTTGCACAGTCACCTGGGACTGAGCCTCTGTCCACTCTGGATTTGTGTGTATCAGTAGGGAGGATGGCCCTCCACCCTCCGGTGTCATGATGAGGGGATAGTTGTGGAACTGACTGAGTGAGGTAGGTCCCAGGCAGGTGGTGGCTAGCTCAGGGGACCGGAGTGAACTACCATCCCTGAACTGGGAGGATAAAAAGCCATTATAGCAAGTACCTAAGGTGAACACAGAACTTCTTCAGTCATTGTGGGAAGAAAACAACAAGGGGTACTACTTTAAGCTGGCGGTTGGGGCAACAGGGTTCAAGAGGGAGATCAGAAGGAATTTCTTCACAGAGGGAGTGGTTACAGAGTGGAATCAGTTCACCGAAGATGTTGTCTCTTTGGAGATGGTAGATGAATTCAAAAAAGAGTGAGGTACGGTGAAAGGGAAGGTTAGGGTCAAGGGCGTGAGGGAAAGAAAGGGAATAGGTTGGAAGGGGGGTGCAGAGCCCTTAGTAGTTAAGGATATATAGGGCTCTGCAACACGAGCAGACTTGATAGGCCACTTGGCTTTCTGCTGGCAATGTTTGTAGGAACATGATAATCTGCGGTGCTGAGCAACCTGTGGTAGTCCTGTACGCTCATGTTCACCTATTTTATAGTTTGTGAAAGTCATTGGGTGAAATAATAGCATTTTGTTGTTCTTCTGTTTGACAGGCCACACAGATAATGATCGGGCTAATTAATATTCTGTTTGGGATCGCTCTGGGCTTTTCCAACGCCTCTATCACTGTCTTCTCTGGAATTCCTTTTTGGGGCGGACTGCTGGTAAGCTTGTTTATACTATTCCTTGTCACAGAATGAGATGGGGAATTGAACTGAAAACCTGTTGCGTTTTGTAAATTGTTCTCTGCAAAATGTCCCTCTGTTTGTTAGGGTGTTGGTTGGAAAGCATCATTACACACCGCGCAGTTAGCTGAATGCTACTTCCTGAGTCACATCCAAAATCGGGAACTTATTTCTCCAGTGTGCTGACCCAGTCAACAATAATGACCAATAAAAAGTTAACTAAAAGAAAACTCTGAAACAAACAAAAAAACATGGTTCGACTAACTGATATACAGCGTTCACTGGGGAACACGGTACAATATTATACAACTGGGGAACTGGACTTTGTGCACACTACTAAAAATTGCAGAATGTCATGGAGTGTGATGCATTATACAGTGTGCCATGAAAATCCTGTTACCTCGTTGGTCAAAACACATTATATGGCAGCTGATCATTTTCTGACAACTGCACACCTTACATGAACTACATTTTCTTTAACAAATAAAATCCCATTTAGCTGCTTTACATTGTCTGCTATTAACATCCCAAGATCCCTCTCCTCTGTCATTCCATGTGACACATCTCCGCTCCTGCATTCCATCTTCAGCTCCTGACCCCCATGTGCATACCTTTGCACTTCATAGCATTGAATTTTAGTTGCCACGTCCTAAGCCATTTCTCCAGTGCTCTCCACGTAAGATAGTCCGAGAAAGCTTGAATTGGGCATCTTAACATTACCTGACCTAGAGGGAATCCCATTGTTGTTGGGGATCAGATATTGAGCATCTTATCAATACCTGACCTATGATGGGATCCTCTTATTGTTGGGGGCTCAGATATTGGGCATCTTATCATTACCTGACCTATGAGAGGATCTCCTTGTTGTTGGGGTCAGATATTGGGCATCTTATCATTACCTGATCTATGAGGGGATCCCCTTGTTAGGGATCAGATATTGGGCATCTTATCGTTACCTGACCTATGAGGGGATCCCCCTGTTGTTGGGGGCTCAGATATTGCGCATCTTATCAATACCTGACCTATGAGGGGATCCCCTTGCAGTTGGGGATAAGATATTGGGTATATTATCATACCTCACCTATGAGCGGATCCCCTTGTTTTTGGGATCAGACATTGGGCATCTAATCATTACCTGACCTATGAGGGGATCCCTTTGTTGTTGGGGGTCAGATATTGGGCATCTAATCATTACCTGACCTATGAGAGGACCCCCTTGTTGTTGGGGGTCAGATATTGGGCATCTTATCATTACCTGACTTATGAGGGGATCCCCTTGTTGTTGGGGGCTCAGATATTGGGCATCTTATCATTACCTGACCTATGAGGGGATCTCCTTGTTGTTGGGGGGCTCAGATATTGGGCATCTTATCATTACCTGACCTCTAAGGGATCTCCTTGTTGTTGGGGTCAGATATTGGGCATCTTATCATTACCTGACCTATGAGGGATCCTGCAGTTGGGGATCAGATATTGGGCATATTATCATTACCTGACCTATGAGGGATCCCCTTGTTGTTGGGATCAGACATTGGGCATGTAATCATTACCTGACCTATGAGGGGATCCCCTTGCTGTTGGGGGTCAGATATTGGCCATCTTATCATTACCTGACCTATGAGGGGATTCCCTTGTTGTTTGGGGTCAGATATTGGGCATCTTATCATTACCTGACCTATGAGTGGATCCCCTTGTTGTTGGGGCCCAGATATTGGGCATATAATCATTACCTGACCTATGAGGGGATCCCCTTGTTGTTGGGGCTCAGATATTGGGCATCTTATCATTACCTGACCTATGAGGGGATCCCCTTGTTGTTGGGAGTCAGACATTGGACATCTTATCATTACCTGACCTATGAGGGAATCCCCTTGTTGTTGGGGGCTCAGATATTGGGCATCTCATCATTACCTGACCTATGAGGGGATCACCTTGTTGTTGGGGGTCAGATATTTGGCATCTTATCATTACCTGACCTATGAGTGGATCCCCTTGTTGTTGGGATCAGACGTTGGGCATATAATCATTACCTGACCTATGAGCGGATCCCCTTGTCGTTGGGGGTCAGATATTGGGCATCTCATCATTACCTGACCTATGAGGGGATCACCTTGTTGTTGGGGTCAGATATTTGGCATCTTATCATTACCTGACCTATGAGGGGATCCCCTTGTTGTTGGGGGCTCAGATATTGGGCATCTTATCATTACCTGACCTATGAGGGGATCTCCTTGTTGTTGGGGGGCTCAGATATTGGGCATCTTATCATTACCTGACCTCTGAGGGGATCTCCTTGTTGTTGGAGTCAGATATTGGGCATCTTATCATTACCTGACCTATGAGGGGATCCCCTTGCAGTTGGGGATAAGATATTGGGTATATTATCATACCTCACCTATGAGCGGATCCCCTTGTTGTTGGGATCAGACATTGGGCATGTAATCATTACCTGACCTATGAGGGGATCCCCTTGTTGTTGGGGGTCAGATATTGGCCATCTTATCATTACCTGACCTATGAGGAGATTCCCTTGTTGTTTGGGGTCAGATATTGGGCATCTAATCATTACCTGACCTATGAGTGGATCCCCTTGTTGTTGGGGTCAGATATTGGGCATATAATCATTACCTGACCTATGAGGGGATCCCCTTGTTGTTGGGGCTCAGATATTGGGCATCTTATCATTACCTGACCTATGGGGATCCCTTGTTGTTGGGAGTCAGACATTGGACATCTTATCATTACCTGACCTATGAGGAATCCTCTTGTTGGGGGCTCAGATATTGGGCATCTCATCATTACCTGACCTATGAGGGATCACCTTGTTGTTGGGGGTCAGATATTTGGCATCTTATCATTACCTGACCTATGAGTGGATCCCTTGTTGTTGGGATCAGACGTTGGGCATATAATCATTACCTGACCTATGAGCGGATCCCCTTGTCGTTGGGGCTCAGATATTGGGCATCTCATCATTACCTGACCTATGAGGGGATCACCTTGTTGTTGGGGTCAGATATTTGGCATCTTATCATTACCTGACCTATGAGGGGATCCCCTTGTTGTTGGGGGCTCAGATATTGGACATCTCATCATTACCTGACCTATGAGGGGATCACTTTGTTGTTGGGGGCCACATATTGGGCATCTTATCATTACCTGACCTATGAGTGGATCCCCTTGTTGTTGGGGTCAGATATTGGGCATCTTATCATTACCTGACCTATGAGGGGATCCCCTTGTTGTTGGGGGCTCAGATATTGGGAATCTCATCATTACCTGAGCTATGAGGGGATCCCCTTGTTGGGGGATTAGATATTAGGCATCTTATCATTACCTGACCTATGATGGGATCCCCTTGTTGTTAGCGTCAGATATTGGGCATCTTATCATTACCTGACCTATGAGTGGATCCCCTTGTTGTTGGGGTCAGATATTTGGCATCTTATCATTACCTGACCTATGAGGGGATCCCCTTGTTGTTGGGGGCTCAGATATTGGGCATCTCATCATTACCTGACCTATGAGGGGATCACCTTGTTGTTGGGGGCCAGATATTGGGCATCTTATCGTTACCTTATCTATGAGGGAATCCCCTTGTTGTTGTGGGCTCAGATATTGGGCATCTTATCATTACCTGAGCTATGAGGGGAACCCCTTGTTGTTGGGGGATCAGATATTAGGCATCTTATCATTACCTGACCTATGATGGGATCCCCTTGTTGTTAGCGTCAGATATTGGGCATCTTATCATTACCTGACCTATGAGTGGATCCCCTTGTTGTTGGGGTCAGATATTTGGCATCTTATCATTACCTGACCTATGAGGGGATCCCCTTGTTGTTGGGGGCTCAGATATTGGGCATCTCATCATTACCTGACCTATGAGGGGATCACCTTGTTGTTGGGGGCCAGATATTGGGCATCTTATCGTTACCTTACCTATGAGGGAATCCCCTTGTTGTTGGGGGCTCAGATATTGGGCATCTTATCATTACCTGAGCTATGAGGGGATCCCCTTGTTGTTGGGGGATCAGATATTAGGCATCTTATCATTACCTGACCTATGAGTGGATCCCCATGTTGTCTGGGTCAGATATTAGGTATATTATCGTTACCTGACCTATGAGGGGATCCCCTTTTTGTTGGGGTCAGATATTGGGCACCTTATCATCACCTGACCTATGAGGGGATCCCCTTGTTGTTGAGGGTCAGATATTGGGCATATTATCATTTCCTGACCTATGTGGGGATCCCCTTGTTGTTGGGGGCCAGGGTGAGTCACGCACCCCTTTCAATGCCGTGGGATCAACACAGAAAATGTGTAGAGAGCTGGAATAACTTTAACATGATTTGCCTGCTACTTTGAGGGTAGTATTCACGGCATATTGCTTACTTCAAATGTAGAAAAGAAACAATGCATTTCCATGCTTGCTTTAAGTCCTTATAGTGGTTTACCCCCCATGTGACCACCTACGCCTGCTATGAGGCCATGATGCCTGGTGACCTCCCATCAGGTGCACCCCCCAACCATTGGAGTCCTCGGATCCACATGGAGCAGGGCTCAAGAGTTCTGGTAATTGTCATAACGATGACTCGCAGGACTTTGTATTTTATTTATTTAATGTTTTCTCCCGTGACCACAGTTATGTTCAGTCAGTCCCAAGCAGTGCCCCTGCAGGTCTCATGAACATGCCGCAATGGCCTGTGGAGAAGGTGAGCTCCTTGGTCCACCACAGAGGGGATCTCTGCAGTTATGGGATGCAACACCGTCCCTCCATGGCTGAATGCACCCCACAACCCCCCCCCACCCCACCGGGGCCAGTAGACCCAGCTCCCTGAATCTTATGCTCCTGAACCAGGTCCCTGGCATGGAGCGCAACACACTGGGACATTGGGTGTCGTCTCCATGCTTGTTTTTGACATGGTCACATGGTGATAGAGTGCCTCTAACTAGAAAAATATACAGAAAGGGGTCAAATTATTGTTATTAGTAATCACAGACTTATTATAGGTGTCAACATGAGAACCAGTGAAGAACATTAATTTGGGACATCGCACTGTCCTGCTGACTGCATTATTGTTTTCCACTAGTTAAGCAATAAGGCATGATAGGGGTGTGTTATGGTGGGATAATGGCCCACCTCAGATGGGTTGAAGCGTGAGGCAAAGCTGAGTGCTTCCACACCAGACACAGGCCATTATCCCACTGTAATGCACTCCCTGGAGTGCTTTATTGTGATTATGAAATGGGCCCTTTTTAGTAAATTGGATACAGGTTTTAAACATATTTTTGTTGCGCTACTTTCAGTTGGCCGTTATGCTGGGATAACGGCCCAGATGAAAGTACCTCTTTGCCAATCTGGAGCCAGCATTCTTTCTACCCATTTCATAATATATATTAATACGTCCCCTGTCACAACTCATTACGGAATAAGAGTGATTTCATGTGCCTTCTGCTCTGGTAAGAACAGCTAAGTGAACCTAAGTTGTTCTGCCTGGAACAGAATGCAAGTGAAACCACTCTTATCCTGCAATGAGTGGTGATGGGGGACATATTAAAATATAGATTGAGGGAGCACGTGGTGTTATTTAAAAAAAAAATAATCCAGGAATATGCCAGTTTCCAAGGCGTCTGCACGTGAGACACTCCTCAGTGTCTCACGCGCAGGGGAAGGGAGTGTTCTGATTAGTCGGGAGGGCTCCCTCGATCTATAATGTAAAACAGCAAGTCAGTTGCCAACACTGTGTTGACCCTGTTGTACTAACTGTATGGAACACGTGGGAAATCTTTGTACGTTTTTCTGCATAAAACCATGTAATGCCCATCTCTGCTACATAACCCCTTTTTGTTAGCTGTAGACATGGTTGTAAGTATAGTATAAGTACTGTAAAAGAACAGTATTTACAGCACGCAGTGTGGATCAGTGCTTAGCATGGAAACTGGGGGATCACAGGTTCAAATCCCGCTAATGCCAAATACTCAGTGGATGACCCTGGGAAAGTTACTTAAAGGGACACTGTCAACCCCCTTAGGCCTCACACTGTACCTGGTTTAAAAACACGTTATGACTGCTCACATTCTATAGGGATTGATGATGTGTCTTTTACTTTGATTCTGATTTCTGTTTTCCTTTTTTTTTCTTTCTTTTTTTAGTCTTTCTGACTACTGGCCAGCTAGCCATCAGTCCAATTCCTGCCACTCCCATACCCCAGGACTTACCTCTCAACCCAGAGTGCACCCTTGTTTACCCCCCAGAGTGGGGCAACTGGGAGGGTCCCACTTCTCCCTGATGAAGGACTGAACCTGATTGAGAGGGGGGAGGGCGGGCACCTTGGAAAGCTGTGTGGGTGTCATTGGAATGGATGTCTTCCTGTTCCACCTGATAAGTGGTTTTTGCAGCTGATTTGTCCCTTGGGGCGTGGCATGCAATGTTGTGGTGGCTTATGGCCAAACATCTGGCACGCCCCCTAAGAATGCAGGCTCTGGTTGCCAGCCCCCTAGCCTCTGTTAGGGGTCGCTTGAGCACTGGGTGCTTCCCTGCCCTCCCCTTAGAGGAGAGTCATTCGTAGGACTCTCAGACCTCCTCACTTCAACCAGCCTTCCAACTCCCAGGTTCTGCCTCAAACCTGGGTCGCTGGCCACAAGCAGTGAGCGCCACTGTGCTGGTCAGCTGGTGATCCTGTTTCCTTTCTAAAAATGAAAAGCAGACTGGTGTTACTACACAAAAACATGTTTGTTTACAATCCTTGATCAACTCCCACTGCACCTTTCCCAGACGTGGGAACACACCAACACTGTCTAATCACTCGGGATGCAGTGGGAGGAGAGGAGACTATTGCATCTTGAGAGGCTGCAATGTTTGCGGCTGTTCCTAATGTTTAGGAAGTACGCAGTAAGAGTCGACCAGGGATTTAAAACAAAATAAGGTTGGGTATAATTACACCATTAGCATGCGTTTCAAGTCTGCTAGAAAAGGAAGCAAATGAAACAGCCAGTAATACTGATGAATATTAGGGAAGGTATGCAATCATGAAATATGGGGCTTTACTTAGAAATAACCTGATGCAAAAAAAAGGTTGTCAGTGTCCCTTTAACCTCTCCGTGCTTCAGTCCAGAAAGCTGGGGGAATGGGGGAATGCAGGACCTCACTGGAAACAAGATCTTGCACCTCAGGTTGGTTATCCTGGGTAAATAAATTGGATATGCATAGTGCCTGGGAAAAGCACACAGAGCTGAGGCTGGTTTCCAGGTGTGACCCGGGGGGAAGGGAGGAAAAAGGAGAATAGTACAACAGCACACAGCAGCAATATATGAGGTACATCAAAGTGAAAAAAGGAGCACAGATCACAGGATAAATTACAGTGACAATGAATGGTATCCCAGGTACAAGGTGACTGCGACTGAGTGCTTTCAAAAAGGGTGACTCAATCACGACATCTGTGCACAGGCTGCCTGGCAGGGTAGTGACTGGATCAGGGGGTAGGTGAATATAGTGACAGGATGTCACTATGTATATAAGCGTACGGGAGGGGGGAGGGACCATGCCGTGCAATGGGTGGAAGGGGAGGGAGGGTTTGTGGGGAGTAGTGCAGCGGTGGGCTGCCAAGCTGGCCATGTGGCATGGTGGATAGGTGGCAGGCTGGGGTTGGGAGGGTGCCAGGTTCGGATCTGGGTGCAATCATGTTTTTCGCCTGGTCGGGTTTTTTTTTCCTAAGTTTGCACCCCTGCCAGACATGCACCCCTGAGTTGAGAATCCTTAGTGGGGTGGGGGTGCAGCCCCTATAACATAAATATCAGGTGCCCTCTTGCAGTTTGCATGAGTGTGCATTGCCGAAATTCATTTTGGTGAAGTACTCACCCAAATGGCGACTGCTATTCTCGATCGCCGTTATCACATGGAACCCAATGAATGAGCCGTGAGGTTATACACAGAGCAGGAAATACACGCAATAAAGTGACAGCAGGGCAGGTGAGATAAGAAAATGAACATTGCAAATACTGTGGAGATGAGTCTACCTTAGGTAGTGGCAATACACAGGGAGTGCAGAGATCCAGAAATCAGATATGGCAGAGCAAGGCTGGGTGGGGGGCAGGTGGACGACTGATATGAGTATGAAGAAGTGGGAAGGGTCTTCAGCTGGTGCTTTAGGAAGAAGAGGAGAGACAGATGGAGGAATATCACAGGACACCAGGGACTTTGTTATGGGACTGGGAGAGGGTGGAGTGTCACTGGACACCAGGAACTGATTGGCATGGGACTTGGAGAGCACATGTAGCACCACACACAAGGGACTGTTTCACCAGTATTGAACTGGTATAGGGAGGGCTGTCTGAGAGGCTTCCCCACTATTGGGGTGGGAGTCTATACGAATAAGGAAAAGGGAACACCCTCCCATTGAGGGAAAAAGAAAGAACGAATGAGGAATGAAACAAAGAGATGACCTCTCAATGCGTTTCTTTTGCTTTGCAGTACATTATTTCTGGGTCCCTGTCTGTAGCCGCTGACAAACACGACAGCATCTGCCTGGTAAGCAAATACCCGCACTTTCTGTCTCCTGCTTTTGTACTTCCCGCTTTGTCTTCTTTAACACTGTGGGGACATCCCCAGACATAGGAATTGAAAAGTTGGACATCTAAGTTTGGTGAGGACCCCCCCCCCAATACACACCAGGGGTCAAACTTAGATTTTGTAGCCATGAGTCAGCAGGGCTAGTAACAGGAAAAATCCCTTAGCCCACAAACTTTTCCCCTGGCCCATCTGGTGTACTTATTGAAATGTTACCTTCTCCAGTACAAGCCTACAGGGCTAGTTAAAGGAAAATGTTACTAGCCTGATACAAAATCTACCAGCATTTGGCTAGTGGACTGGTGCCAATTTTGACCCCTGCACTCACCAGGTTTATTAACCGTAGCAAGTTGTAATCAGTCCATTGCAGACTGCAGAGGTATTTTGTTGTTGTTGGGAGGGGGTGTTCTCCTGTTCCCTTTCTGTCTCCTGTGTAATATTATATCTGTAAAAGCATGAGAATGGCTAAATACAGCGTACAAATACTACACATAATGTGGCAATGCTGCCCTAGACCCCTGTCAGGTTAAGTTTGATCCCACATGAAAGCTGGCGGGTTCCCCCAGTGACATTTTTCCAACATTGCGTGGTGGAGGTCAGAGGGGGCTTGCTCTTGCCCCTCCATTGGAGTTGCCAGGCCTGTGGGAGGGCTATCTGTCACTCCACTTCAGTAGGGATTTTTGGTTACACTTTAAGTGTCAGTTAACTATAGTGTAGTTACAGTGTAATTACACTGTAACTGCATTGAAATTGCAATGTAGCTGCATGCAACAAATATGTAACTACAGTGTAATTAATCCTGTTGCATGCAGTTAATGATAAGTCACATTGAAACAGACATTTAAAATAAAGTGTAACTGTTTTCTTGTAGCCTTTGAGACGTCGATGTGCAATGATGTGTAGCATCTGGCAACACGCAAAGATGCGGCATGTCTATTGATGTCCCTTGCCCTTCTGGACCTCCCGTCAGCATCCAGCCTCTGCTGGCACTAGGTGTCAGGGGCACTGTGGGAAGCCCAAACCCCCCACCATGGGGGAGAGAGAGAGAGAGAGAGAGCAGTCTGGACCCTCGAGCTTCTCCTGCTCCACAGTGACTCTAGTCCTCCCGAACCCCGGTCACTGACGTGGTAGGTGGTAGTGCTGCCAGTGTACCATCAGGCCAGCTGCCATGAATCCCTTTTAAAGAGGACACAGAAACACAACAGTACTAATTCCTATCTGACTACCCCCTGTTCTCGTTCTGTGGCTTTCTCTCTCTCTGATTGTTTTTTTCTGTCCCTCCTCATTAAACCGAGCTCTGCAAAGCCGGCTTGTTGATGCAGCGGTAAGCCCAAGTCTAACCCTTCTTCTGTCCTTATTGCCTTAGCATGAACCTGAAGGACAGCCCTGTGCAGCTCCTGAAAGTTTTTAACGCTGCTTGGCATAGACAAAAGCAGACATTTTGCTGATGTAGTACTGTAGTAGTTGTGAGCATGGCCAAAAACCAGGGAAGGCAAATCGCCAAATTTGCTTCATTCACAGGCTGGCCACTCAGTGGGGTATCGGTGATGCAACAGCTGTAATGTAATGTTGCAGATGTTAGGGATTCAGTTTACAGCAGCTTGTTTCAAAAAACTGGCACAGGCATAATTTTATGTGTGCAGACTGCGACAGTTTCAACCAAGCGTTACACCATGTTATATTCCGTCTACCTTTTTGTCACAATGCTGGCCTAGTAGCGCTAAGGATTGTGGCATTGGACACGATGCCATGCACCATGCCAGTGACCCAAATTCAAGGAGCAAATGCAGCTTGGCGGGGGGGGGGTCAGATGGGAGGGAGAGGCTAGAGCAACTGGAGGACTGCTCTCCTCTCTCGGGGAAGGAGGACTTCAGTGCTCAGCATTCACCAGCCCCTGGCATTGCCTGGAGACAGGGCAGTTGGGAACTGTCAGCATAGGGTTGAGGGAATGGCAGCTGCCAATGCTCCACACATTGAAGGATGCATGGAAACGTCTGAACCTGGAGGAAATTGGGGGAGCGGGGGTTGGGGTGGCTTGGGGATAAGGGGGAAAAAAATTGCTAACTGCAAAAAAACAAAAAACTTTTCATCACAATTTCAGTAGCTATGCTAATAAAAGGTATCCCCTGATGAGGCGCTGGGGAAAGGGCACCGACAATAATGGCAACCCGCTCTGCAGCGAATCCCTCACGGCAATGGTAGGGTAGGGCAGCCAGATGGGGGGGGTCGGTGAGTATAGTGACAGGATGTCGCTATACATACGCCTGTGGGGGGAGCGAAGACGCACAGCAAGGGGACGTGAGGGGTTGTGCCACGGTGGTTGCTGAGCTGACCCCGTGGTGAGCTGGGTGGGTTGCCGGCGCTGGTCAGCAAGGTGCGGCGCTCAGGTGCAGGCGCTGGTGCATTTTATTGCACCCAGTCTGAACCTTTATTTTTATGTTTTCACCTACATGCACCCCCCTAGAGTTGAGAATCCTTTAGTGGGGGGTGTGTGGGAGGCATAGTCCCCCTCAGAAAGCATTAAAATACGAAGTCCCTGGTGCCGTTTTGTTGTGCGCTGGGGTGTCAGAGTGCCGAAAATGTTTTTGGCACTCTTAACTTCTTGATAACGGTGATCGCCTTTAGGCTTTCGCCATTATCACATAAAACCATGCTAAAATGGTGCCGCAAACTGCAGATGCCCTGGGAAAATCCAGGATGTAGTCTTTTTTTATCTTTTAATCAGTGTTCCCATCTGCCAACCTGCCCCCACCTGGACAGGTCCCCCCAGTCCCGTCACCTTACATCTCGGGGCCTTATCTTACTCCAGTTCCTGCCACAGATCTGTCAGAGATGAGCAGTCACTGGCTGGTGTTTGTGGGGGAATGGGCCATCATCCAGATGCAGTCATGTTATTCCACCACTTTTGGCCCCATGAAGCCATTTATGCAATAACACCATGTGTGTGCTTCACCTCTGCAGAAACATCCCCGACATCCGAGTGTGGAAATCCTTCCATTTCATTGTCTCACTGCATTGCTTCCCGGATTCCTCCAGGGGCAGCTGACTGGAGGCACATGCTAACCACGCTCCCCGAGGGCGGACAGCAGTCTAAGGGGCGCACAGTCTGCACTCCTTCCCCTGACCAGCCCCCAAGCATCCCGAGTCAGTTTCCAGACACAGGTTACCCACGGTGCGAGTGGTCCAGCCTGACTGTTAAAATGTTGCTGCAAATCGTGGACACCACTTTCAAAATCCCGACTGCGCTCTTAAACAGTGATGCAGATTATGGATGTTTCTCTGAAAATCCCGACTGTGCTCTTAAACAGCATCACAGATCATGGATGTTTCTCTGACAATCCCGACTGCTCTTAAACAGCGTTTATTTATTTTTATTTTATTTATTTCAATCTAGGATTACAATACCTTTGAGCCGAGGCTCTTTTACAAAGGTTCCACGTCAGCATGTGCAGCAGTCATCATTTTTAGTTACAAACATATAGTCATTGACTTACAGACATGTAATAACCAGTGCAAAGACTTGAGCTATGAGCAAGACAAGGGACGGGGTGGGGGAAGTGAGGGTAGGAGATCGAGGGGGTAGGAGGTGCAGGGGTAAGGGAGCAGCAGCGGAGGTGGTTGGGCGGGGCAGGAGGAGATACAGGGGGGAGGTGGGGAAGGGCGGGAGACAGTGCAGCCAGGGGGCCTTGTCGAGGGAATATGACAGGTAAGGTGCTAGGGGTGCAAAGACTGATTGTAAGTGCTGGGTGCTGGGGCATGTGCAGCTGGGACGGTGGAAATGTTAAGATGGGCAATCGCAGGATACAAGCATTGAGAGGCGCAGCTTGGACTTGAAGAGGCCAAGTGTTGGAGCGGTCGCTATGTCGCTGCCAAGAGAGTTGAGCCAGTTGGATGCCCGATAGGTCACAGATCATGGATACGCCTCTGGAAATCCCGACTGCGCTCTTAAACAGCATCGCAGATCATGGATGCTCCTCTGAAAATTAAGCCGGTAATCTTAAATGGTGCCATGAATTGCAGATCCCCCTTTTTATTTTCTCTCCCTACTCTCCATAATTGTTCCCGGTCCCAGTCCCATCACCCTGGCATCTCCCAGGACTTCTGGGGGGGCCCTCCTTGCTCCCTCAGAGCTTTCCCCCTCTGGCAGGGGCAGTGGAGGCCCCCTTACCTACTGTCGTGGACTAGATCCGGTTAGGGAGGGACCATGCCTGAGTAGCCAAGTGCCAGGCCTGCAGATCGTGTGGCTTCATCTTGCTGTCAGGGACCGGATCCTGTTAGGGAGGGACTGCTTTACTACTCGAAGCAGATCAGCAAAATGAGTATTACCTGACCCCAAATTCTGAGCATTGCAAAGTGAGAGCTACAAGATTTGTAAACCCACGGAGCATAGATAAAGTTCAACACTTTGTTGGACTTGGGGCAAGGTACTTTCCACATACCTTCGACTTTCTACCCCCACACACACACACACGCACATTTTCTTATATTAAAGGGACACATTCACATACAGTGGCAGGCATAGTTTGAAACCCCATTAAAAGTTCTTTTGATTGGGGTATTTGGAATACTTGTAGTTGGAAGCAGTCCAGAGGTATCGATGACTGAGTCTGTGCAATATAAATACTACATTAGAGCAGTTCTTAGAACCTTGTGATGTCAGTGATGATCAAGCAGTGCCTAACTGCATTGAGTTGAGCACTGCTTGATCATCACTGACATCACAGGTTCAGGCTGCTCTATGTTACAGGCTCAGTCATCGACCTGGTCTCTGTGCAATCAAGCTTTAATCAGAGATTTCAAATTCCGATTAAAATAGTGACTTCAAAATTGCGACTCAAAAATAGAGAACACAGAATAGCAACTGTCACATTAGCGAGTGCTAAAATACAGCGTGAGTACAAAAATGGTAACTCTACCACATTGTTAGAGTCATTTGGGTGACTGCTTAACAGCAACTCCACATAACAGCGACAGGTAGTGGAGATCTGACAGATCCTGCTGTGTGGCTGAGATTGTACTTGAAGGTAACATGGATCGGCCGAAGGTCAGGCGTACGAAGACCAACTCACGTGAACTTGCATATAACTTCCTATTCCTAACCTTTTTGAATTCCGTGTGGCATGTCAAAATAGCGACTACAAGATTGAGAAAAACAAAGCCAAATGTGTCTAATTCACTAAATTAAATAAAGATCATTTATTGGAATAACAATTTTTCACACCCTTTCATTGGCATCCTTTTACTTGCGTTTACTTCTGCAAGACAGCGCACCAGACAACAGCTGCTCTAACTTCAGTTTCATCATGCACTGCTCCTCCTGTAGGCACTGTATCAGTCACCAGACACTAGGATGGCATGCCCCCAACCGGCTATTAAAGCCATGATGCCAGCCTTCGACGGCATTGTTTGTTCGTGCTAAGCCTCTGGCAGCTGCATCGTTACAGTTCCATCGATTGGGATGGAAAGTAGGCCTGCGTCTGCCTGATCTTCCCTTTGATCTGCCAATCCATGTTTGCCTCAAAGTAATCAATTACTGCCAACAGCAGCTCTTCATTACGTTGAAAGAATTCCCAGGTAGTCAGTTCATCAAACACCATGGGAACATCATGTGCAGGCACAAAAGCAAGGGCCAATAACATCATCAGATGCAACTCGAAGTCTGGGTCTTCACAATACATTTTGTGCACTATGCTGTGCTTCTGTATGTTTCTCCAAACTGATTGTGCAAAATGAAAGAAACATCCTCCAACTCCAGTCTCTGGGAAACATACTGCAAAAGCTTTCCATGCTGCTTTTTCAAAATCCATTATAGCAGTTTGTGGTTTCAGATCAGGAGATAGGGATTTTATTTCATTGAAAACCCTCGAAAGGTGGTAGCCTTCCTAGAGCACATCAAGACATATAACGCAGTGACAACTGACCCTGATTTTAACCCATGAATGGTGTAAAGTTGGTCAAAAATTGGTGGGCAAGATTTGAAGGTCCCATCCAGCTTCTAGTCAGTACACTCAGTCAAAAAAAACCATATTCTCTGATGTTGCAAATATTATAAATCTGTCTTCCTCCTTCCCATTGTCTTATAACAGGAAAGGGTCACCAGAGATGGTGACAGTGAACTCAGAGGGTATTTCAAGCTCCATAACAAAGCTAGGTGTGGTAGGACATCCTTGCTCCACCTGTCTGAATCTTTGCACTGTTCTTTTAATCAATGTTAGGCTAGGTAAACGCCCTGCTACAGTATCTGGTGCACTAGCGATACACTGCACCACAACCTGAGTTGTGCTCTCAACAGTAGCACAAGCTCTCTTTCTTACATCTGCCATAACTTTTCTCACACCAATATCCCCAACATCAGGTACATGATTGCACTCCTTTATCTGGGCTATTACCTTGTTTTAAATGCTGTGCAAACGAGTAAGGCAGCTGAATTTGTGTGAGTCAGCACAACGCCAGTACACCTTTCCTGATTTTTCTTTATCCTTGTGATAGACGAAGCCCTCGTGCACAGCAAGGGGCTTTCCCTTCTGGCTTTGAATAATTTCGATCTCCATCACAGCACTATTGTGAGCACACCGAGGCAAGCAACAAGCAACTGTTCTCTAAATGAAACTCCAGACCAGACTGAAGTTCAGACTGAAGCCCAGACTAAAGGAGAAACGATTTGGTACTGAAGCACAGACAGAAGCCCAGACTAAACTAAAGGAAAACAGAATGGGTAGTGAAGCCAAGACTGAAGCACAGACTGAGACCCAGATGGACAAAAGCATTGGCAAGTATGTGAGTGTGATTATTACATGGGCGCTGTAAATGTAGTCGCTACATTTTGAGGTTGCTGGGTTTTATGTCACCAATATATACTTGCTAATTTCACGTTGCGATTTTGTTAGCGCTGTTTTACATGGAACCCCAACTGCTTTCAAACTATGTCTGCCACTGTATGTAACTGTGTCCCTTTAATAATTATTCTTGCCACACTGTTGGCCCTTTTCAAATCTGGATAATCTCATTTTGTCAGACAAATTTGTAATTCCTACATTTCCCATATCTGTTGTTATACTACACTAAATAAAAAAACAAAACTTTCCTTTGTATCTCCCTGGACTCAGACAACTTCTTATCACCCCCCCCCCAATTCCCTATACACACTTCAAGCTTCCTTCTTATAGTGAGTAAAATATGCTAAGAACTGGCCTTCTGGTAATTTAGGTCATTTATATAGAGGATATTGCGTGATCTTCGGTTAATAACCATGCTGTAATCACTTCGAGCGGTTGTCATGACATTGTAAACCTCGAGAGCGAAGCTTAGAATGTTTACAGTTGTCATGGCAACCTCAAGAAGTGATTGCAGAGTGGTTGTTACCCGAAGATCACCCACTAGCTTTTATAGTATATGGGCACCAGTTTGTGTTGAATTCATAGTACAGAATATAACACAGAGTGAGAGTTCCATTTTTTATGACATAATGAGGAGGGTATAACAACAATCTGATGTCATATCGATGGTATGACAACAATCTGATGTCATATTGATGGTATGACAACAATCTGATGTCATATTGATGGTATGACAACAATCTGATCAATCTGATCTCATATCAATGGTATAGCAACAATCTGATCTCATATCGATGGTACAACAACAATCTGATCTCATATCGATGGTATAACAACAATCTGATCTCATATCGATGGTACAGCAACAATCTGATCTCATATCGATGGTACAACAACAATCTAATCTCATATCGATGGTACAACAACAATCTAATCTCATATCTATGGTACGACAACAATCTGATCTCATATCGATGGTACAACAACAATCTAATCTCATATCTATGGTACGACAACAATCTGATCTCATATCGATGGTACAACAACAATCTGATCTCATATCGATGGTACGACAACAAACTGATCTCATATCGATGGTATAACAACAATCTGATCTCATATCGTTGGTACAACAACAATCTGATCTCATATCGATGGTACAACAACAATCTGATCTCATATCGTTGGTATAACAACAATCTGATCTCATATCGATGGTACAACAACAATCTGATCTCGTATCGATGGTATAACAACAATCTGATCTCATATCGATGGTATAACAACAATCTGATCTCATACTGATGGTATAACAACCTTGTAAAGTGTGTGAATTTAGTTAATAATAAGTCTCTCCCATACATTATAAATACATTTATGGTCACTTGACCTTCTACTGATAATTTAACATTCTATATGCAAAAGGCCGGCATGTAGCCATCCCATTAATTTTCTGTAAGCGTATATAGTACTGACGTGTGACACACAACGTAACCTGTACTCTTCCATCTGACTTATAAATATCATTAACATTAATCTCTTATGGACTGAGTTAATTTGAACAAAACTGCATTTACACATGAAAAATATTCAGTGGCACATGTCTGGGGGCAGAGTGTTTGCCGGTTGTGTCCCATTTGTAATACTATGTTCTCATATTCTCTCTGCTACATTAATGTCATGAATATTTAAATGAATTCATTTAAAAACATGTGGTGCTATACCTTAGAACCAATTTAATTTAAATGTGTAGTTATTCATGGCATAAATAGTTGTGTTTTACTTGTGTTGTTCTTGTAACAGCAATTTTCTGTGTTTTCATTTGTAGCAAACTTTTTTCACAATGGATTCTTGTCACTTCAAGGTTATTTTGTATAAATGGGAGCCATGTTTGTAATCCTCAGACCCGGCCCCCGAGGAAGACCCTGATTAGGGTCGAAGCACTGGGGCAATAGGGTGTATACCAGGCGTCTTGCTGAAATAAAACTGCAACACTGCATTTACAAATTTAATGCACGAGTGCTGAGCCTTCTGTTCCTTTTGGGATGACATCGGTAAGCTGGCAACTTTTGCTCTACCATTGCCATTCACTGAGCACACCTTTCTTTTGGAAATTGCCTGTAGGGAGGGACCGTGCCTGAGTAGCAGGTGCCAGGCCTGCAGATCAGGTGGCTTCATCCTGGCATCGGGACTGGATCTGGTTAGGGAGGGACCATGCCTGAGTAGCAGGTGCCAGGCCTGCAGATCAGGTGGCTTCATCCTGGCATCGGGACTGGATCTGGTTAGGGAGGAACTGTGCCTGAGTAGTCAGGTGCCAGGCCTGCAGATCAGGTGGCTTCATCCTGGCATCGGGACTGGATCTGGTTAGGGAGGGACCATGCCTGAGTAGTCAGGTGCCAGGCCTGCAGATCAGGTGGCTTCATCCTGGCATCGGGACTGGATCTGGTTAGGGAGGGACCGTTCCTGAGTAGCAGGTGCCAGGCCTGCAGATCAGGTGGCTTCATCCTGGCATCGGGACTGGATCTGGTTAGGGAGGGACCATGCCTGAGTAGTCAGGTGCCAGGCATGCAGATCGTATGGCTTCATCCTGCCGTTGTGGACCGGATCCTATTAGGGAGGGACCGTGCCTTAGTAGCCAGGTGCTAGGCCTGCAGATTGGGTGGCTTCATCCTGGCATCAGGGACCAGATCTGGTTAGGGAGGGACCATGCCTGAGTACCTGGGGTGCCTGGCCTGCAGATCAGGTGGCTTCATCCTGCTGTTGGGGAATACTGTTTCCTGGTTGTGTTCCCATGCCCCTGGGACGTCCGCATCAAGGGCACACCAAGCATATCCCCATGTGAGCGTGTGGTCTGTGACGCCTGCCAGTGCCCCCCCCTCCTCCTAGCCGATTTAGCTGCACCCCAACCTGTCATCACCTAGGCGTCAGTAGAGCAGTGGAGACAGCTGCGCTGCTTCCCTGGAGAAGAAGTGCATCTGTTGGGATGCCCCATCTTTCTTCCTCTGGCCAACCCTCTGCCGCCTGAGTTCTTCTCCAAAGTTGATCTGTCAGCGTGGCAGAGGTAAGGCGCTGTCTCTGCCCTCTGCATCACTGGGCTGGAAGGCAGATGCCCCTTTGAAAATCCAGGCTGTATGCCAGCCCGGTGGTGCTGAGGGTTGAGGCACTGGATGACACACCTTGTGCTACGCCAGCGTCCTGGGTTCAGGAATGAGCCTGGGTCACTGGGGGTCAGCTGGGGGGGAGGGTAGGAACAGAATTAAGGCAGCTCTCCTCTCCCAGGGTGAGTTTCAGTTGCTCCCACTGCAGGGCTGCCCTCGGGTGGCGGCCTGAGAGCAATGCAGACAGAGAGTGGCTAGAGTAGGGAGGGTGCTGTGGATCACCGAATACACGTGCCTCCATACGCACTCGAGCAGCTGCAGCAAAGGAGGGGAAGAAAATGTGAAAACTGGAGCTAGCAGTCTCTATGATGGTCTGGCTGTGCCTACATCAGCCTCCCCAGATTCTAGGTTTGTGTTCCAGGGAAGGGGAGAAAGTCGACACTCCTCACCCTGGCCCTGTGGGGGGGGGGGAGTGCAGCCTGTGGAGGAATTCCTGGGGCAAGGACAGGTGCAGGGATGCTGGGACCAGAAAACACGTCCCTCTGAGGGAGGGGCCAGAGATGTCCCACGAAGGAGGTGAACAAAAATACAATAATAAAAAATTCAAGCTGTAGTATTAAACAGTACCACAAATCATCTATGCTTCTTTGAAAATGCAGCCCATTGGCGACCCAGGTTCAGGGACAGACACGGGTCACTGGGGATTGGCTGGGGAGAGGGGGATCAAGTGTCTAGTGGACTGCTCTCCTTCTCTGGGAAGGGAGGGCTGCAGATCCCAGCACTCATCTGGCCTCAAGCGAAGGCTCGGAGACAGGCAGTCAGGGACAGCAACATGGCATGGAAGGCCGGCAGCCAGCAACGCCCCATGCACAAGAGCATGCGTGGGTATGTCTGGACAGTATTGCACATACGTTTCTACAGGGGAGAAAAGTGGAGGAAAATGGCTGGGTGCAGTGCAGGTTGATACCGACCCCTCTCAGGCTCCGCACTGGGCTACAGGATCCTCTCCCAGAAACTGGATCCGTTTGTCAGCAGTATGGTACTGACCTCCGCCACAGGGGGTAAGCCATGGGGGAAGCACCAAGATAGAGGTAAGTCCCTGGGACACTGGGTGATGGGCCTGGGGAGTTGTTGAGAAGGCTAGCCTGCACCGCAGAAGTGAATAAATGGACTAATTGAAAAAAGAAAGGAAATACAGCCCATAGTCTTAAATGCTGCCACAGTTCATGCCCCCCTTAAAATCCAACCTGTAGTTCTAAAGGCTGTCACAGATATCAGCTCCCCCCATAATATCCAGCCCGTAGTCCAAAACGCTGACACAAATTGTGGACCCCACCTTTTTAAATCCAGACCATAATCCTAAATACTGGCACAAATTGCAGACACCTGTAAACTTCTTCCCCTTTTCTCTCCGTTAGTGTCGACAGTTTCTGTCTACTTATTTATATATTTCTGTATCTGTTTTGTTTAACCTCCTACTCACAGCTGCCCCATCTGCACTGTCCCAGTTCCCAGCCCCATCCTTGCCATCTCTGTCACTTACCCTGCCCCCTCCTATCTTCTGACTTTCCCCTCTGAGGTGGGGTAGTGGAGAGTTGCCCAGGCTCCTCACCAAATAAACAGTTCGAGGGGGGTGCAGGTGGGCAGTCGGTGAGTCAGAACTCAGGTGGTGCTTCATCCTGTGATGCTGTAGCTGTTTTCCAGTTTTCTGTCCTAGCCTTCCACTAGGAGACACCAGCTGGGCTACGCACAGGCATGTGCATGCAGAGCGTGGTCACACACCCTGCTAGCTAGTCAGTGTCAGCCACCACCAGACTGGTGCATCATTCTGCACTATCACTTGTGAACACCGAGGTGGTGTTCTCACAGTAGCAGCAGGATCCCTCCCTTTACTGGGGAGCAGAGAGTCCTTTGGGATGCTCGATCCTTTCCCCTGGACCAGTCCTCAATGACCCGAGTCCCAATCCCAGGTTGCCAGCCGTGCCAGTGGTAGTGCTACTGCTGCATGGATGGGCCGCCATTATGTGACTAAGATACTAACATACTAAAATGCCAGCAGAATAGGCATAACGGTCTTTCGTGTCTGCTCATTTGGTCAGCCCCCACCCTGGGAGCTGACCTTGCTGCCCCCGTCGCCCTCTCTGGCTTCTCCCTTCCCAGTCCCGGATATTCCCACTGCACAGGACTTTGCTTCCAGAACCCTTCCCCTGTACCTGTTCCACCCCCTCTTGAACCCTCCACTGTCTCTGCCTCCACCAGCCCCTGGGCAGCGCATTCCATGGCTCCACCACCCTATCAGTGAAGTAGCACCTCCTCCTTTCCCCCTGAATCTCCCCCAGCTTCCACCCATGCCCTCTGGTTGCCCCTCCTTCCTTCGGAGCACCCTGACTGCTCCTCCCTATTACCCCTTCATGTACCTGAAGACCTCTGTCATGTCCCCCGGTCCTTTATCTCTTCCAATGTGTACATATTTAGCTCTGCGAGCCTCTCCCCATAGGTCGTATCCCCCAAGCCCCAAATCATTTTGGTTGCCCTCCTCTGGACCTTCTCCAGGAGTTAAATGTCCCTCTTTAAATGTGGCCTCCAAAACTGAACGCAGTACTCAAGGTGCGGCCTCACCAAGCAGTTATACAATGGGAGTATCACTTCCCTCCTTCTGGAGGTGAACCCCCTAGCAATGCATCCAAGTATCCTGCTGGCCTTTGCTGCTGCCCTCCTACAAGTCTCTGAGTTGTTCATCTTGACATCCAAAAACACCCGCAGGTCCCTCTCAGCCATCAAGACTTGTAGCATCCCCCCCCAGGGTGTACACTTGGCCCGGGTTTCTGTCTCCCAGGTGTAGTACCTTGCATTTCCTGCATTGAACCTCAGCTTCTGCTTTCTAGACCACCTTTCTAGAGCCTCCAGGTCCCACTGTAGGGTCACCCTCCCCTCCTCCCCATCCACCACCGCCCCCAGTTTTGAGTCATCCGCAAAGAGACTCATCTCACTCCTGGTACCCTTCCCTATGTCAGAGACGTAGGTGTTGAACAAGAGGCACCCAAGGACCGATCCCTGAGGGACTCCACTAATAACCCTCCTTGGGGATGAGACTATCCCTCCAACCACTCTGGTTCTGGAGCCAGTTTACTATCCATCTGATCATCTGGTTCCCAACCCCCATTTCTCCCAGATTATCCAACAGGCCCCCATGAGGAATAGAGTCAAACAGCTTGCTGAAGTCAAGAAAGAGGACGTCCACTGGTCTACCCAGGTCCAAGGCACTCGTCACGCAGTCATAGAACTCCACAAGGTTTGTCTGACACGATTTCCCAGGGACGAATCTATGCTGTCTATCTTCCAAGCACCCCAACTTTTCCAGGTCCCCCCCAGTCTCTCCTTGACAATGCCCTCCATCACCTTGCCTACCACTGATATCAAGCTGATGGGCCTGTAGTTCCCTGCCACCTCCCTTGATCCCCCCTTGTGGATAGGCACTATATGCACCACCTTCCAGTCCTGGGGCACCCACCCTGTCCTCAGAGAGATGCTGAAAAGCTCCTCCAGGTGTTTCACCAGGACATCCGCCAGTTCCTTCAGCACTCTGGGATGTAATTTATCTGGCCCTTGTGCTATCTCCATCTTAAGGGACCTGAGGGCTTCCCTCACTCTCTCTCTCTGCCGTGATTTCCACCTTTGCTACCTCGTCCCCCTGCTTTGCCTTCCCACCACCTGCCAGTAATGCCCCCCCTCCCCAAACTCGCCAATTGGTAGGGTCCCCCCTCCTCAGTTTCACCATCTCCTCCATGTGCAGTGGCAGCCCCCATTTTCCTTGGTGGAAACGGAGCAAGTGCTCATTTAGTACCTCAGCCTGCTCCCTCGGGGTCTTGTGCCCATCCCTCCCTGTTTTAATCCTGCTAATCTGCCCCTTCACCCTTCGTTTTTCCCCAATGTATCTAAAGAACCCCTTGTTCCCTCTCCTAATTTCCCTGGCTAGGTTCTGCTCCTTCCTTGCCTTAGCCACCCTCACCACCCTAGTGGCCCTTCTGGCCATCAGCTCGTACTCCCCTTGATCCCTTTCACTCCTTGAGCACTTGAATTGCCTATAGGCCGCCTTCTTTCCCCTCACCACCTCCTGAACCTCCCTGGTCCACCAGCAGGGTTTTTTGGCCCTACCGCATTTTCGTCTTACTCTTGCGCAGGTGCTGGTAGCATCCTGCACCCCCCCCCGATGATTTCCCACCTACTGTCAGCGTCCATGTCTGGCCCAATCCCATCCAAGTGCTCCTTAAGGATCCTTCTCAGTTTCTTTAAAACTGCCCCCCTGTAGTCAGTTACCTCCGTCTTCGTGCAGCCTTCTACCCCTCCTAGGTTCAGGCAGAACCAGACCGTGGCATGGTCGCTCCCCGCCAATGGGTCCGTTACCTCCAGGCCCCTAATCTGGTCACTGTCTGCCAGGACCACATCCAGTATCCGCTCCTCCCTGGTCGGTTCCCCCACTTGCTGAGTTAGGAACGCGTCCTGAAAGACATCCAACAACCTCTGTTCCCTGGCCACCGCAGATGTCATAGTCTCCCAGTCTGTTCCTGGCATATTTAAGTCCCCCAACACCACCACCCTATCTCCTTCCCAATCTGCAGTGTCTCCCAACCTCTGCCACCAGAGTCTCCTCCAGCTCCTCCGCCAGTGCAGGGGGTCTATACACCACTCCTATTTTTACTCTCTTGCACACCCTTGTTATCAAGGTGACCCAAATTACCTCCAGATTCCTCCACCTCCTCCACTCCTCCTGTGCCAATGCAGTTTTTGACTATTATTGCTACCCCTCCTCCCCTTCCCTCCCCCCTGTCCTTCCTGAACATGGTGTAACCCTTCAGGTTTAAGTCCCAGTCGTGCCCTGCAGTGGCCCAGGTCTCAGTGACCGCTGCCACATCCACCTCTCCCTCAGTTAGCATCGCCTGGAGCCCAGGCATTTTATTGCTCAAGCTCCTGGCATTTAGCAGGACTACCTTCCACCCTTTCCCTATACTTCCATTTCCCCTGCTTGTGTTCCCAAGGGGATTGTCTTCCCCTGGTCCGCACCTTACCAGTCGGCCTTTTTCTGCATTCCTCCAGCTCCCCAGGGGGGTGGAGACAGAGTCCCTCCTTTATCGGACCCCCTCAACAGCCTTTTCTCCCATCCCTCCCCCCTTCACAAGTTTAAACCCCACCTTTCACCAATGAACCCCTCTATTTTCAATTTAAGGATTTCCCTTCCCCTCCAAATTGAGATGGAACCTATCTCTAGCATACAGCTCCTTATCCTCCCAGGTCTCCCCCCAATCCCCCATCAACCCATACCCTCTGGCCTCACACCACTCCCTGAGCCACTGGTTTATCTCCCTAATCTTCCTCGTGTTCCCCACCAGCCTTGGCACCGGCAGGATTTCCGAGAAGGAAACTGTGCATCCTATGTCATGACAGACCCTGGCAAGCTCCCTGAACCTTGCCTGTATCTCTAGCTCACTGTTTCCCTCAATGTCATTGGTACCCAGGTGGACCAGTATGTCCGGGGAACCTCCACAATCCTTTGCCAGCTGATATACCTCGTGCTTGATCCTGTGCACCGTTAGTCCAGGGAAGCATTTTGTTCTGACCGGGCAGGCTTCTCCCTCCCTATCCCATTTGATCCCTCTGATCATGGAATCACCCAACAGGAGCACTCTGGCCACCCCTTTTCCTCCATTTCCCACCTTCCATGTCCCTCATCCTTTCTACTGGCCCCTCCCCCCAGCCGGCTCCTTGCTCCTCCCCCTATCTGGGTGCCACCTGCCATGCCCTCCTTATTTAACCTGGCCACCCCCTCCCCTCCGATCCTATGCCCTTTGTCCTCCTAAGTATCCTTCTGTACCACGCTACCCCCACCGTTACTGCTCGCGACTGGTCCTTCCCCCCATCTGCTAAACTAGCCTAGCTTGTCCTCCCTTACATCCTGTCTCTGTTCAGACCCTCCTTGCCTGTTGTGCTCCCCTGGCCTAAACCCTCAGCTCCCTTTACTGTATCCTCCTTGTACTTCTGGTCCCTCTCCTTGCCCTTTCCTCCCAACTGGTCCTTCTCCTTGTGCCTTCCTCCCTCTACCCCCTCATCCTCCTGCTCTGATCCCCTGCCCCCATTTCCTGCATTCTAAGCCCCCTGCTCTCCCACTATCCAGCCCCGCCTCCTGCCCCCTACTCCCTTTCCATCTCTAACCACCCCTGTCATGGCTACATCACCCCCCTCATCCTCAAGCAGAAGAAGAGAACTGAAGTGGTTACTGAGCTTAAGGTCTGATCCACCTCCCCCATTTCTTCCTTCTGTTCAGCCCCAGCCATCTGCCTACTTCCCTGAGAATGTTGTCCCTCTGGCCCCCCTTTATGAGGGTCCCCAGTTACCTGCCTGCTTCCATGGTAGTGTCCTTCTTTTGGGCCCCCTCTGCCAGGGTCCCTGTGTGACCCCAGAGTACTCTCCTGCACTCCTTTCCCTATGCCCCCGCCCCTAGTGTTTGGTGCAACCCCATGGGACAGCCCCTGCCCTATTTCCCAACCATACCTCCCCCCTTCCCCCATCTGCCTCCTAAGCCCCTCAACCTCCTCCCTAAGCTGTGCCAGCTGGTAGCACACTGGGCAACCACCGAACTTCCAAGCCCAGTCCAGTATCATGGCTGCCCCACACCCTGTGCACCCCACCACCCTCCCAAAGATGTGTGGTCCCATCCCCCTCCAAGTAGGTTTCCTTGGGTGAGCCACCAAGTTCCTCACTAGTCCAAGACTTTTAAACTTTCAACACTTGAGTGGCTGAACTTTTCCCCACCTGACTATTAGCCTTAAGAGTTTGCTCACTGGGGAAGTTTGCAACTCCCTAAGCTTCTCCCTCCCAGCCTTCAAGCTCAACCCCCAGTGACTCTTCTGTGTTTAAGAAAGGCAAATGCAAGGGGTGGGTGGGAGACCTTAAGGAGTTAGGCCAATTTTAAAACTCGACTTACAAACAATAAAAACTTACAGAAACTTATGACAAAGTTAGCTTTCCAGAACCTCACCACAATTTCAGGCTTCAGCTGCTACCTCCCCCTGCCACAGCCAGAAGACTTCAAATGATAGGAGGTATTAGGCTGTCCTAGTGGCCCATGGTCAGCCTAATGGGAACTCAACGTTGGGAGCAAGCTCGGGATGCGGGACTGGAAGGCAGGTCGACTGCCGTCGCCGCTGCCACTCAGCAGTATCCTACAGTCGAGAGGGATGACACTGGGCAACTGTTGCTGCAGTGACCTGTTCTGGTGGGCCAAAGGAGTATTCACCCTCGGTAGAACATCCCTGCATGCATCCAAGATCTCAGGAGCTCCATCCACATAAAGGGAAGGAGAGAGGAAAGTGAAAAACAGGGAAAAACTCATACTCTGTATAACAGCCAGGTCCTTGTGTCATGATCACGTCCTGACACCACCCACCACTGGGTCCTGTCCACACAACTGGTTTACTTTATGGGAGAGAATGGCCCTCCTCCTGGAGCCCCTGTCATGGAGAGAACGGCTATGGGGGTTGTCGGCCATAGCAAGCTGCCTGCAGCAGGGGAGGTGTAGCCTGATGCAGAGACTATCTCTGGGATCAGGGTGTATCCCTGTAGTAGAGTGAGGCCAGGTTAAACCCCACCTCTATAAAAAAGATTGCAGGGATGTAGTGTTAGGTAATGGAGCATGAGAACTGAGAGGCAGCTATTCACTAAAGTTGCAACGGATCCTCTTTTATGCCTTGTGGAGTTGCATGGTTTGTCTAAAGGTTTTTCCGTCACTGACTTGAATTAGACATGGTTGCCTGCACAAAATATTACAGCTTCTCTGTTACAAAAGGAGCAGAAAAGGTATGTGATTCAGAGGGAGAAGTGTTTGTTTCCCCTACTTTTTTAATAAATGAGGAGTCCCTGGGAAACCCTAGCAACCTTCAAGTAAACAATGACTTTCGACTCTCATGTTCTTGCTCAAGTGAGTTACATCATGTGAGCTGCAAAACCTCACCTAAGTCTTAACATCCGCTGAAGTGGCTCTGTTGGAAGCAACACCTGCCGCAGGTGGCCTCACTAATTAGCTTGATTCCTGGGCTGAAAACAACAGCAGGAAGACTGAAGGTCCATCCAGTCTGTCCCTGTTACTGTGGGAACTTAAATATGAGAAGTGCTAAGATACTGTGTGTGGGTGTGTGTGTGTGTGTGTGTGTGTGTGACACTGCATATGTGTGCGTACGTGTGTGTGTGTGTTCTGTTATTTGGGATTTGGGTATGCATTTAGGTGGCAGACATGGTATGTGCCCAGGTGTGAAGTTACATATCCTGTGGGCAGAAGGAACTTTGGTTTAATGTTGCATCTGAAGATATAGTGACAGACGTTTCATTACAACAAAGAAGCCACTTGTATGGTTATTGTGGTTAACCTGATATCATGTAATGCACTCATGTGGAAATTGTAATCCTTGATTGTAAAGAATGGCCCATGTGAACTTGTAATTGCACGTATGTCACAATAAAACTGAGTTCTTTTACAGTCGCATCTGAAGGCCAGTACCTCACCAGTTCAGCTCCGCGCTTGTATTATACTAGTGTTCATTATGGGTATAAACCCCAAGTGCCACAAGGTATTACCTGCCTGCTCATTTACAGGGAGGCACTGTCCCAATCTTGTGGGTGTGCAAGGGTAGGTAGACAGAGAGAGAGAGACAGACTGACAGACATATTTCTATAGGGCAGCCCTTTGAGCATGTCTACTCATTTACAGGGAGGCCTTATTCCCATGTGAGGGAGGGAGGGTGGCTGGCTGGCTAGACAGCCACACAGACAGATACTGTTGCTAGATAGATACTGTCTGTAGATAGATAGATAGATACTGTCTATAGATAGATACTGTATGTAGATAGATAGATAGACAAAAAATATGCAACCCTCAATATTTTTTGTTTGAGTGCCAGTTGACCCAATGTCAGTGCCTCCCAGGAGGGGCAGGAAATAATCCTTCGGGGAAACATTGTTTTGCCCGCAGTATTAGTAATATGTACTCTACGTTGTTAATTTTTCTGTCTTATGTTTCAGGTGAAGGGCAGTCTGGGAATGAACATTGTGAGTTCGATAACGGCAGGGGCGGCGGTCATTCTCTACATAATTGATGCAGCCATCGACTTCTATTACTACTACAGCTGTTCGTATTCTAACTATGGATCCAGCAACTATTATAACACTTACAACTGCAGATACCAACAGAGCCTAATAAATGTAAGTAATACCTACCCATGTAATAGGGGACGGGCCAACAATACAAGTGGGATTTGTGGGGGAGGGGCAAAAGAAAGAGAAACAGAAATGTTATCGGCAGAAAGACTTGGAGCTAATCAAATATGTGCTATTCTTGCTAGACTCACTGCAGCCCACAGCCGTGTGGTCCTAGAGTGGGTCACGGGATCACCCCCCGCCCTCACAGGTCCCTCAGTCACCATCCCATTTTAAACCTATGGACAGTATTGGAGCTTACCCAATTGCTAACAGTCTGCTCCAGTTGTCTACCACCTTTTCTGTGAAGTATTACTTCTTTACATCCCTCTTAAGTGTACCACCCTACCAATTTCTCCTTGTGGCCCCAGTACATGCCCACTGTCTTTACCTCTAGAATGTTGACCATTCCACTCAGCTGATGTAGTGGAGATATTTGTTGGTTTCTCTTATTCCCCCTTCCCTTCTTGCCTCAAATGAGTACATGTTCAGTCTGCCCAGCCGCTCCTCACATGACCAGAGCGGACAAAATCTGTATCCCTCAATGTCCCCGTATATACCCTCACAACTGTATCTCAATGTGCCTGAATGTACCTCACACCTGTGTCCTCCCATTTGCCTGACAGTGTCCTCACACCTGTATCCTCCAACGTGCCTGACAATACCCTCAAATCTGCATCCCCCATTTATCTGACTATACCCTCACACCTGTATCCTCCCATGTACCTGATGATACCTTCACATATGTATCCCCACGTGCCTGACTATGCCCTCACATCTGTATCCTCCCATGTCCCTGATGAGACCCTAACATCTGTATCCTCCCATGTGCCTGACGATACCCTCACATCTGTATCCTCCCATGTGCCTGACGATACCCTCTCATCTGTATCCCTCTGTGCCTGACAGTGCCCTCACATCTGTATCCCCATGTGCCTGACTATAACCTCACATCTGTATCCCCATGTGTCTGACAATACCCTCACATCAGTATCCCCATGTGTTTGACTACACCCTAAAATCTGTATCCTCCCATGTGCCTGGCGATACCCTCACATCAATATCCTCCCGTGTGCCTGACGATACCCTCACATCTGTATCTCTCTGTGCCTGACAGTACCCTCACATCTGTATTCCCATGTGCCTGACTCTAACCTCACATCTGTATCCCGACGTGCCTGACAATACCCTCACATCTGTACCCCATATGCCTGCCTATACCCTCACATTGTATCACGCCATGTGCCTGACGATACCGTCACATCTGTATTCTCCATGTGCCTGACGATGCCCTCACATCTGTATCCCCATGTGCCTGATGATATCCTCACATCTGTATTCCCTTGTGCCTGACTATACCTCTCATATCTGTATCCCCTCATATGCCTGACTCTACCTCTCATCTGTATCCCAATGTGCCTGATGATGCCCTCACATCTGTACCCCATACGCCTGACTATACCCTCACATCTGTATCACGTCATGTGCCTGACGATACCTTCACATCTGTATATCCCCATGTGCCTGACGATACTGGTACATCTGTATTCCCATGTGACTGACAATACCTCCAAATCAGTATCCCCATGTGTCTCATGATATCTTCATATCTGTATTCCCTTTTGCCTGACTATACCCTCACATCTGTATTCCCTCATACGCCTGACTATAACGCTTATCTATATCCCCATGTGCCTGACAATGCCCTCACATCTGTATCCCCTCATGTGCCTGACTATAAACTCACATCTGTACCTCCCATGTACCTGACGATACCTTCACATCTGTATCCCCCACATGCCTGACTATAACCTCACATCTGTACCTCCCATGTGCCTGACGATATTGTCACATCTGTACCCCATGAGCCTCACTGTACCCTCACATCTGTATCCCTCATGTACCTGACTATACCTAACACCTGTATCCTCCAATGTGCGTGACTATACCTCACACCTGTATCCTCCAATGTGCCTGACTATACCTCACAACTGTATCCTCCCATATGCCTGACGATAACCTCACATCTGTATCCTTATGTACCTGCCTATACGTTCACATCTGTATCTCCCATGTACCCGATGATGCCTTCACATCTGTGTTCCCATTTGCCTGACTGTACCATCACACCTGTATCCCTCATGTGCCTGACTATACCTCACACCTGTATCCTCCCATGTACCTGACTATACCCTCACATCTGTATCCCCATATACCTGACTATACGCTCACATCTGTATCCTCCCATGTGCCTAATGATACCATCACATCTGTGTCCCCCTTCTGCCTGACTATACCCTAACATCTGTGTCCCCTATGTGCCTGATGTTACCCTCACATCTGTATCCCCAAGTGCCTGATGATACCTTCACATTTGTATCCCCATATGCCTGATGATACCCTCACATCTGTATCCCCATGTGTCTGATACCCTCACATCTGTACCCCATCTGCCTGACTATACCCTCACATCTGTATCCCCTGTGCCTGACATTACCATCACATCTCTATCCCTCATGTGTCTGATGATACCCTCACATCTTTATCCCTTCATGTGCCTGACTATACCTCACATCTGTATCCCCTTATATGCCTGAATATACACTCACATCTGTATCTCCCATGTGGCTGACGATGCCCTCACATCTGTATTCCCTCATGTGCCTTACAATTCCTTACGCCTGTATCCTCCAACATGCCTGATGATACCCTCACATCTGAATCCCCCATATACCCAACTACATCCTCACATCTGCATCCTCCCATGTGTCTGATCATAGAATCATAGAAATCTGCCATCAGAAAAGGACCCCTTGGCCCATCCAGTCTGCCCATAAATCCCCTCCCTTGCCAGCCTGACCTCCGCCTGCTAGGCCCATGTGCATGTCCCAGGCTCTTTTAAAGTTATCTACTGTATCCACCCCCACTACCCACTCTGGCAGTCTGTTCCATGGCTGTACCACCCTCTCAGTAAAGAATCTCCCCCTGATGTTCCCTCTGAATCTGCCTCCCTCCAGTCTGTAGGTATGCCCCCTAGTGGAATTGTTCCTGAATGTCTCCACCACATCCCCCCCACCTCTCCTCCAGTGTGTACAGGCCCAGTTCCTCCAGCCTCTCCTCATAAGACCTCCCCTACAGTCCACACGCCATTTTGGTTGCTCTTCTCTGGACCATTTCCAGCCTGTCCTTGTCCCCTCACAGGTATGGCCTCCAGAGCTGGACCCCATATTCCATGTTATACCCGCACATTTGTTTCCCCATCTGCCTGACTATACTCTCACATCTGTATCCTCCCATGCACCTGGCAATACCTTCACATCTGTATCTCTCATGTGGCTGATAATGCCCTCACATCTGTACCCCTCGTGTTCCTCACTATACCATCACATCTGTATCTCCCATGTGCCTGACAATACCTCACATCAGTATCTCTGTGTGCCTGACAGTGCCCTCACATCTGTATCCCCGAGTACCTGACTGTACCGACCAATTGTATCCCCCTTGTGCCCGACAGTGCCCTCACAGCTGTATCCCCCTGAGTACCTGACGATACCCTCATATCAGTATCCCCATGTGCCTAACGATACCTCATATCAGTATCCCATGTGTCAGACAATACCTCATGTCAGTATCCCACCATATGCATGATGATACCTCATATCAGTATCCCCCATGTGCCTAACGATACCTCATATCAGTATCCCATATGTCAGACAATAACTCATATCAGTATCCCCCATGTGTCTGACAATACATAGATACATAGATACATAGACAGTGTCGGCAGATAAGGGCCTATGGCCCACCCAGTCTGCCCATTTAAGTTTGTAAGTTCAGTTTATGTTTTCCAGGAAGTCTGTTGCCCCTTACCCCTGACCTCCAGAATTCCTTTATGTCTATCCCATGCATTCTTAAATCCCATGATTGTTTCAGCCCCACCACTTCCTCTGGCGGGTGTTCCACTTATCCACCACCCGTTCTGTGAAGAAATTCTTCCTCACGTTTCCTCTGAATCGTCCTCCCTCCAACTTCATCCCATGCCCTCTAGTCCTGGAACATCTTTTCGCTTAAAATAGTGCATTCCTGCACCCTGTTCCTCCTGTAAGATACTGTATGTCTCTATCATATCCCCTCCCCTCCTCTCCTCCAGGAGTACATGTTCAGTGCCTTCAACCTGTCCTCATAGGACTTGTGATGCAATCCATGCACCATCTTTGTTGCCCTCCTCTGAACCTTCTCTACCCTGTCTATGTCCTTCGTGAGGTAAGGTCTCCAGAACTGCACAGTGTACTCAGGTGCGGCCTCACTAGTGTCTTGTATGGTGGAATTATGACCTCCTTTTCTGCTGGTGATGCCCCTGCCTATGCATCCCAGCATCCTATTTGCTTTACCTGCTGCCTTGTCACACTGTTTCCCTGCCTTGAGGTCATCAGAGATGATAACTCCAAGATCCCTTTCCTGCTTGGTGCATGCTATATCCTCACCCCCAACTGATATATTGTGCCAGGGTTTTGTTCCCATATGCATTATCTTGCACTTCCTTGCATTGAATTTCAACTGCCAAACCCTGACCATTCTTCAAGTTTCTGCAGGTCCTTCTCATTCTGTCTACACCCTCTGGTGTGTCTACTCTGTTACAGAGCTTTGTGTCATCGAACAGTGAAATTCTGCCTTCTAGGTCCTGCTTAATGTCACTGATGAAGATATTGAATAGTACCGGTCCCAGCACTGATCCTGTGGTACCCCACTGGTCACTCTTCCCTCTGTGGGTGACAGCCATTTACCACCACCCTCTGTGTCCTGCTGCCCAGCCAGTTACCTACCCACCGCTGACTGCTGTCCTGCCCACACCCATATTCCCCAGTTTGTGCAATAGTCTTCTATGTGGCACAGTGTCAAAGGCCTTGCTGAAGTCCAGATAGGCCATGTCCACTGCCCTCCCCTGATCCACCTCCCTAGTCACCCAGACTACCTCATATCAGTATCCCCCATGTGTCTGACGATACCTCATATCAGTATCCCCCCATGTGTCTGACAATACCTCATATCAATATCCCCCATGTGACTGACAATACCTCATATCAGTATCCCCTCATGTGTCTGACGATACCTCATATCAGCATCCCATGTGTCTGATGATACCTCATATCAGTATCTCCCCATGTGTCTGACAATACCTCATATCAATATCCCCATGTGACTGACAATACCTCATATCAGTATCCCTCGTGTGTCTGACGATACCTCATATAAGTATCCCATGTGTCAGACAATACCTCATATCAGTATCCCACCATGTGCATGATGATACCTCATATCAGTATCCCCCATGTGCCTAACAATACCTCATATAAGTATCCTCCATGTGCCTGATGATACCCTCACATCTGTATCCCCCATGTGCCTGATAATACCCTCCTATCAGTATCCCATGTTCCTGCCGATACCTCATATCAGTATCTCATGTGTCAGACAGTACCGCATATCAGTATCCCCCATGTGCCTGATGATACTTCATATCAGTATCCCCCATGTACCTGATGATACCTCATATCAGTATCCCCATGTGTCTGATGATACCTCATATCAGTATCCAAAGTATCAGACAATACCTCATATCAGTATCCCCTCATGTGTCTGACGATACCTCATATCAGCATCCCATGTGTCTGATGATACCTCATATCAGTATCTCCCCATGTGTCTGACAATACCTCATATCAATATCCCCATGTGACTGACAATACCTCATATCAGTATCCCTCATGTGTCTGACGATACCTCATATCAGTATCCCATGTGTCAGACAATACCTCATATCAGTATCCCACCATGTGCATGATACCTCATATCAGTATCCCCCAAGTGTCTGACAATACCTCATATCAGTATCCCCATGTGTCTCACGATACCCTTGCATCAGTATCCCCATGTGTCTGACGATACCTCATATCAGTATCCCCATGTGCCTGACTATACCTCATATCAGTATCCCCCATGTATCTGACGATATCTCATATCAGTATCCCCATGTGTCTGACGATACCTCATATCCGTATCCCCATGTGTCTAATGATACCTCATATCCGTATCCCCATGTGTCTAATGATACCTCATATCAGTATCCCCATGAGTCAGACAATACCTCATAGCAGTATCCCCATGTGCCTGACGATACCCTTGCATAAGTATCCCCATGTGCCTGACAATAACCTCACATCTGTATCTTCATGTGCCTAATGATACCTCACATTAGTGTAACCCCTAGATGGCGCTATCCCAGGGGCTACTACCCCTGCCTGATTTGCCACTAACAGGTTGAGGGGCCTGGATCCAATGGCGGGTGCCTCCACCCAGAGGTCAGGGTTTGCAATAGTTAAACTAACTTGGTCACAGCCCTCTGGGACACTGCAACCCCCCTTTCTTCCCACTAGTGGCCCACACAATATATCAGAATTACCTTCACAGTATACACTTACCCCAGGTCTGGTTCGCGCACTGGGACCTCCTGTGAAATGAGATACAGTGCAACAATCACAGTACAGTACTTTAACATAGACAAATACCTCAGGCAGTATAACTTTGCTGAAACAAGCAGCTCTGATTTGTTTAGGGGATATAACAAGGACGAGGAAATCAGGTTAATTAGCTTATCACTCTAATAATCTAGTTATGGCTCTGTGCAGGCCTATCCTATCAGTTACTGTCCCTGGGTACCCAAGCCCTAGTGGCTAGTCAAACCGTGGCAGCTGGTGAGGGGCCCTTTCACACAGAGAAAGGAGAATTAAACAGTCAGCAGTACAGTAATTCCATTTGGATTTAATGTGGCAATTCAACAGGAGCAACCCTGAATTAGTACTCACGACCTCCAAATAAGATAGGGTCCTTCAATGTCAGCAGGGCTCACTTGAGGTACACAAACCTCTTCACACATCCATATAAAAGAAAGTACTATACCAGGCAGGCGCATCTGTATCCATCGCAATTACTGCACAATACCGGGAGAACACAAGCAGATTCCAGTTCCTGACAGACCGGAGTGCAATTTTCAGCAATTCTTCCAGTCTTCTACAGGGTGAGCCTGGTTTCTACTCTTCAGAGATCCTTTGATTCTTTTCTACAGGGACGGATTCAGTCCTAACAAGCTGTTACACAAGCTGCAGACCGAACTCTGGACCTTACACACGTTTTTTGACTAAAACTGCACACTGAAAAGCACAGGCTCCTTCCTTCTTCACTGCCAAAGCTCAACTGAAGCTCCAACCGACAAAACTGGGCACTTCCTTTGGGTTCCTCCCAGTTCTTGACTGGATTGGCTGTCACTCACAATAGACTGCTGTTGTTGGTCCAAAAGGCACTGAAGTCTAAACTACATCTCCCAGAGTCACTGCCCTCCGATCTCTTGTGGCTGGCTCAGATTATGAGTCCAAGTTCTGATTCGTCCAAGGCACCATTTTGAGCTAGCTTACCCCACACTGATTGGTCCAGTTCAGCAGTTCAAAACTAGAATGGGGAACTAGCAGACACAGTTCTGACTGCAAAGAAAGCAGGTTAGACAAACTGTAATTTCATTATTACTCTAAATAATTTCTGGCAAACAGTTACATCTTTCAGATAGGTTCCTTTGCACTCCTAGTGACTGCAAAAATGAAGTGAATTGGCAGCAGCTCAAGTGGTACTCGAGAAGCACACAGTCCCCATACAACTAATTATGTCTGTAGAAGACAGCTCTTAAAGAGACAGTACCAGAGGCTCTAAAAACACTCACTGATAAATGGCTTAAATGCCAAACACCATTCAGGCTTGGAGCATTCAAGCAAGCTCCTGGAAGTCTTTTGGGAACCCCCATTTGCAGGGGGGTTACACCCTTCCTGGCCTCGGAAAGCTTGACGTCCGCGTCAAGCAAGTACCCCCATAAGTTTCAACTGCAACCATATACATTTGCATTAGGCTCGTACATGTAATCATCAGTCAATATATCATTTTACCAAGAACACATTTCTGAAACATTGCAGTACATCACTCTTTACACAGTATTACATAACATTGTACCATAACTCAAGTTATTACCTCTTGTACATGAAACCTGAAGAGAGGGGCCCTTCCCTATCAGTTACCTTGGGGCTGGACGGGGCAAGGGCACCATACTTAGAGGGCAACACAAGTAACTTGAGTTAGCACTGTGACGTCAGTTTGGGCAATGAGCTCGGGGACACATACACTCCTTTATGGACAACATTGAGAGGCAAATCCACAGGCCTCCCAAGGAATCATAACTGAGGTGCACCACAGGCTTTACAGCTCGACCAGTCTTTCTAGAGGAACTGTTACAGTCTCTGCACTCTGAGCCTCATTTTCAGCATTGTCCACACTTGTCAGGAGTCTCCATGGGGTAGAGAGGCTAGAACTTGGGGCACTTTCAGCTCCAGGAGTTACAGTTTCTGAGTCCACAACATTTGGCTGCATGGAGGCTTTCGGACACTGGCAGTGGACTGTCAGGGCACTCAAAATACTCTTCTTGTTCGGGTGTATCACAGTCTGCCCTAATCTATCATTTCCTCCCCTGAGCTCAAACAGTTCAACCATGCACAATGATTCCATTTCATCTGATCTGATGCTTTGCACTTCACTTTCTGGGAGCATTGGTCTACAGGGATGAAGCTGGGGCTTAAACAGTCCAGAAGGCCCAGCTTTGTCTCCAGTATTGACTAGGGATTGCCTCAAACAATTGACTCAGTTCGTGAAGGATAGTATTCAAAGTCACTCTCACTTTCTTCCGATATGGACTGACAGTCATGCTCAACTGGGACTTGTGGAGGGAACACTTTAACTTTGCTTTGTAGTGCAGACTTTCTTGATCTTTTCAGCAGTAGCTCTAGTCGTACTGGGTCCAGAGGGGCATCTTCTAGGGGGCTCAGACTCAATTAAGATTTGTCCAATGGGCAGTAAATGATTTCTATGCATTGTTTTTACATCTTTTGAATTATTCTCAGGCCTTACTTTGTACACTGGCAGATCATCTGTTTGCCCACTACAATGTGAGGGAGATGGTGCCATCTGTCAGCAATCTTGTGCTTGCCATGCAATCCCAGATTTCTTAGCAATACCCGATCTCCTCCGGAGTTCCTGTGCTTTCACCTTTTTATCATACCTTTCTTTGTTGGCCAGATTTCTTTTGGCAGCCATGGTTTGAGCCAGTTAGTACGCATGAGTTAGCTGGGCCTTTAACTTTTGCACATACTGTAAATAGTTGTCAGCCTGAACCCCATCAGGAGAGACCCCAAAACACACATCTACTGGTAGTCGAGCTTCTCTTCCAAACATCAGGCGGAGGGGAGAATCCAGTGGCATCACTTTTGGTGCAGTTATAAGCATGTACCAGGGTGCTAATTTGTTGGCTCCATCTAGGCTTGTCTTTGGGTGCAGGGTGCCTAGCATATCTAGCAAAGTGCGGTTGAAACGTTCAGGCTGTGGGTCCCCCTGGGGTGGTAAGAGTGGTTCTGGACTTTCGACTCCCACAGAGAAAGCATCTCTTTGATCAGACGACTCTCAAAGTCTCTCCCTTGATCAGAATGGATTCTTTGTGGAGCCCCATAGTGAACAAAAAGTTTTACAAGTACTTTGGCCACAGTGGATGCTTTCTGGTCTTTGGTGGGGAAAGCTTGGGCATATCTCGTGAAATGGTCAGTGACCACCAGCACATTACTGATATTTCTTTGATCTGACTCCAAACTTAGAAAATCAATACAGACCAGCTCCATGGGTGCACTGGTGGTGATGTTAACAAGGGGCAGCCCTCTGGGGCAAAGCTTTCCTCTGTGAGCGACTACAAGTCGAATGTGTTGCTCAACATCAGCCCCCATCTTAGGCCAATAGAATCTGGATCTCACCAAGTCAAGTGTTCTGTCTATACCAAGGTGCCCCATGTGGTTGTGCAAGGACCTCAGTACTGAGTCTCGAAAGGCAGTGGGCAGCACTTAGTTGTTGTTGTCTACTTGTCCCCTCTGTCTACTGTTTCTCTGTATAACAGATTTATTGATCAGTTTCAACTTAGGACCTTCTTTGTATAACAGTGCAGTTCTCAAATCAGTGGGCGTGAATTGGACACATCTTTTCCTGCATAGAGGGCTTCTAAAGCTGCTTTTGATCATGGGATCGCGGGATTGAGCCCGCCGAATACTGTCATTGTCCAGCTGAGGCAGTGCACCAATGTCTATTGCAGAAAAGTGGCAATAAGCAGCAGGTATGCAATTCTCAGAGGCTCCTAAGCAATCCACCATGCAGTCCACTGCGCCCGTGGACATTTGTTCCTCCCTGTCAAACTTCCGGCAGAGTGCCCGAATGTCAGGTTCTGCCAATCGGACCCAATCATTCTGAGGAACAGGCCTCCGGGAGAGACATCAGCATCTATGTGGTTCAGACCTGCTCGGTATCCAGAGCATAGTCATATGTAGATAATGCAGAAAGCCACCTATGGCCAGTGGCATCCAACTTAGCTGAGGTCTGCACATAGGTCAAAGTTATTGTCAGTTTTAGTATTTTAGCCCCATACAAGTACTCATGGAATTGGTCAACAATAGCCCACTTCAAAGCTAGAACTCTAACTTATGTACAGGATAGTTCTTTTCCGGATGGGTCAGGCTTCTACTGGCAAAGGCCACTGGTCTCAGGCCATTCTCGTGCTCTTGGTACAACACAGCCCCCAACCCTTGCAAGCTAGCATCAGTGTGCAGGACGATGGTTTTCTTGGATCGGCATAGGCCAGCACTGGAGCATGGGTAAGTTGATATATGATCTCATGAAAAGCAGTCTCACAATCAGGAGTCCAGCGGGCCCCAAAATACTTCACTCGGATGAAAATACACTCTTTCAGTCTTGAGGAGCTGACTTTTGGTATTTTTTGTGGGTTGGGGATACCCTTGAGTAAGGTTAAGTAAAGGGCGGATCACTCTTGAATAGTCCTTGATGACGCCGATAATAACCACAGAATCCCAGGAATCTTTGCAGTTCTTTTTAGATTTTGGGCTGTGGCAGGTGGTCAAGAGCCTCAACTTTACTTGGTGTCGGTCTCTATTCCTCGAGTGGATACTATGTGTCCCACATACTTTACTGATGTTTGAAAAAATTGACACTTATCAATGACAGTTTAAGGCCAAAGTCCTCAGTCGGTCCAATACCTTAAATAATCTGCTCTCATGTTCCTCCAGTGAGCTGCCAAACACAATAACATCATCTAGGTATACCAGGCACTCTGTAAGTTCATGTCCCCACTGCGCTCCATCAATCGTTGAAAAGTGGCTGGGCACCTGAAATCCTTGAGGCATCCTCATGCAGTTCACTTAGAAACCAAGCGGACAGATAAAGGCTGTCTTTTCACGGTCCTCTGGGGCCATCGGGATCTGATAAGTACCTGCGGAGATCCAGCACAGAGAACCACTTGCTCCCGTTTAGGCAGTCCAAAGCATCCTGAATGCGGGGCATTGTGTACTGATCAGGGATAGTCCGCGGTTTAAGGTGCGATAAACCACACATCCTTACTGTTCCATTCTTTCCTCACTACCACAATGGGGAAGCATAAGGGCTTCTGGATTCTTGTATTACACCAACAGCTAACATCTCTTGCAGATGCCGTCTCACATCATCTATGTCAGCAGGTGCGAAGCGTCGAGACCTCTCACAGAAATGGTCTTCGTCATGCAGCGGATATTGTGCTCAGCTCCTTGCGCATCCTACATCCCATTCCTTTAAAAGAAAACACACCTGGTCTCTCTGGGCAAGCTTCTCACTGATCTTCACTTTCCATTCAGCTGGCGCGGGAGTCACGAAATCAAACAAGTCAGGCGCTACTCTGTCATTCTTCCTTGAACTCTTGCTGCTGGTAGCACTGCAGTGTCTGCACAATGCACATTAGCCAGGATGCAACCTCTGTTTACTCGAATGTCTCTTTCAGACACATTATGAACTTGGACCATTACCCTTCTGGCATAAGCATGGGCTCTAGCGGGCAAAATACTAGGCTTGACCAGCAGTCCCTCTGGCAATTTTCCATGCCTGGTGCATCCAACATTAATATTTTATTCTTAACATCCTTTCTATCGGACCTCTCCCTGTAAGGTACACTGGGCATTGGCGCCAGGATCAGAGACTCAGGATCCTTCTTCCATACAATTCCGACCGGTTCCTCTGGTTCTGTTTTCAGCATCTCTCTGTGCCTCACAGGCCTTCTTAATAAAGCCGGAACTCTTAAAGCTCTACTAGTCTTTGACCCCTGTTTTTCATAACACAACTGTGCCAGCCTTCCGAACATATGAGCATTTGTTCCAATCAACAAAGGGACACCATCATACAGTCCAGTGGGGGACACACTAGGCTAGGGTCTCTACTTGTTCAGCCACTCAGCCCGCAGTGGGGAAAGACAACCAAGTCCGGATATACCGAATAGGGTAGGCCTTCTCACTTAACCCCCATACATGCAGTCCTTCTAATGGTTGTAAGGGTAGCGCCTGACAGTGCTTCTGATACCAATCTTGGAACATAATTGTCACTTGGGAGCCACTGTCTAATATAGCTCTTGTAGACACTCCGTTCACCTTACAGTGGTCTCCATGGAGGACCACTATTCTGGACCAGTCTGGAGGCGGTAGTGGGGCCTGGGCACTGACCTTGCCACAAAAGGACGTGAATTAGCATTTTTGGTGCCCTCACTGGATCATGTCGTGCACCTCTTAACCACTGATTTCTTCTCCAAGCTCTCCTTGTAGCCTATATGCAACTTTGTCAGTGTCTTTGGGGACTGGCATTCCCTTTTCATGTGCCCATCTTTCCCACAATTATAGCAAAACATACTTTCTGGAGTTTGAGGCTGGCGAGGCGCCACACTGGGAGCCAGGGCGGGGTATTACTAACTGGAAACCTTGGTGCCATCTCTGTCTGCGGCGTGATAAGCATTTGGAGACATCTCGTCAGTTTCTCACTTCCATGGTCAAGGAATCGAGTTCGGAGCTGTTATCAGTAGGAGATACATGGGTGGGTACCCCACTCCCCTAGCAGATGCAGTCGGATATAGGTCAGGTCTGTACTTGCAGGCGTGGCCTTCATAAAGGGACTGTTTTTTGAATTCCGGATCTCTCTCAACAGTTAGCCTATTGTGACATATCTTTTCCTTGTCAGAGCACTCATTGACTGCCAACTCTGCCCCTGAACTTCACTTGATAGGTCACCCTCAGTCACTCGAATTAAACACGCAGCTATTGGTGCAGGTCCCTCCGAGGTGATCTTTTCTCAACTCCTCGAATTTCTCTCATTAACTCATCATAGGAGGTGAGATTCCAGTCGATCTGCCAGGTGTAACTGAAGCAACAACAGTTCTGAAGGGGCAGACTTGGATCCTGTCCAGCCTGGTTCGGTCGATTCAATCGCTGGCAAACTACGCTTTTCTGAGCATTCTTGCAGCTTAATTTTTTCCAGCGAGATACATACAGACAACAACTCCCCTTGGTACTGTTGTGCACTCTTCCCTCTCCACCATAGGTCCTCATCAGAATCTGGGCTCCCATACACATTCTCCAGGCCTCAAGATAGCCTGTGCAGTAGCTTCAGCGTGGCCCGTTTAGCGCGGATGGTAGCCAGGGCAGGACCTCGGGCTCTCACCTAACCCTCTTAGCTTTTCACCTTCGAGCATTGCCATTCCTAGCAGGGGCAGCATAGTCTATCCAGGTCTCCCAGTCATCCTCCCCTTGGGGGTGGGAGGTGCCAGAAGATCCTCAACCTCGGTAGAGTCGTGACTAATGGCAGGTGCAGAAATAGGAGTCTGCATTGGTTCAGCCACCACAAGGGCACTGGAGCAGAGAGGTGTTGGGGGAGGAACACTCCCAGGTGGCAAGAATAGCTTCTTCAAGTCCTCCACAGTTTCCCTCTCCAGCAACCATTCAGCAAGTTCTCCTCAAAAGTTTCAGATAGTGGTGGGGCTGATTCCCCCAGGTCTTTACTGTCCTTAGTTATCACTCTCCAAGCAGTGAGGGCTCCTCTGGGGTAATGGTCTGTGGCACTTTGGAGCTATCTATGGGATCATAAACTCTACTAGGGCCAGGAAAGTGTGGGTGAGCAGATTAGCATGCCGACCCACCACCACAGGGTTTGTAAACCTTCCACCTTGGAAAGTACTCCCTGCACAGTGTCGTGTTGATGCCAGGGATGTCAGGATAAGCATAGCATTTTGAAGTTGATCTCCTCCCCAGTACACCACTCCACCAGCAGTTGCACAGCCACTGTCGGGTACCCATTTTTTTCTTAACAGTGGTTCGTAAATATGGCCACTAGAGGACACACAATCCCAGCGGTGAGCCTCCAAGATGTAACCTAGATGGCGCTAGTCCCAGGGCTACTACCCTGCCTGATTTGCCACTAACAGGTTGAGGCCTGGATCCAATGGCGGTGCCTCCACCCAGAGGTCAGGGTTGCAATAGTTAAACTAACTTGGTCACAGCCCTCTGGGACACTGCAACCCCTTTCTTCCTACTAGTGGCCCACACAATATATCAGAATTACCTTCACAGTATACACTTACCTAGGTCTGGTTCCGGCACTGGGACCTCCTGAAATGAGATACAGTGCAACAATCACAGTACAGTACTTTAACATAGACAAATACCTCAGGCAGTATAACTTTGCTGAAACAAGCAGCTCTGATTTATTTAGGGGATATAACAAGGACGGGGAAATCAGGTTAATTAGCTTATCACTCTAATAATCTAGCTATGGCTCTGTACTCAGGCAACCCTATCCTATGTTCTCCTGGTACCCAAGCCCTAGTGGCTAGTCAAACATTGGCAGCTGGTGAGGCCCTTTCACCAGAGAAAGGAGGAATTAAACAGTCAGCAGTACAGTAATTCCATTTTGGTTTAATGTGGCAATTCAACAGGAGCAACCTAATTAGTACTCACGACCTCCAAATAAGATAGGGTCCTTCAATGTCAGCAGGGCTCACTTGAGGTACACAAACCTCTTCACACATCCATATAAAAGAAAGTACTATACCAGGCAGGCCGCATCTGTATCCCGATCGCAATTACTGCACAATACCGGAGAACACACAGCAGATTCAGTTCCTGACAGACCGAGTGCAATTTTCAGCAATTCTTCCAGTCTTCTACAGGGTGAGCCTGGTTTCTACTCTTCAGAGATCCTTTGATTCTTTTCACAGGACGGATTCAGTCTCAACAAGCTGTTACACAAGCTGCAGACCGGAACTTGGCCTTACACACGTTTTTTGACTAAAACTGCACACTGAAAAGCACAGGGCTCCTTCCTTCTTCACTGCCAAAGCTCAACTGAGCTCCAACCGACAAAACTGGGCACTTCCTTTGGGTTCCTCCCAGTTCTTGACTGGATTGGCTGTCACTCAATAGACTGCTGCTGTTGGTCCAAAAGGCACTGAAGTCTAAACTACATCTCCCAGAGTCACTGCCCATACAATCCCCTCTTGTGGCTGGCTCAGATTATGAGTCCAAGTTCTGATTCGTCCAAGGCACCATTTAGAGCTAGCTTACCCCACACTGATTGGTCCAGTTCAGCAGTTCAAAACTAGAATGGGGAACTAGCAGACACAGTTCTGACTGCAAAGAAAGCAGGTTAGACAAACTGTAATTTCATTATTACTCTAAATAATTTCTGGCAAACAGTTACATCTTTCAGATAGGTTCCTTTGCACTCCTAGTGACACAAAATGAAGTGAATTGGCAGCAGCTCAAGTGGTACTCAGAGCACACAGTCCCCCATACAAACTAATTATGTCTGCAAGCAGACAGCTCTTAAAGAGACAGTACCAGAGGCTCTAAAAACACTCACTGATAAATGGCTTAAATGCCAAACACCATTCAGGCTTGGAGCATTCAAGCAAGCTCCTGGAAGTCTTTTGGGAACCCCCATTTGCAGGGGGGTTACACCAGTATCCCCCATGTGCCTGACGATACCTCATATCAGTATGCCCCATGTGCATGACAATACCTCATATCATTATCCCCCATGTGTCTGACGATACCTCATATCAGTATCCCCCATGTGTCTGACAATACCTCATATCAGTATCCCCATGTGTTTCACGATACCCTTGCATCAGTATCCCCTTGTGTCTGACGATACGTCATATCAGTATCCCCCATGTGCCTGATGATACCTCATATCAGTATCTCTCATGTGTCAGACGATACCTCATATCAGTATCCCCCATGTGCCTGACGATACCCTTGCATCAGTATCCCCATGTGCCTGACAATAACCTCACATCTGTATCTTCATGTGCCTGATGATACCTCACATTAGTATCCCCCATGTGCCTGACGATACCTCATATCAGTATGCCCCATGTGCATGACAATACCTCATATCATTATCCCCCATGTGTCTGACGATTCCTCATATCAGTATCCGCCATGAGTCTGACAATACCTCATATCAGTACCACCATGTGTCTGACGATACCGCATATCAGTATCCCCATGTGTGTCTGACAATACCTCATATCAGTACCACCATGTGTCTGACGATACCTCATATCAGCATCCCCGTGTGCCTGATGATACATCATATCAGTAACCCCCATGTGCCTGACGATAGCCCATATCAGTATTTCCCTATGTGCCTGATGATACCTCACATTAGTATCCCCCAAGTGCCTGACGATACCTCATATCAGTATCCCCCATGTGCCTGATGATACTTCACATCAGTAAACCCCCATGTGCCTGACGATACCTCATATCAGTATCCCCCATGTGTTTGACGATACCTCACATCAGTATCCCATGTGTCTGATGATAGCTCATATCAGTATCCCCCATGTGCCTGACGATACATCATATCGGTATTTCCCCATGTGTCTGACAATACCTCATATCAGTATCCCCCATGTGCCTGATGATACCTCAAATCAGTATCCATGTGCCTGATGATACATCATATCAGTAACCTCCATGTGCCTGACGATAGCCCATATCAGTATTTCCCCATGTGCCTGATGATACCTCATATCAGTATCCCCATGTGTTTGACGATACCTCATATCAGTATCCCATGTGTCAGACAATACCTCATATCAGTATCCCCCATGTGCCTGACTATACCTCATATCAGTATCCCCATGTGCCTGATGATACCTCATATCAGTATCCCCCATGTGTCAGACAATACCTCATATCAGTATCCCCATGTGTCTGACAACACCTCACATTAGTATCCCCCATGTGCCTGATGATACCTCATATCAGTATTCCCCCATGTGTCTGACGATACCTCACATCAGTATCCTCATGTGCCTGACGATACCTCATATCAGTATCCCTCATGTGTCTGACGATACCTCATATCAGTATCCCCTCATGTGTCTGACGATACCTCATATCAGCATCCCATGTGTCTGATGATACCTCATATCAGTATCTCCCCATGTGTCTGACAATACCTCATATCAATATCCCCATGTGACTGACAATACCTCATATCAGTATCCCTCATGTGTCTGACGATACCTCATATCAGTATCCCATGTGTCAGACAATACCTCATATCAGTATCCCACCATGTGCATGATGATACCTCATATCAGTATCCCCATGCCTAACAATACCTCATATTAGTATCCTCCATGTGCCTGATGATACCCTCACATCTGTATCCCCCATGTGCCTGATAATACCCTCCTATCAGTATCCCATGTTCCTGCCGATACCTCATATCAGTATCTCATGTGTCAGACAGTACCTCATATCAGTATCCCCCATGTGCCTGATGATACCTCATATCAGTATCCCTCATGTGTCTGACGATACCTCATATCAGTATCCCCTCATGTGTCTGACGATACCTCATATCAGCATCCCATGTGTCTGATGATACCTCATATCAGTATCTCCCCATGTGTCTGACAATACCTCATATCAATATCCCCATGTGACTGACAACACCAGATCAGTATCCTCATGTGTCTGACGATACCTCATATCAGTATCCCATGTGTCTGACTAATACCTCATATCAGTATCCCCATGTGCCTGATGATACCTCATATCAGTATCCCCATGTGCCTAACAATACCTCATATTAGTATCCTCCATGTGCCTGATGATACCCTCACATCTGTATCCCCCATGTGCCTGATAATACCCTCCTATCAGTATCCCATGTTCCTGCCGATACCTCATATCAGTATCTCATGTGTCAGACAGTACCTCATATCAGTATCCCCCATGTACCTGATGATACCTCATATCAGTATCTCCCATGTGTCTGACGATACCTCATATCAGTATCCCAAGTATCAGACAATACCTCATATCAGTATCCCCCATGTGCCTGACTATACCTCATATCAGTATCCTCCCATGTATCTGATGATATCTCATATCAGTATCCCCATGTGTCTGATGATACCTCATATCAGTATCCCCCATGTGTCTGATGATTTCATATCGGTATCCCCCATGTGCCTGACGATATCTCATATCAGTATCCCATATCTCAGACAATACCTCATAGTAGTATCCCCATGTGCCTGACAATACCTCATATCAGTATCCCCCATGTGTCTGACAATACCTCATATCAGTATCCCCATGTGTCTCATGATACCCTTGCATTAGTATCCCCATGTGTCTGACGATACCTCATATCAGTATCCCCATGTGCCTGATGATACTTCACATCAGTAAACCCCCATGTGCCTGACGATACCTCATATCAGTATCCCCCATGTGTTTGACGATACCTCACATCAGTATCCCATGTGTCTGACGATAGCTCATATCAGTATCCCCCATGTGCCTGACGATACAGTATATCGGTATTCCCCCATGTGTCTCACAATACCTGATATCAGTATCCCCCATGTGCCTGACGATACCTCAAATAAGTATCTCCCATGTGCCTGATGATACATCATATCAGTAACCTCCATGTGCCTGACGATAGCCCATATCAGTATTTCCCCATGTGCCTGACGATACCTCATATCAGTATCCCCATGTGTTTGACGATACCTCATATCAGTATCCCATGTGTCAGACAATACATCATATCAGTATCCCCCATGTGCCTGACTATACCTCATATCAGTATCCCCATGTGCCTGATGATACCTCATATCAGTATCCCCATGTGTCAGACAATACCTCATATCAGTATCCCCATGTGTCTCACGATACCTCATATCAGTATCCCCCATGTGCCTGATGATACCTCATATCAGTATCCCCCATGTGTCAGACGATACCTCATATCAGTATCCCCATGTGCCTGACAATAACCTCACATCTGTATCTTCATGTGCCTGATGATACCTCACATTAGTATCCCCCATGTGCCTGACGATACCTTATATCAGTATGCCCCATGTGCATGACAATACCTCATATCATTATCCCCCATGTGTCTGACAATACCTCATATCAGTACCCCCATGTGTCTGACGATACCGCATATCAGTATCCCAATGTGTGTCTGACGATACCTCATATCAGCATCCCCGTATGCCTGATGATACATCATATCAGTAACCCCCATGTGCCTGACGATAGCCCATATCAGTATTTCCCTATGTGCCTGATGATACCTCACATTAGTATCCCCCAAGTGCCTGACGATACCTCATATCAGTATCCCCCATGTGCCTGATGATACTTCACATCAGTAAACCCCCCATGTGCCTGACGATACCTCATATCAGTATCCCCCATGTGTTTGACGATACCATACATCAGTATCCCATGTGTCTGACGATAGCTCATATCAGTATCCCCCATGTGCCTGACGATACATCATATCGGTATTCCCCCATGTGTCTGACAATACCTGATATCAGTATCCCCCATGTGCCTGACAATACCTCAAATCAGTATCCCCCATGTGCCTGATGATACATCATATCAGTAACCTCCATGTGCCTGACGATAGCCCATATCAGTATTTCCCCATGTGCCTGACGATACCTCATATCAGTATCCCCATGTGTTTGAGATACCTCATATCAGTATCCCATGTGTCAGACAATACCTCATATCAGTATCCCCCATGTGCCTGACTATACCTCATATCAGTATCCCCATGTGCCTGATGATACCTCATATCAGTATCCCCCATGTGTCAGACAATACCTCATATCAGTATCCCCATGTGTCTGACAACACCTCGCATTAGTATCCCCCATGTGCCTGATGATATCTCATATCAGTATTCCCCCCATGTGTCTGACGATACCGCACATCAGTATCCTCATGTGTCTGACGATACCTCACATCAGTATCCCCCGTGTGCCTGATGATACCCTTGCATCAGTATCCCTCATGTGCCTGACAATACCCTCACATCTGTATCCTCATGTGCCTGATGATACCTCACATTAGTATCCCCCAAGTGCCTGACGAAACCTTATATCAATATGCTCCATGTGTCTGACGATACCTCTTATCAGTATCCCCCATGTGCCTGATGATACCTCACATCAGTATCCCCCATGTGTCAGACGATATCTCATATCAGTATCCCCCATGTGCATGATGATACCTCATATCAGTATCCCCCATGTGTCAGACGATATCTCATATCAGTATCCCCCATGTGCCTGACAATACCCTCACATCTGTATCTTCATGTGCCCGATGATACCTCACATTAGTATCCCCCAAGTGCCTGACGAAACCTCATATCAGTATCCCCCATGTGTCTAATGATACCTCATATCAGTATCCCATGTGTCTGACAATACCTCATATCAGTATCCCCCATGTGTCTGACGATACCTCATATCAGTATCCCACTGTGTCTGACGATACCTCATATCAGTATCCCATGTGCTCTGATGATACTCATATCAGTATCCCCATGTGCCTGACGATACCACATCAGTATCCCCATGTGCCTGATGATACTTCACATTAGTATTCCCAAGTGCCTGATGGTACCTTATATCAATATGCTCCATGTGTCTGATGATACCTCATATCAGTATCCCCCATGTGTCTGACGATACCTCATATCAGTATCCCCCATGTGCCTGACGATAGACCATATCAGTATCCCATGTACCTGACTATACCTCATATCAGTATTCCCCCATGTGTCTGACAGTACCTCATATCAGTATCCCATGTGTCAGACAATACCTCATATCAGTATCCCATGTGTCAGACGATACCTCACATCAGTATCCCCCCATGTTCCTGACGATATCCTCATATCAGTATCCCCATGTGCCTGACAGTGCTTCACATCTTTATGCCCCAAGTACCTGACTATACCCTCACATCTGTATCCCCTCCCCCTGAGTACTTTACCTTATATTTATATCCCCCGTGTGCCTGATGATACTCTCAGTCCTGCTCGTGGCCCTTCTCGCTGAGCCTCCCGGAAGACATATACCTACCCTACTGGTGCTTCCTTGTCCTCCTGCACGCACTACTTTCTTAGTGCCCCTGGCAGTGGGGTCACTGACCACCAGTGTCACCTGAGCTGTACACCTGGGCCTCCCCCCCCAGATGTTGCCTTGTGGGCTGTTCCTGGAGGCAGGCTGGTGTTTGGCATACTGCTTCCTGGGAAAGAGATGGCTGATGTGCTGTAACCAGCTAGTGGATCCTTGAGATACTGTGTCCTAGTCTGTTCTTCTCTATTCTGTGTATCCCATCACATTCTGTTCTGGTGTTTTTCTTTGCTAGATTATCCTGTAAAGCACTTCATGATACAGTGTGTATGAAAGGCACTATATAAATCCAAATTAGTATTAGCGAGGCAGTATAGCACAGTGGTTTAAGGCTCTGAGCTGCAAATCTGAAGACCTGGGTCTGAATCCCACAGCCCCCACTTGCATACTGTGTGACCCTGAGCAAGTCACTTAACTTCCCTGTGCTCCCAGGTTGCAACTGTAAACAAGCTTTCAGCTTAGTGTGCCACTCCTGGTTAAACAATTGAAAAATATTCTATTCTATTCTACAGTCGCTGCACTACCAGTATCTAACTCATTGCTTTGTAAAGCACTTTGGGATACAGTGTATATGGAAAGCACTGTATAAATCTTTATAAAATGGCATAAGAAAATCTAGAAATCTCATTGGCCAAGAGACATCAGCTGACCGTACATTAAGTCTCTATATACGCACAGTCATCCTGGTCCTAAACCACATCACACAACAAGCAAATCAGTCCTCCTACAACCAGAACTATCTTCCATCAGTCTCCCTAGATCCAGAACGGATTTTCCATCACAAACATGGCTGCTACCTTTACAGTGTAAAAACCTCCAACTGGGCCCTAAAAATGAAATTACCTTAAATAAGAAATGAAACAAGTTAATTAAATGTTTTTCCTTGATCATTACACTCTCCTTACACACATAAACAAATTAGAAACAATAAGTATTGTTTATAGTTTTCATTACAATTGTTTCTTTGCTGACAGTGAAAATTTATCCTTCTATTTTTACCTGTTCATCAGGGAAATCTCTTCTGCTTTTCCTGACAGTGAGATAATTGAGTCTGTGGCTTTAGAAATGGCCTTCGTGTGTGTGTGTGTGTGTGTGTGTGTGTGTGTGTGTGTGTGTGTATACAGTATGTTGGAAGAGGAACATTCTACCAGTGGAACTGAGCAGAACTTTGAATCCCTGTATTCCATGGTAAACATTCCATTTCTTTAATGTGGGGAAACACAGAGAAAAAACACAGAATGAAGAAAGTAAGCAATAATACTATATAAACAAAGAGAAAAGGTGGCAAATAACTCACCCTGCTGTTTAGCTTTTAGGACAGAGCGAGCAGTTCATGTTGCTGTCAGTGAGTGTGGCAGTTTTGAACCACACTCATGCTTGCAGCATTGGGGAACTAAGAAGCCTCTGTTATGGCTTCCTTTTAGTTTTGTCTACAGAGTGAAGAGAAAGAAATAAAATAAGGGGGCTATGTGTCATACTTAGAATGAGAAAAACAGCATTTGTGAATTGTTGTGGCTGGCAGGAGAATATGTAGCTTAAGTGGGCAGGGAGGAACACACTGTATAACGTTACTTTAATCTAGCACCAATAGGTGGAAGGACTATTTAATGTTAAAAGCACAGATTCACTTACATTTTTACTTAATTAAACATGTTTCAAAATAAAAAAAAACTGCTTCTAAAAATAAAGGCCCATTTTATAAGTGCAATAAGACACTCCGGGGGTTGTGCATTGCGGTGTGATAACCACACTTCTATGGTCACCAGCCTTGCCCTCGTACCTAATTCACCTCTCAGGTGTGCGGTTATCACAATCGTAATGCACACCCCGCCATGTCTTATTGCTTACAAATTCTATTCTATTCTACAGTACCTGCACTGCCAATATCTAACTCATTGCTTTGTACCAATATCTGACTGCTTTGTAAAGCATTTTGAGAAACAGTGTATATCAAAGGTGTTAAATAAATCCAGGTTCTGCTTTATTCCATTCTTTTCTCCCAATTGTTTAACCAGGTGAGATACACTAAGCCGAAAGCTTATTTACAGGTGCAACCTGGGAGCACAGAGAAGTTAAGTAACTTGCTCAGGGTCATACAGTATGCAAGTGGGGGCTGTGGGATTCAAACCCAGGTCTCCAGATTTGCATCTCAGAGCCTTAAACCACTGCGCTGTACTGCCTCATTCTAGTCTTTTCCATTCTGTTTTGTTCTGTGTTTTTTTTTCTAGTTATAGTATATGGTTAGGGCTTATTGTCCACAGAATTCAACTTCCAGAAAAACCTTGTAGTGCATGTTCTAAAGTTGTTATGCATGTTCTGTCATCACAGCTGTTGACTGCGTTTACCTGCCCACTTTCATTTTATTTTTGGCACTTCACAATCTGCTGCCCAGCTGCTTTTCCTACCATCCATTCTCCAGTACTCTCACACCACAAGTCTGATCAGTGAGAAAAGAAAACTAGGACTTAACTGAATACTTTCTGACGCTGCTTCTGTCCAGCCCTACTCAACGTAATGTGTGCTGTTTTGTCCAGCAATCATGACAGCACAAAGTGCTCTCAGTTGCAAGGGCTTCCTCTCTCTCTCTCTTTCTCACACACTCTGTCTCTCACACGCTCTCTCTCACTCTCTCTCATTTTCTCATTCTCTTTCTCTTTCTCTCTCTCTCACTTACTGTCACTCTCACTCTGTCTCTCTCATTCTCTCATTCTGTCTCACAGGCTCTCTTTTACTCTCTCGCTGTCACTCTCTCTCTCTCTCTCTCTCTCTCTCTCAATCTCACTCTCTCTCTCATTCAGACTGTCAGAAGCACTACCAAGTTATACAGCAAAATACAGACTCAACTAAAATAAGGTGACAAAGGCGTATTTATGTCTACTTGATTATTATTGAAAAAAGTATCTTTTTTTACAATAGCGCCACATAGAGGCAAAAAAACCTACTGTTGTACTTTTTAAATAAAACCATATTCTATAAAAAAAATAAACTATGGGTGACCATACACAGCTCGTCTTTTGCTTCCATCTTGGGGTTGAGATACTAGCATGGGCCTCCTGAACTTCCCTCTTGAGGTCCATATGCTGTTATCTCAACCCCTCGATGGAAACACAAGGTGAGTTGTGTTGTGCTGTCCCATACCTTATATCGTGCTCCATGTTTTCCCAGTCTAATATCTGGCATTTCCCTGTCCCAGCCTATTCTTCTGGTATCCATGCAAGTCACGCCATTTTACTCCACTCAGGTGGTCAATAAAAAACGTGGGGTGGGCTTAGGGCTGGGCATTTGATACTTAAATGTGTGATGGTGATGTGATTTGTAGAAACCTGACCCTTGAGGGAATAACTGAAGAGGAATGTTGTGCAGCGCAAACTTTACAGAGTCTCTGTTTTATGTCTTTCTAACTCCGCAGTCCAACAAGTGCGTGAAAGTTATGCTGTTTTTCTTCTGTCTCCTCGAAGTCTGCATTGCCATTTCGCTGTCAGCCTTTAGTTGCAAGGCCACCTGTTGCACCAACAGCAGCCCTCCACAGGTAAACGTTGTTGTTTTTTGTACTTTCTGTTTATGTTCCATTCCAGTCACCAGCTTTCGTCTCCCTACAGACCACCCATGGCCTACCCGGGCCCCCTGACCCCTTTATCTGCAGCCGCCATTCCTCCATGAAGCCTTACTCCAGAGATTCAGCATTCCATCAGGTGGCACTGAGGTGGGGCCTGGATAAACTGGGGTCCTGTACTGAGGTAGCAGGAGCCATTTTCCTCACGTTCTTCCTGTCCCCTGGAACATTGCATGGCATGTCATCCAGGGCTCTCACATAAAAAGCATGTCCTGCACCAAAGACATAATGCCCCCTCTCCCCAGGGACATTGCTGGTTGCCAAGGATGTGTGCACACAAAAGGTGTCTGGCGCCAATGACCACAATGTCTCCCCCTGTCCCTTGGGACACTGCATGCTATATCGCCAAGTGTGCATGCATGCATGCGAAATATGCCCTGCACAAATTACCATGATGGTCCCCTCTCCCCAGGACATTGCTGGTTGCCAAGGACACATGCACACAAAATGTGTCCTGCGCCAGTGACTATCCTCCTTTCCTATAGGATATTGTGTGCCCTTTCACCAAGGAGGCGTGCATGCAAAATGTGTCCAGCACCAATGACTGTGATGTCTTCCTCTCCCATGGGACGTTGCATACCGTGTCACCAAGTTTTCCACCACTTACTCAGGACCCTTAGTTTGTGAGGGGCCAGCTGTGTCAGCCATTTGACAGCCTGCCCTTGGGGGAGGGGGTGCCAGCATATAGCAGCCTGGCCATCATCATCCTCCCAGTTTTTCTTCCTGAGCTGAAGTGCAGGGACATGTGCACCAGCACGTCACGCTCCAACCCTCCTTTCTGCGTACTGTGCCACTGCGCTGCTGCCTGGTCTGCAGTCTCAGCACTGGGAACTGGTGTTTACCCTCTCCTTTCTGCATACTGTGCCACTGCGCTGCTGCCCAGCCTGCAGTCTCAGCACTGGGAACTGGTGTTTACCCTCTCCTTTCTGCGTACTGTGCCACTGCGCTGCTGCCCGGCCTGCAGTCTCAGCACTGGGAACTGGTGTTTACCCTCTCCTTTCTGCGTACTGTGCCACTGCGCTGTTGCCCGGCCTGCAGTCTCAGCACTGGGAACTGTTGTTTACCCTCTCCTTTCTGCGTACTGTGCCACTGCGCTGCTGCCCAGCCTGCAGTCTCAGCACTGGGGACTGGTGTTTACCCTCTCCTTTCTGCATACTGTGCCACTGCGCTGCTGCCCGGCCTGCAGTCTCAGCACTGGGAACTGGTGTTTACCCTCTCCTTCACCAAGGAAGGAACGCTGCCTCTGGGCACTTGATCCTCCCTCACCCTGCCAGCCCACCGAGTGAGCCTGTCCATTCCTGGACCTGGGTCACCAGCATGGGGGGGCAGAAGTGGAACCTCTTCTCCACTGGGCCAGCCCCTGCTGTCCTGCTGTACTTTTTAAAGGGGAGTTATCAACTTCCGTGCAAGATTTCATGAAGCTACTCTACCCAGATGTTACATGCTACTTAACATTATAAAATGGTCTGGAAATCTCTTTATACCTGATTGGCTCCATAGGTTCTATGACTGATATACCAATTCCCCAGAAATGCACAGATGGAACAAGTTCAGGCCAGGGGATTTGGAATTTGGTCCAGTCATATACAGAACGCATAAGCCACTTCACTCATCCCTGACTGACATCACCAACATGGCTGCCACTTCACTCATCCCTGATTGACATACTAACATACTAAAATGCCAGCAGAATAGGCCTAACGGCCTTTCGTGTCTGCTCGTTTGGTCAGCCCCCACCCTGGGAGCTGACCTTGCTGCCCTCCTTGCCTTCTCTGGCTTCTCCTTTCCCAGTTGCGGATATTCTCACTGCATTGGATTTTGCTTCCAGAACCCTTCCCCTGTACCTGTCCCACCCCCTGTTGAACCCCTCCACCATCTGTGCCTCTACCAGCCCCTTAGGCAGCACATTCCAGGACTCCACCACCCTCTCAGTGAAGTAGCACCTCCTCCTTTCTCCCATGAATCTTCCCCACTCCAGCTTCCACCCATGCCCTCTAGTTGCCCCCTCCTCCTTCCTTCGAAGCACCCTGACTGCTCCTCCCCTATTTACCCCCTTCATGTACCTGAAGACCTCTATCATGTCCCCCCGGTCCCTTCTCTTTTCCAATGTGTACATATTTAGCTCTTCGAGCCTCTCCTCATAGGTCCTGTCCCCCAAGCCCCAAATCATTTTGGTTGCCCTCCTCTGGACCCTCTCCAGGAGTTTAATGTCCCTCTTTAAGTGTGGCCTCCAAAACTGCCCGTAGTACTTGAGGCGTGGGCTCACCAAGTAGTTATACAGAGGGAGTATCACTTCCCTCCTTCTGGAAGTGATCCCCCTAGCGATGCATCCCAGCATCCTGTTGGCCTTGGCTGCTGCCCTTCTACAAGTCTCCGAGTTGTTCATCTTGACATCCACCACCACCCAGGTCCCTCTCAGCCATCGAGACTGGATTCCCCCAGAGTGTACACTTGGCCGGGTTTCTGGCCCCAGGTGCAGTACCTTGCATTTCCTGCATTGAACCTCAGCTTCCACTTTGTAGACCATCTTTCCAGAGCCTCCAGGTCCCCTGTAGGGCCACCTCCCTCCACTCATTCACTACTGCCCCCAGTTTTGTGTCATCCACAAAGAGACTCATCTCCTCCTGATACCTGTCCTTATGTCAGAGGACGAGGCGTTGAACAGGAGGGCCCATGACCACCTGGGACCTCACACGACCCTCCCTGGGATGAGACTATCCTGCCAACTACGACTCCTCTGGGTCCGGCTCTGGAGCCAATTGCCTATCCATCTGATTCCCCACCCCCATTTCTCCCAGCTTATCCAACAGGCCCTCGTGAGGAACAGAGTGAAATGCCTTGCTGAAGTCTAGAAAGAGGACGTCCACTGGTCTACCCAGGTCCAAGGCACTCATCACCCAGTCATAGAACTCCACAAGGTTTGTCTGACACAATTTCCCCGGGATGAATCCATGCTGTCTAATCATCCAGGCACCCCAACTTTTCCAGGTCTCCCCTAGCCTCTCCTTGACAATGCCCTCCATCACCTTGCCCACCACCGATGTCAGGCTGACAGGCCTGTAGTTCCCTGCCACCTCTCTTGATCCCCCCCTTGTGGATAGGCACTATATGCACCACCTTCCAGTCCTGGGGCACCCACCCTGTCCTCAGAGAGATGGTGAAAAGCTCCGCCAGGGGTTTTGCCAGGACATCCACAAGTTCCTTCAGCACTCTGGGATGTAATTTATCAGCCCCGGTGCTTTCTCCATCTTAAGGGAGCTGAGGGCTTCCCTCACTCTCTCTGCTGTGATTTCCACTTCCGGTACCTCTTCCCTGCTTAGCCTTCCCTCCTGCCAGTGATGCCTCCCCCTCTCCCCAGACCCGCCGATCGGTAAGGGTCCCCCTCCCTCAGTATCACTGTCTCCTCCCATGTATAATGCAGCACCCACATTTTCCTTGGTGAAAACTGAGGTGAAGTACTCATTTAGTACCTCAGCCTGCTCCCCTGGGTCTTGTACCCATCTCTCCCCTGTTTTAATCTTGCTAATCTGCCCCTTCACCCTTTGTTTTTCCCCAATGTATCTAAAGAACCCCTTGTTCCCTCTCCTAATTTCCCTGGCCAGGTTCTGCTCCTTCCTTGCCTTAGCCGCCCTCACCACCCTAGTGGCCCTTCTAGCCATCAGCTTGTACTTCCCTCAATCCCTTTCACTCCTTGAGCACTTGAATGCCTATAGGCTGCCTTCTTTCCCCGCACCACCTCCTGGACCACCCTGGTCCACCAGCAGAGTTTTCGGGCCCTACCGCATTTTTGTCTTACTCTTGCACAGGTGCTGGTAGCATCCTGTACCCCTCTCCTGATGATTTCCCACCTACTGTCAGCGTCCATGTCTGACCAATCATCACCAACATGGCTGCCATTTCACTCATCCCTGATTGACGTCACCAACATGGCTGCCACTTCACTCATCCCTTATTGACGTCACCGACATGGCTCCACTTCACTCATCCCTGATTGACGGCACCAACATGGTTGCCACTTCACTCATCCGTGATTGACTTCACCAACATGGCTGCCACTTTTTCTCCCTTAAAAACCTTCAACAAGGTCCTACAAAGTAAAACACGATTTTCTAAAAACAAAATACCTGATTTAAACATTTTTACCTCTCGTAATGCCCTCCTCACACACATAAGGAAAAGTGAAAAATAAAACATGATTCATTGTTTAAATTCTTGGTGTTTGGTAACCATGACCACCCCACCCCCCATCCTGGCACAGGGTCATAATGACACAGCAATATATGGCGCAGCCAAAACAGAGCAATATATTGCCAGCGCATTAGTTTTTGTTTTGTGGGGGAGGCTATGCCCCCGCTCCTCCCGCTACGGGGGGGGGCTATGCCCCCAGAACCACCACCAGCTAAAATAACTAACTTTAGGGGGGGTTAAGAGTTATATTCACACAAAATGTGAAAAATTTAAAAATCTATGCATCTGGGACCAGAAATCAAAACCCGGTCCCAAACGCACTGCCTGCCTCCCTTGCTGCCAGCGGCTCAGCCCGTCAAGCCATGGCAGCTGTGTGCCGGCCCCCTGTCCCAGCAGAGGTCTTATCCTCTGCCTGGCAAATGATGTGCACTACCACACATACACTGTTTCGCGGTTTTGCACCCTCTTGCTCTTCCCTGCTGCGCTGTTCCTGTTACGCGGTTATGTGGTGCGCCCTTAAGCGTACAACATATTGACCCAGTAGGTCCTATCCTTACTAATGTGCCAGGGCAGTCTCTAATGATTACCCTGCCACAGATAAAATTGAGACCGTGGCTTCATATAAAGCCCTTTGTTGTGTGTGAAGTGGTTGAATATTCTGCCAGAAGAATTCTGCTGAAGTCTAATTCCTGTATTCCCCCCAAAAAAAAATTCCATCTGGGGAATTTATGGAAAAGAAGATGATTGAGAGGTGAGGAGGGACTACATTTTACTTGTCACTTTTAACAAAAGAAATACCATATAGCTGATACAAAAGAAAATATACTTTAGGTCGATACTACATTGCCACCACCGGATGGCGCCATGTGATGTCATGGAGTAAGAGGCTATGTGCCTAACTAAATGCAGTCAGGCTCGGCTTGAATGGTCATCTCTAAAGAAGCAATATGTGTCAGTCGGCAAAACATTTCATCATATCGTTTTTTAGCAAAAAGGTACTTCTGACACCCTTCGATTCATCCTCAGTGTAGTTTTAGTTTCTGAGATATTGTTAAAACAGCTGTTACAGTTAACGTTGTAATTAATTACTAATGTCATTAAAGATGACAGGCACCCGCAATTTAAAAACTCACTCCCGCTGAGCTTCCCTGTTGAACGTACATGCTAGACTCATACTGTAGATATATTAGGATGGTGATACCACAGGTTTCTGAGGGTAAACAGTACAGCACTGTACCAAGATACTTAATTTTTTTCATGACTGGCATGGCACAGGAGTAGGAACTTTTAAAAACTTTAAAATCCCATATCTTGGTTCAGGAATGAAAGAAAACAAAAAGGTGTACCTTTATATTTTTGCCAGATGAACATTATTGGTGGAAAAAAAACCCGATATGGTTATAAACAAATATTGCTGCTTTCAGCTTAAATGCATCTGCTGTGCAGAATAATGGCTTTAAACATTTCTTCCAGTGCCGGCCCGCCAGCGCAACAGAAAGTTTCACTGCTTTGGTGCTGGTGACCCAAATTCGGGAATGGACTCGGGCGTCGGAGGGCCAGCCAGGGAAGAGAAAGCTTGAGCATCTGATGACTGCTCGCCTTCTCTCGGGTGAGGATGGGATAGAGGACTGGTACCTACTGACCCCTGGCAGAGGCTGGGGAGACAGCAGTTCGTCTGGTCCCACTATCCAAGGGAGTGTGACAGATGCCAGCGTCTGTCTTGCATCCTGCATATCATGCTTCTGCAGGAGAAAATCGGAAAACGGCGCACTGGCCGTGTGGGTGACGGCCTCCTGGACCCTCGTTACAAGGGCTCCTGATCCATGAACTGCCACCTCAGCAGCACCCAGAACCACTGGAAAGTCTGGTAAGGCACATTCCCTTCGCAGGAAGGGACCCGCCCAATGAAGGTATACATCGGGGTACCCTAGGTGGCTGCAGTGTGGAGCAGTGGGTGGATGGGAGTAGCCCTACACTCCACTCTTTTCCCCACACTGCTATTCTACATACTACCTCTGAATTTACTAAAGGTCTGTTTTTTGGTTTGTTTCTGTTTGTGTTTCAGCCCACAATACTGATGCAAGCTCCTCAGGCCCCACAGGTCCAACAGGCATATCAGGCCCAACAGGCCCCTCAGGTCCAACAGGCGTATCAGGCCCAACAGGCACCTCAGGCCCCTACATGGAACATGGCTTCCCAGCCTGCCCCTCCTCCATACCAAGATCCTGCACAATTTTACAAAGGTGGTGTCATCAATCCTGCTTTCTGAATGAATCCATCAATCAACAGCCCCTGCCTCCTGACCTCATTGTCCCCCGTTGTTATCGCAGCATACTGGTGCACCTAGGAATGGAACTGCAAGCTTCCCACTGCGTGAGCGACATCTCAGAAGTGTCCTCTCTTCTTTCTTTTTTAACAAGCATCGATCTTCCAAAGTGTTTCTTCGCACCCATATGCAGCAGTGGCACCTGAGTGTTTGGGTGGTGGTTAACTCCATAATATTGCATTTACCACTACAGATCCCAATTCACGGTGGTGCCTGTGTGGGGTAACAACATAACAGTGCATTAACCAATACAGATCACTATCCATTGTGGCACTCAAGGGGGAGTAATGGGGAAATAGTGCATTAACCACTCCAGAACACTATCCACTGTGGCTCCCAAGTGGGGGTAATGGGATAACAGTGCATTAACCACTCCAGATCACTATCCACCGTGGCACCCATGTGGGAGTAATGGGGTAATAGTGCATTAACCACTCCAGATCCCTAGCCATGGTGGTGCCTGTGTATGGGAACAACATAACAGTGCAGTAACCACTCCAGAACAGTATCCGCTGTGGCACCCATGTGGGGGTAATGGGCTAACAGTGCATTAACCATTCCAGATCACTATCCACCATGGCACCCAAGTGGGGGTAATGGGGTAATAGTGCATTACCCACTCCAGATCACTATCCACTGTGGCACTCGAGGGGGGGTAATGGGGAAATAGTGCATTACCCACTCCAGATTACTATCCACTGTGGCACCCGGGGGGGGGTAATGGGGAAATAGTGCATTACCCACTCCAGAACACTGTCCACTGTGGCACCCAAAAGGGGGTAATGGGGAAATAGTGCATTACCCACTTCAGAACACTATCCACTGTGGTACCCAAGTGGGGGTAATGGGGAAATAGTGCATTACCCACTCCAGAACGCTATCCACTGTGGTACCCAAGTAGGGATAATGGGGTAATTGTGCATTAACCACCCCAGATCCCTAGCCATGCTAGCACCCAAGTGGGGGTAATGGGGAAATCATGGCACCCAAGTGGGGGTAATGGGGAAATAGTGCATTACCCACTCCAGATCCTTATCCATAGTGGCATCCAAGTGGGGGTAATAGTGTATTAATGACTCCAGATCCCTATCTATAGTGGACCCCAAGTGAGGGTAATGGGGTAAGAATGTATTAATCACTCCAGATCCCTATCCATGGTGGCACCCGAGTGAGGGTAATGGGGTAATAGTACTCTAACTGCTTTAGATTACTGTCCACAGTGCCATGCAAGTGGGGGTAAAGGAATAATAGTGCATTAACACTGCAGATTGCATTGCACATACTGTTCCACATATGCCCTGTCCCTGTTTTTTTGTTGTTGTTGTTTATAAAGGTTTTTATCCTCCTTGGGCTGAACAAGTAGCTGTTCAGCCCCGTTCCTGGGTGACATTGGCCAGCCTACTACCTCTCTCTAGCTGGGGGATATTCCCCCATGGAATCCCCCCCACAGTATGGCTGGTGGGAAGGCGGCCCCCCCCCGCCAGTGACTCTCATCCAGAAGCTCCCTCATTTACCCAGCAGAACAGCAGGGTAGGCTACAGGATCTCAGGCAGGCCCTCATGAAGGCCAGCCCCCTTCTGTGTTCCTCCTGTATTTTCTTCTGCTATTCTGGAGCTGCAGCACAACACAGAAGTGCTTATTTATGGAGGCACACGTGCCCTCTGGAACCATGACCTCCTTCCTCTCACCCAGACTTCCATCTGGCCCCTGTAGCATCCACGTGACCCCAAGGCTTCCACCTGCTGGCAGCCAAGAGCTGGAAAGGCAACCACCCCTGCCTAGGACAGGAGAACTACCTGTTGGTTGCTCATTCTGTCTCCCAGCCCCCTCCCCCCACCAGCCCCTGGCAACATGAGCTCGTTCCCAAACTCGGGTTGTGGCATCGGGTGAGGTAAGGTACTCCACAGTGCCACAGCCCTCTGTGCCACTGGGCGGACTCTTGTTCCTATCCTGCACACACCCTGATCCATGCACTCCATGATCTATGCACACCCTGATCCATGCACGCCCTGACCCATGCACACCCTGATCCATGCATACCCTGACCTTATTCACCTTTTCTTTTTTCGCTCCCATCTCTGTTCGGCTGGCCCCGTCTGTGGCGTCCTCCCTGGCCCTGTCACCCACCATCTCTTGGACTTACTCACCTGCCTGGTACAGTGCCCCACTGTTTGTCACTGTGGCAGAGCCCCCCTGAGGTTCTCCAAGCCTCTGGGATAACTGGGGCCAGGTGTGGTAGGCAGGGAAGATCAATGAGTGCAAGGCCTGCTGGTGGATGCTACTTCATGTTGCCTAAGCCAACAGTGTTTTCTGTTGTCTCCCCTCCCCATGGCGCCTCATGGGTGTGGACTGCCAGTGATGCAAGGGGTTGCATCGCAGTCAAAAGGTGCACGCCCTCCATTGTGTCTCTGCTTGCGCCACCCCTGTGATCACCCAGATGGCAGTAGTGCAACAGTGTGCATGGCCCACCCTCCCCAGAGGACGAATGCATCTTCTGGGATACTTGATCTTCCTCTCCCCGGCTGTGCCCTGATGACCCAAGATAGCTCCTAATCCCGGGTCACTGGGCTCACGAGCGGTAGTGCTACTACTGTGCTGATGGCCTGGAACCTTGTTCCACTTTGGGGACTGGCCATACATTTTCTGTAAATATTATTGAAGAATGTTTGTGGATGTTTTAGGACTATGAAGTGCCTAGCTTGCTGGCTCTTGTGCATTCTTGAGACAGTTCTTTAACTGGCTCACAGGGTCAGGGTGTTTTAAAGCTCCTCTGCCACCAGCCCTTCCATACACACATTTTGGCCTGTTGGTCACCTCTGCACCCAGCAACCCCCCCCCCCCAATACAACTACTGAAGCAAACCCCCAACTCCAACAGCCAGCCTTTAAAGAATGCTGGTGCACTGGGGTAGAGAACTGTTTCCATGGCAATTTGTTTCACATGGGCTGTGCACAAGAAAATCTGAGAATTGAAGATATCTATTTCAAAATGAACTTTGCCAGCAGCCCAGCCTAAGGAGAGAGGAACCCCCCATGGCCAGCAATGATAGAATCCATTCATTCTGAAATTTATCTTAGGATGTGCTTCGAAGTTTTTCCCAGTTGCAAGAAAACATCAGCCTTGGGTTTCACTGGCAGCTGTGGGCCTTTGAAGAATAATTTTAAGACAATGAAAAGATAAAATCCTAGGGAGGCAGTATAGTGCAGTGGTCTAAGGCTCTGAGCTGCAAATTTGGTGACATCCAGCAGACCTGAGCTGGGTTTGAATCTCACAGCTTCCACTTGCATACTGTGGGACCCTGAGCAAGTCACTTAACCTCCTTGTGCTCCTAGGTCGCTCCTGTAAAAAAGCTTTCAGCTTAGTGTGCTATACCTGGTTAAATAAGTAAATAAAAAGAAAAAAAGCCCCCCACTGTACAGGAATGGCTGGTTTACATGGGGGAGTGAGCAACTAATGAGAGAGTGAGTTATTGAATTAAGACCAATTTAAAACAATCTGAGATGTGCTGCAAACCCCTTCCTGGGAAAATCTAAATGTTTAAATCCCATAAGAAGCCAGTGCTGACGTTTTTCCTCCTTGTTATTTACTGGATATTTTCAGTGCAATTTTGAAAAGTGAACAAAGTCTACTAAATTTTTTGGGGGGCAGAGCAAGATGAGAGTTCAGCAGAACATTATTTCTTTCAATGAATCGGTGATTTCCTTGACTTTCATTGCATATTTAGTATAACTTGTTATAACTAGCTTAGACTTAGTATCTTACTAGTTGATTTCGTGCTGTACTTTAATTGTTGTTATGATAATACTTTGCACATGTTTATGCTTTACATGTTCTTTTGTTCACATTTCAATAAAAATGTATCAAATAAAAAGAATCTATTCGATGGATTCCAAAAAACTGTACTCTCCTCATTCCCCAACCCCCGGATGCATCTGGAAATTAACTATTTTAGCTGAGTATCTCTGTTCAGGTAAATAGACAGATGGACATATTTATTTATCTATTTATTTATTGAGATCTCAGATTACACTAGTGAGCAGATACTCATTTATAGGTTCCACGTCAGTTTACAAAGACAATAAGGTACAGCTTTACAGGATTACATTTGGAAGAGAGTTACAATAAGGTACAGAATTACATGTGGTACAGAGTTACAATAAGGAACAGCAATACAGGATTGCATTTGGTACAGACAGAGTTACAATAAGGTACACACAAAATTGAGAAGCTTAGGCAGTATAACAGTTTGCAAGTGGTACAGCATTACAGGATTACATTTGGTACAGACAGAGTTACAAAAAGGTACAGCATTACAGGATTACATTTGGTACAGGCAGAGTTACAATAAGGAACGGCATTACAGGATTACATTTGGTACAGACAGAGTTACAATAAAGTACACACAAAATTGAGAATCTTAGGCATCATACCAGTTTGCAGTGGTACAGCTTTACAGAATTACATTTGGTACAGGCAGAGTTACAATAAGATACAGCATTACAGGATTACATTTGGTACAAACAGAGTTACAATAAAGTACACACAAAATTGAGAAGCTTAGGCAGTGTAACAGTTCGCCAGTGCTACAGGATTACATTTGGAACAGACAGAGTTACAATAAGGAACAGCATTACAGGATTACATTTGGTTCAAACCGAGTTACAATAAGGTGCACACAAAATTGAGAAGCTTAGGCAGTATACAGTAACAGTTCGCCAGTGCTACAGCATTACAGGATTACATTTGGAACAGAGTTACAATAAGGAACAGCATTACAGAATAACATTTGGTACAGACAGAGTTACAATAAGGTACACACAAACTTAAGAAGCTTAGGCAGTATAACAGTTTGCCGGTGGTACAGCTTTATAGGATTACATTTGGTACAGACAGAGTTACAATAAGGAACAGCATTACAGGATTACATTTGGTACAGGCAGAGTTACAATAAGGAACAGCATTACAGGATTACATTTGGTACAGGCAGCGTTACAATAAGGTGCAGCATTACAGGATTACATTTGATACAAACAAAGTTACAATAAGTAAGGATGTAAGTTTGTCATGGATGAGGTTTTAATAACTCATTGGTTGTTCATGGAATCATTAGTAAAATTCCTGGCATTGTCATCGCTTCTACATTTTGATGACAATAGTAAAAGTCATGGAAGTCCTGAATAAATACCAGACGTCATGGAATCCAAGACGTGTATGACTGCCATTGTACGGTATGGGCTGCATGCCCATTGGCTCATGCTCTGAACCAATGGGCGTGCAGCCCTATTGAGCTGTCAGTCGGCGGGCGGCGGTGCAGCAGGCGGGTGGGGTGCTGCCACCCTCCGGCTGACGCGGGGAGCGGGTGGGGGCTCCATGGGCGGGAGGGTGGGGGCCACCTAGATCATCAGGGATTCTGGGCGTGGGGGTGAGGATGTCGCCCACGATCCCGGGCTAGTCGGGGGTGGGGGACCCTTTTATTATACTCACGATCGGGCTAGTTAGAGGTGGGAGATGTGCAGTTTGCCCGCAATCGGGCTAGTCAGGGGGTGGGGATGTACAGTATGCGCCCGCCAATCGGGCTAGTCGAGGGGTGGGGATGTACAGGCGCCGATCGGGCTAGTCGGGGGTGGGGGTTGTTAACATTACGCCGTGATCGGGCTAGTCGGGGGACATTTACATTATGCCCGCGATCGGGCTACTGGAGGGGAGTTTACATTATGCCAGATTGGGCTGCTGGGGGGGGCAGAATACTGTTCTACCCACGATCGGGCTGCAGGGGGTGTCAGTCCCCGATGGCTGCTGTCTGGCAGGGCGCCAGGCGCAAGTCGTCGGGGATCGGCGTACCTGCATGCTAATGGCATGCAAATGGGGCCATAATTAGATGCAAATGCCCCCCATGCGCCTTGCATAAATGATGTCCCCATTTGCATGTCACCTTTTGAATATCGCAGGTGCTGCGCATGGCGCAATGGAACTTGCGCCACCGATCTGAATGCTCCACTCTGACCACTTCGCGTGGTGCAAGTTCCGACTGGCGCTGATGCACAGTGGTTGGGAAGGGGCGATATTCAAAGAAGTTGCTCAATAGCGCAACTCCGTTGAATATCGCCCTGGCCACATCCCTGCGCAACTTTTTTGAGCAGCGCAAGGGCTTGCGCCACAGAATGGTGCAGTTTGAATATCTGGCCCGTAATATTCAAAGTCGGAAGAGAATTAATTTCTTCTAAATGGATCAAACACTTGAACTGAGTACCACAGAGAGGCTTCATTTAATTCAAATCCCATTGCTGGATTTGGGATATTTCTGGCCATTACAGCCTGCCATTTGTCATACATAGCTGTGTAGAAAATGTTAAAGGTTTCCTCCAGTACTTGCTGTGTTTCTAGTGGCAAACACCCAAGCAGTGCACTTGCTGCAGGTCCGTGCTCACAGCCGGGCAGCGCACTTGCTGCAGGTCCGTGCTCACAGCCGGGCAGCGCACTTGCTGCAGGTCCGTGCTCACAGCCGGGCAGCACACTTGCTGCAGGTTTGTGCTCAGAGCCAGGCAGCACACTTGCTGCAGATCCATGCTCAGAGCCAGGCAGCACACTTGCTGCAGGTCCATGCTCACAGCTGGGCAGCGCACTTGCTGCAGGTCCATGCTCAGGGCTGGCAGCACCAGTTTTACTCTCTAACAGAATTTTAGTGCCCACTCCCACTATGTTAAACACTCGATGGACTTGTGTGTTTTTTGACCCAAGTTTTTTATAATATCAATCAGTGGTCTCACATTCTCAGTAAGAAAGTTTAAAACACAGCACACAGTGTTCTTTTTTATGTCAGTGTCAATGTGCTTTCTAAGTTCTTCACATTTTGTCCCTTCGGCGTCTGCACTTAACTTGTTTGCTGTGATGTACTGCTCTCTTGACGAGATGCCTTTGTAAATGAGTCTTTGACTCAAAGGTCTGTAAAAAGACGATCTAATAAATAAATAAAATAAATTAACAGAAAAACAGTAAACGGTCTCCACATGGCAAGCAAGCTTTCTACAGCCTCGATCACAGAATACCAGCGCTATGTGTGACACTGGGGATTATCATTTGTTTTACCCCTAGGCGTGAGCAGACTGTAAAGTACTTTCTTTTAAGCTCCCGAGCATATTTAAATAGTGCGCCAGAATGCAAAATAAAGTCAACTACCTTTTTCAGGACGCTTGATGAGGTGACTGCTGCCTTAAGTACGCCAGCCAGCAGGTGACATGGATCTCGAACAGGGAATGCCTTAAACTGTGGGTGAGCTCTCTGTAAATCGTCACATAACTTTTTCATGTAGCTGGCACTGTCATTGCATATGCATACAACATCCTCCCAGTTCTTTCCATAAATGTCAAGCACCTTTTTTGTTAATGCTGCAACTGAAACTGCATTACAACACTCAGTCACCTCCAGGTCAGCCAGAATGGTATGCCAACTCCAACTCTTCTGTCGGTCGGCAAAAGTAAAGAGAACAGCAACTGCTGGGTTGCCATGCATCTCAGGTGTTTCATCAGTAGCATGTGAGGTGGGAGCCTGAATCATGGCGCTGTCTGAAATGGCGATGCGATGTGGGCGAAAGCCCAAAAGGCAAGAGGGCAGGAAGGGTAACTGGATGTGGTTGGGTGGGCGACCCTAGTGACAGGATGTCACTATATGTTCACACGCATGCGAGGGTGGAGCGAGCATGGTGAGCGTGGCCTGAGAGGTGGTGGAGGGGATGTAGGGGGTGGCACTGCGGTCGACTGCCAAGCTGCGCTGTGGCGTCAGGGGTTGGCCTCCACTTGCGGTGCGTGGCGTTCCGGGTTCGGGTCTGGATCTGGTCGCTACTACATTTTTGTTGCACCATGCCCGAAACTTGTATTTAGTTTGCTTTTGCACTCCCCAACATGCACCCCCCTGGGTTGAGAATCTTCAAGTAGGGGGTGCGGAAACACAGCCCCTCCCCACAAGCAAAGTATTTAAATCCTGGCACTGTTCTTCCATGTACCGAGGATGTCAGGGTGGCAAAATTGTTTTCGCCGCCCTGACGATGCGATGATGCGAGTCGCCGTTCAGTGCTTGCGATTATCACATAGAACCTGTTCCATCAACAGTGATTGCAGTCTGGGTGCACTAAGCACATGAAGATTGCGCTCCATGTCAGAACTGAATACCTCGGGCAGACATCTGGCATACATTTGGCCTGATTTCAGCATTGTTTGTGCTGCTGATGCCCATTTTCAAAAGAGATCTCCTTGAGGGCCATCAGTTTGATTTAGGCTTACACCAGACTGTATCACTGCTCTGGCAAACTCATGTGCGATGTCCCGCTCGTCCTTTCTTTTGCGCTTGAAACGGGTAATGGTTTCAGTAAGAGACATTTGGCTTAATAGGTGCTCTCCATTTTTCCAGGGGTTGCTTTTGCTTTGTATGAGTTTTGGAAAGCACATGCTCGGCAAGCCGACTCGCGGTTTTCCCAGGGAACAACCGGCACAGTAACTCTGCAGCACTTACAAATCAGTGTTCGCTTGCCGTGGAGATCCTCGACCATGAAATCTTTATGCTCCAAGGCATACTGCTCTGGTATCTTTGAGTGTCGAGGCATCTCTGCTTTGAATCTGGCGCTATCCATGTTAGCACTACCGTTTGCTGCTTTTAACCTCATGGTGGCTGTTGGCGTGTGACGTAGGCGTGTGACGAGAGTGCCGCATGTGCATCGCCAGCATGCTGAACCTTCTGGAATGCAAGTAATTAGGTGCTTATGGGTTTTAAGCTAAAATCCTGAAAAACACATCGATAGTGTTTTATCAGTGATTATCGGTGAAAACCGGAAACCCTAAGTATGCTCTAGGTAGTGAAAGATGGCTCTTTTGACATCCAAGCTGTGGAGTGTTTGCTCACCAGGAGTGGACTGCTCAGTAAAGAAGACAGGCAGAGTAATGGACTGGTTCAAGTGAAACCACTTTTGGCAGAAATTTCCTGTTTGTCCTGAGCTCGACTTTATCGTTGTGGGGGATGATGTAATTCGGCTCAGTGTACAGGGCCTGTAGCTCTGAAATTCTTATGGCAGATGTAATGGCTACCAGGAAGATGGTCTTCCAAGTTACAAACTTGATGTGGGCCGTGGACATAGGCTCAAAAGGTGGATTCATGAGCCCATCTATGCAAAGGTTCAGGCTCGAAGGAGGAACAGGCTCCCTGGTTGGAGGCTGGAGGTGCAAGAGGCCTTTGAAAAACTGTTTAAAAATGTTGTGGGAAAAAAGAATAGGTTACTCACCTGTAACAGTAGTTCTAGAAGTGGTATATGTTGTTCATCCACACTTCTTGGCATGTCCCTTTCCCCTTTAAATCTTGCCAGAAGTCTTCAAGCTGGCTCCTCCCACCCACCCGGGTGGCATAAACCTCGGCTCCACCCCATGGCGCCAGATCTTAGCCCACTGGAAGCCAGGTTATGCGCCTAAAGCCGGGAGGTTGGGTGGGTGGAGTGTGGATGAACAACATATACCACTCCTAGAACTACTATTACAGGTGAGTAACCTGCTCCTTCCCGGAGCGTGGATATGTTGTTCATCCACACTTCTTGGCAGACTCCAAGCACTTCTCCAGGAGGAGGGAAGCAAGGCACACACACCCTACTTGGGAAATAAAGATTGGAGAACCGAGGCCCCAAAACCGGCATCCCAGTGTGACTCAAGGTCGATGTGGTAGTGGGTGATGAAGGTGTTTGCTGACTTCCAGGTAGCAGCCCAACAGATTTCCTAGATAGGGATGTCCCTGGAAGCAGCCACTGATGCAGCAGTATGGCGGGTAGAATGAGCTCTTATCCCTCTGGGAGGCTCCTTGCCCGCCAACTCATAGCACAAACCTATGCATGATGTAATCCATCTTACAATGGTCCATTTGGCTGCAGGTCTGCCAGAAGCGGCTTCAGCATAGGTGACAAACAGCTGGCGAACCTCTCCATGAATTTCCACCATTCTCTCCTTATAATAGGAGAGAGCACGTCTCAGGTCCAAAGTATGGAGCCTATACTCAGCATCTGAGGTATAGTTAGAGTAATATACCGGCAGAGTCAATACCTGGTTAAGGTGAAACTCTGACACCACCTTCGGAAAGAATTTCAGGTGGGGGAGCAGGACAACTGTGTCCCTGTGAAAGACTAGATAAGTGGAGTCCACTGACAGCGCCTGGAGTTCCCCGTCCTTCTGGCTGACATGATAGCCACCAGGAAGGCTGTCTTCTACGACAAGTGTGAGAGTGCACACTTGTGCATGGGTTCGAATGGCTTGCCCATGAGCTTTGCCAAAACCAGCAACAGGTCCCATGGAGGTGGAGGTTCACGCACCGGAGAGGATATGTGACCCAGGCCTTTGAAGAAGCGCCTGACCACTGTCTCTTGCGCCAATATCGGCTGACTGGCCTGCACCTGGTAAGCAGAAATGGTTGCCAGGTGCTCCCTAAGGGTCGATGACCGCAGACCCCCTTTGGAGAGAGACCAAAAGTAGTCGAGAATGTTAGCCAGAGAGCAGGATAAGGGGTCCAGACTCTTACCCTGACACCAAATGGAAAATCTCTTCCATTTGAAGGCATAACATTTCCTGGTCGATTCCTTACGAGATGCCTCCACCATGGTGTAGACATCCTTGGAAAGACACAGAGCCTGGAACTCTAGCCACTCAGGTACCAGGCTGTGAGGTGCAGGGACTGAATGTCTGGATGGAATACCTTCCCCTGGTTCAGAGATATCAGGTCCGGGCGTGTACAAAGCCACTTTGGGGGCCTGCATCTGAGGCTGAGGAGATCTGGATACCAGAACTGGCGCGGCCAATCTGAGGCTACCAGAATCACCTTCGCCTTGTCCCTCCTCACTTTGAGTAACACCTGGTGGATCAAGAGAAATGGAGGAAAGGCGTAGAGGAGGCCTGGGGTCCACGGCCTTGAGAAGGCATCCCCTGCAGTGAGCCCTGCTGAGGGGGGCGGGCATGGTATAGCCTCAGCTTGTTGTTTTCCCTGGAGGCAAACAGGTCCACCAACGGTTTGCCCCAGCGGAAGAACAGACTGTAAGCTACCTCTGGATGGAGAGACCACTCATGGGCTGTCTGGCCTATGCAGCTGAGAGCATCCACCAGCTGGTTCGAGGCTCCTGCCACATGGATGGCTAGGAGATCTGCCTCCAACCAGCTTACAAGGGTCCAGATGTGGAGCGCCTCCTTGCACAGCAGACGGGAGTGCATGCCACCCTGTTTGTTGAGGTAGTACATGGTCATGGTATTGTCCATCTGGACTTGAACCACTTGAACCCAGAGCTGAGGAGTGAAAGATGACAGTGCCAGTCTGACTGCTTTGAGCTCCAACAGGTTGATGTGGCATCAGGACTCCTTGGGGATCCAGAACCCATGGGCCCTGTTGTCCCCCATGTGGGCTCCCCAGTCCATGAGAGAGGCATCGGTTGTAAGGAACGACCGTCGGCTCAGGGCGGACAAACGGGATCCCTTCCTGCAACTGTTCTGGGGTGGTCCACCATTGGAGAGTGTCCCACATCTTCTGGGTTACAGTGACCAGCTGATCAAAATGACCATGGCACTGAGTCCACTGGGCGGCCAGCTCCCACTGGAGAGAGCGCATGTGCCACCTGGCCCAACAGACCACTGAGGTGCACGCTGCCTGTAACCCAGGAGGCGCAGAAAGTCCCAGGCAGGATGCAAGTGCCCAACCAGAAATGATCGGGCAAAGGAGGAGAGAACCTTCACCCTGTACACTGGGAGCCGAGCTCTGGCTTGACAAGGGTTGAGCTCTGCCCCGATGAAGCCCATCACCTGAGAGGGCACGAGTTCCGACTTGGCCTTGTTGATCAGGAGGCCAAGTTGGGAGCAGGTTTGGAGAGCCCAATCCCTGGACCTCTCCACCTCCTGAAGGGAGGATCCTGCCAAGAGCCAGTCAACGAGATAAGGGTAGATTCATACTCCTCGACGTCGAAGATGGGCTACCACTACTGTGATGCACTTGGTGAAGACCCACGGAGCTGATGACAGGCCGAACGCATGGCTTGGAACTTGTACAGTGTTCCTTCGACCCTGAAGCGGAGGAACCGCTGTTGGGACGGACGGATTTGGACGTGAAAGAACGTATCCTGTAGATCCAGTGAACAGAACCACATGTTTCACTCCAGGGATGGTATGATCTGGTTCACAGTTACCATCCGGAAGGTGTGGGACCTGAGATATTGATTCAGGTTGTGGAGATCTAGGATGGGGCACCAACCCCCATCCTCTTGGGCACCAGAAAGTACCTGGACACGAAGCCTGGGTCTGTAGGAGGATCTGGCACTGGAGCTACCGCCTCCTTGTGGAGGAGCTGAGCTATGTCGTCTTGGAGAGCCAACTGAGTGCAAGCTGAGATCCTTTCCTCCCGATGGGGCTTGGCTTGGCTGGGAGAGTACTGCTCGAACTCTAGAGGCAGTCCCTGACTGACCACTTCAAGAACCCACCTGTCGGAAGTGATGTCGGACCAGGCAGAATGAAAGTGGTGGAGCCAGCCCCCCGTGGGAGGACCCAGAGCTGGCGTGACAGGTGTAGGGGTGGCAACCCCCAACCCGTCACTGAGCAGGCTTAGAGGAGGAGGAGGCTCCTGGACCTGCGCCTTAGCCTCCTTTACGGAGCTGTTGAGAACCCTGCTTGGGCCACAGGTGCCAAGCTTGAACCTGCTGCTGCTGCTGCTGGCCTCCTTGAAAGGAGGGCTGCCTGACCGCAGGGGAAGAGTGCCAAAATGGCTTCTTCTTTCTTTTCTTCTGGTTCTTGCCCGAAGAACCTTTTGCAGAGGTAGCATCCAAGGTGGCACTGGACTGCTGTATACGCTGAAGGTGACTGGCCACTCCTGGACCGAACAGGTCGGTGCCTAGGAAAGGAACATCAGCTAACTTGTGCTGGGTATCCACTAGGAAGGAGGATGGCCTCAGCCAGGCCCTGCGGTGAGTGGCCACTGCAGCTGCTAAAGAGCGGGTACAGGAATCCCCGATGTCTAGGGCCATCTGGAGCTGCTGTTTTGCAACAGGACGTCCCTTAATCACGGACTTGCTTGACCATGGTCTGCATGTCCACTGGGAGATTAGGGAGGACTTCATCTAATGACCCGAGGAGGGCATGAGAGAAGTGTGCCATAATGACAGCCGAACTGGCCTGACGAAGGCCTAAGGAAGAGGCCACGTAGACCTTGCAGGCAGAGTGGTCCATATTTTGGACTCCTTGTCCGGAGGTCGGTCTGTGTCGGCCGAGCTACCAGTACATCTAAACACAGAAACGGTCACCAGGCTCTCGGCTGAAGGGACCCCATGGGCACCGCATACTTGCAGGCCATGCGGGCAGACAGTGCTAGGCAGGAAGCTGGATGCTGCCAGAGCTCAAGGGCCGGGCCAGTGATGGCTTTGGCCACTGGAAAGGCCTCTGTCATGGTATCCCCCCTTTTTAGGATGTCCGTAAGGGGGTACTCCGCCTTTTTCTGGATAGACTCCAGGGGCATTCCGGTGGATTTGGAGATCATGTGGAGAATGCACTGAAAGGAGGAAGGACCCTCCTCTAAACCTGCCATGGAGGACTCATCATCCCCAGGATGGGAGGGTAGTCCTGTGACATCCGAGTCTGAGGAGTCGTGGTACAACAGTCTCCCACCTAGGTCCCCTTCTATCCACTGGGGGCGGTCAGGGGTAACCATAATGGACAGATGTCGGGGAAGCTCGGTGTCTGTATGGTCCTCTTTCGAAGGAGCCCCTCCCTGAGGCTGCTTAGGCAGTGGTTCCACCAGAATTGGTGGAGAGACCGAGATGGGCTGAGCTGGGATACAAGCTGGCCCCGCAGTCGGGGGAACCGAAGGCTTTGGTTCCGGAGGGGTCGGCGTCAGCCCAGGAGGTGATAGCCAAGTGATGGCCGGGGTAGACAGCGGAGCCAGCTTCTGCCCGGTCAAAATCAGCTGTTGCCACATAAGATCCTCATAGCGTCGACGGAGTTTCCGTCGAAGCCTCTCCTCATCTGAGGAGGATGAGGATCTGCGGCGATGCCTCTTTTTAGAGTGCTTATGACTCTTTTTCGGTCATCCGACTGAGGGGGCTCTGGACTTCTTTCGAAATCGGGCTGGTCAACTCAGTTGATTGGGAGACACCGGGTTCGATGAAAACCGAGGGTCCAGAACCGTTTCCTCGATGGGGACACCAGCAGGCTGGGTCTCCTCATCGGGAAAGACAAGGACTGGAGTCCTTTCCAAAGAATCATCAACCAGAGTCGATCTCTTGGCCAGACAGAAGATCCATGAAGCCGGCAGCCGAGGATGCGATCTCAACCGAGGTCGAGACCATGTGTTCCTGGGACTCAGACTTTTCTCAGTCCCAAGAATGTCTTCGTTTGGATGAAGACTTTGGGTCTTTATCACTTTTCCGAGGGCGGCAGGCGTGCAAGCCTGAGGGCACCTCACCCCTAGTTGGGAGAGACTGGCACAACTCCTTGAAGGAGCCTGAAAAGGTGGAACCGAGGTTCAGAGGAATAAAAAAGCTCCGATTGGCCAAAGCTTGAGCCACTTTCTCCTCGAAAGCCTTCATTTGCTCCAATTGCTCAGCAGATCCTGCAGCCGCGGAAACCACCCACCTCGCCTCCTTCGATTTCACCAGTGGGTTCCTTCTCTCTGGTCTTCCCAATTTTAGGTGTGCCAAGCGGTCATCCAGGACATTGGGATCGAAGGCCAGGCAGAATGTGCAGGCGGAGGTGTTATGTCCAACACCTAGGCAGTAGACGCATGTTAGGTGGGAATTGGTGCGTAACATGTTCTGGCCACAGGAGCACCAGTGAAATCCAGGAGCAGATTTATCCTCCATGTCTGATGCGCTACTATTGGAGTCATTAACTCGAACGAGTTTTAAGGTTAGTTGCGGTGAAAATCGACGCTTTGAATCCAGGGCCTACGAATTGCTGTGAAGCACGAGGGAACCTGTATCTTCCAATGGAAAGGAAGATCTGGCATCATGGGGTGGAGCTGAGGTTTATACCACCTGGGTGGGTGGGAGGAGCCAGCTTGAAGACTTCCGGCAAGATTTAAAGGGGAAAGGCACATGCCAAGAAGTGTGGATGAACAACATATCCACGCCCCTAGAACTGATTTCTTCTTTGCCACCGAAAGGTAGGCCAAAATTGCTGCCAGGTGTAGCTTGAGTGAAGATGATTTGAAGCCTGACGGCTGTAGGTGTACCAGGTAGTCTAGCAGCTGAGAGTCTGAAGCTGATAGGGGTTCGACCTTTTCACTCTTGCACCAGAGGGAAAACCTTTTCATTTGGCTGCATAAGTCTTCTTAGTGTTTGGTTTTTCAGTCATCCTCAGTATCTTAAGGACCTGTTTAGAGTACTGGGAGGATGGAAACTCTAACTCCTCAAGAACCAGATCTTGAGATGAAGAGAGTGTATGTCTGAGTACTGCACTCCCGTCTGAGGAAAGGTCAGTAGGGAGTGAGACAGAGGCAGGTGAATGGGCCTGCTGCAGGACAGTGAGAGAAGGAGAGGGTACCAGGCTTGCCTGGGCCAGTCTGAAGCCACTAGGATCATCAATGCAGGCTGCTGTCTGAGTTTCAGCAAAACCCTGAATATCAGGGGACAGGGAGGAAATGCAAATAGGAACCTCCCTGACCAGTCCAGGACCAGGGCATCCAGAGGAAGTGTTCATCTTACTTCGAGAGGGTTCCTGCAGTAGGTCTTCACATATAGGGCTGCGCTCCCTGGTGTCAGGTCCACATGGAAAACTTGTAGATAGCAGTCATCAGTGGGGACCGCCCCTGATGTCAGGGTGACATGAAGTCAGCATGACTATAAAAGGGGCGGTCCTGCACCCGCTCTCCAGTTCTTTCCCGCCATTGCCTCGTAACGTTCAGCTCGTGTCAGAACAGCAATCTAATGCCCGTGTTGTATTTTGTCGAAGTTTTCTTCGCCTCTTATCTAAATTTCTACTCAACGTTTTCTTTAAATTGATGTCTTCTAGACAGAAGAAAAAGTGCTCTAACTGTGGCGCTCAAATCCCGCATGGGGACAACCATTCCCACTGCTTCCTTTGCCTTGGTTCAAAGCACAACGTTCAGGAGTGTTCCATCTGCCAGGCCTTCAACCAGGCAACCAGTAACAGGCGCAAGCGGTTCCTCGAGGCCCATCTTCTGACCCGACGCATGGTGTCTATGGAAAAGGAGCTCCAAAAACTCAGAGAAAGGTCGTCGTCTCTGACCCCGAAAATGAAGAAAAGTAAAGAGAAGCGCCGAGACCGGAGTCTGTCGCCACACGAGAGGCCTGCAACTGTGAGTACTTTTTCGGGTGCCCCGTCTGCCTCTTTGGGCCAGGCCCCCCTCTCCCCTCCTGCTGAGGTGAGCGGGCAGCCGGGTGTATCCCCTTTAGAGATGGTAATCTCCTCACCTTGTCCTGCTGATAAGACACCCCTTGCCTCCAGCAAAAGGCGCGCAGCCTCCGCCGATCAGACTAACGGTGGCCTCCCAGCCATCTCTAGCCCAGCCAGATCTGCTGTATTGGACGCCGGCTTCTCTGATGCCTGTCCGGGTCCACCCACTCTCCCATCGGGCTCCAGTTTGGCCCCCTGATGTAGGACAGAGTGAGGGACAAGTCGACCCGTTGTCACCCAGGGTTCTTCACCTCAGAGATTCGCCACCCGATCCTTTGCCTTTTGCTTTAGCAAGATCGCACTCGGACCTGCCGTCGGGGGCCCCTCGAGCTTCCCCCCCTCGCCAGGCCTTCCACTGTCACCGGACAAGAGTCCACTGCCGACCAAGGATCCTGTTATGGAGCCTCTACCCTCTGGCTCTTCGGGCATGCTCCCGGATCTGACGCCACCTTCTGGCACTACGGCACCGCCCCCTGCGGGTCCTTCAACTGGGTTCCTAGTCCCTGAACCCTCTCTCCCACCTGCAGGCGGCCCTCCGTCAGTCACTCAGTATCTGACGCCAGGCCAGGTGCCTCCGTCGCCAGGTCTCCCGACGCCGGGTTATCCGACACTATCCTACCCAACACCGGAATATACTACTCCAGGTCACCCCACATCGGGTTATCCCGGGTCCTCTTCTTATTACCCATCCTGGCACTATCCTTAGTACCCGGGGTATCCGAGTTTCTAGACTCCACCTCCTCCTCCGGTTCCGGACCACGAGTCCATTCCTCTTTGGTGGAAAAAGGCTAGAACGCAGCTTTTGTCAGAGTTAAGACAGCCGGTGTGGGAAGCACCCACCCCCAGGGTCACCTCTCCACCGCCTCCTTGGGCGAGAGCTCCGGGCTCTCTCACTGTTGGCACCACGGAACCTGACCCTTCCATTCCTAGTGGCTCTGAGCCCTCTGACACCGACTTGGACATGGATCCGTTGGAGCCTAGGTCTCCCGTAGAGGTCCCACTGAAAGACTCTCCAAAGTCACCTTCGGAGGTCCCCTCTTTTGGAGATTTATTGTGTTCAATTCAGGCGGCTGGTGGATGGCCGTCCAAAGAGGTCGATCTGCAAAGAAAATGCCTTGTGGAGCACCTGGATCTGGCCACCTTGGACCCTATCCCCATTCCTCCATGGATGGGACCCCATGAGGACCTTGTGACCACAATCTGGCAACAATCATCCTCCATATCAGCGGTCTCATGCAAAGCTGAATGCACCTATTACCTCCCGGAAGGGATATCTCATCTTAACTCCCATCCTAAGTCTGACTCCATGGTCATCATGGCCGCTCACAACCATTCAGCCCAGCCCAAACATTTGAGCTCTTCGCCTCCTGATAAGGACTCGCACCAACTTGACCAATTTGGGCATAAAATATACTCTTCTTCCTCTTGTTCGATACATTCCCTTAATTAAGTCTCGCACATGGTCGCCTTTCAAAAAGCTTCTTTTTTGGATCTGGAAAGGGACCTCCAAGAGGTTCAGGATGAAACCCTGGGAAAGAAGTTGTTGGATAAAGTTAGGATGGGGAAATCTTCATGTCGCCATGCCCTTCGGGTGACTTATGACTTGGTGGACTCAGTGGCTAGAATAGCAGCCACTGGGATCTGCCTCCACCACCTCTCCTGGCTTCGTATAGTGGGACTGGTGCAGGATGTGCAGTCCTCTCTTCTGGACGCCCCTTTCAGGGGTTCCGTCCTCTTTAGCGGCGATGCTAAAGATATTATTACTGGTCTGCAGGAGAACGGGCACTCCTTGCAGGATGTCCGTTTCTTATACAAGACGGGTCAAAAAAAGCAGCCTTTTCACCGCCAAAGAAGGTGGAACAAATCCCAGGCCAAGCGCCAAGCAAAGAAACGCGCACCTGGATCTGGAGCTCAAACCCCACAGGCCAAATTTTCAAAACAGGCCTCTGGGGCAAAAGCTTCCTGACTCCTTTCCCCTCCTTCCGCTTCCTCCAGTAACACAGGAGGAACCAGTCAGAGGGAGGTTCGACCTCCACCTGGACAGTTGGAGGTTCATCACCGCAGAAACTTGGGTGCTTCAGCTCATCCAGCGAGGTCACTTGATAGAATTCAGTGAAATTCCAGCCCCTCAACCACCGGGACGGTCCTTCTATCCTTGGGATCAAGTCCCCATAGTCTCTCAGGAATCCAGGTGCTTCTTCTAAACAGTGCCATAGAACCCATCCCATCGAACCAAATAGGAAGGGGATTTTACTCCCACTTCTTCCTGGTACTGAAGAAAACGGGCAACCTGAGACCGATCCTGGACCTCGGCATACTAAACATCTTCGTCGAGTACAAGAAGTTTCATATGTTGACCCTTCAGGGGCTCCTTCCCCTGCTCCACCCAAATTCATGGCTGTGCTCCCTGGACATGCAGGATGCTTACCTGCATATTCCTATCCTCCTGGCTCACCACTGTTTTCTCCGTTTTGTCTTCATGGAGAAGCATTTCCAATTCAGAGCACTCCCTTTTGGCCTTTCTTCGGCCCCAGAGTATTTACCAAATGCCTAGTGGTGGTGGCGGCATTTTTACGCTGACAGGGCATTTATGTCTTCCTGTACCTGGATGACTGGCTCCTCACAGCACCCTCTCCTACCAGCCTGAAAGAGTCTCTCTCTCTTTCACTCTGAACTTGTTTGTTTCCCTGGGCATAACGGTCAATTTTCCCAAGTTCCAGCTAGTACCATCCCAGAGGCTCCAGTTCATTGGAGCTGTACTAGACACAGTTCAGGGCAAGGCTTTTCTGCCATCGGATCGGGCCGAGACCTTAGCTTCTCAGGCCACTCTCGTGGCACAGGCCCGATGGATCCCAGCACACTCGGTGCTCGTCTCTTGGGACTGATGGCAGCCACCATTTCCACAGTTCCCATGGCCAGACTTCACATGAGGGTCACCCAGTGGTCTCTTCGAGTCCAATGGGACCAGAGGATGGACGACATGAACCAAAATGTCATGACTGATCTTCAACAGCCTTCAGAGAGATCTTCGTTGGTGGCAAGAGCTCTCAAACCTATCAAAGGGAGTTTGTTTCCATCCTGCAGTTCCAACCCAAATTCTTACCATGGACAACTCAGACCTGGGCTAGGGAGCCCATCTGGGGTCTCACAAGATGCAATGGTCTTGGTCCAACCTGGAACTGATGCTCCACATCAATGTTCTGGAGACCAGGGCAGTTCTTTACGCGCTCCAGGCATTCCAGTTGCTTCTAGTTCCGGGATCCCTTTTAGTCCAGACGGACAACATGTCCACTGCATGGTACCTAAACAAACAGGGAGGAACCCATTCATATCCTCTTTGCAGAGAAGCTATGAGGGGGTGGTACTGGGCGATTCAGCACAGCCTTTACTTAACAGCAGTCCACGTTCCAGGCATCTCCAATGTCCTGGCAGACAGTCTCAGTCAATCAGTGGCCAGGGCTCACGAGTGGGAGCTAAAATCAGAGGTAGTCGAAGAACTCTTTCTTTGATGGGGTCAGCCAGAGATAGATCTGTTCGCCTTCCCATACAACGCAAAACTACCCATCTTCTGCTCGCTCGTTCCCGGGCGTGGTGCTTTTTGGTGAGACACGCTGTCTCTTTCATGGACAGGGAGGTTTCTGTACGTCTTTCCTCCCTTTCCTCTCATTCAGGAGGTTCTGGTGAAACTACAACAGGAGAGGGCTCACGCCATCCTGATTGCCCCTCTTTGGCCACACCAAATTTGATATCCTCTTCTGCAACAATTGGCACTGGAACCTCCAGTCCCTCTGCCCATTTCCCATGACCTTCTGACTCAGGAGCAGGGCACGCTGGTGCATCCGAGCCTTCCGTCTCTCCACCTTCATGCATGGCACCAGTGGACATAGCGATTTCTCGCTATGGGGTATCTTCGCATGTTGTGCATATTCTAGTGGAGGCCAGAAAACCCTCCACCAGATCTACTTATGCAATGAAGTGGAAGAGATTCACGATATGGGCCCAAGCAAGGAGCTGGGATCAATTTTCGTGCTCGGCTTCCCAGGTTCTAGAGTACCTCATGCACCTGTCTGAGGCGGGCCTTAGCTATTCCTGCATTAAGGTCCACCTTTCTGCGGTGTCGGCCTACCACCTCCCGGTGGAGGGCAAAACCTTGGTTCAGCTGGAGGTTGCCAAAACTTTTTTGAAAGGCATCCTTCATTTGAAACCTCCGATCTGGAATCCTTGTCCTGCCTGGGATCTGAATTTCATGCTTGAGAAGCTGACCTTACCCTCGTTTGAACCAGCTTCTTCCTGCGAATTATGATTCCTTTCCTGGAAGACCTTATTTTTAGTCGCAGTTACTTCGGCCAGAAGGATTTCCGAATTGCAGGCCTTCGTCTGTAAAGAACCTTATTTGATTTTTCATAAAGACCGGGTAGTCCTTCGGACTAATCCTTCTTTTTTGCCCAAAGTAGTTTCAGAAACCACTTTGAACCAGAGTGTGGAATTACCGGTGTACTATCCACAGTATTCCAACAGGGGGCAACACCTTCTGCACACCCTTGATGTGCACCGGATTCTGAGGTACTATATGAACAGGACTAAAGAAGTTAGGAAATCTAAATAAGGATGATGCCGTCATCTTTGCCTCCCACCGAAACCCCATCTCCCTTCAAGACTCCTTGCAACTAGCCTTCAATGATGCTGAAGCCTGGTTCAAAGAGCACAGACTTGTGGTCAATCTAAAGAAAACCAAATCCATGTTCTTTGCCCATCCTCAAAACACACTCAGTAATTTCCCACTCCGTATCCTCCCTGGCTCTAAACTTCCTCTCGAGCAAGTCCGCCTGTACAAGTACCTTGGGGTCTCCTTTGACTCTGCCCTCACTTTCCACAACCACATTGATACTCTAGCCTCAGCTACAAATACTCGGCTAGGTATCCTTTATCGCTATAAACACTGCCTCCCCCCTGAGGCCCTCCGACTAGCTGTCACCTCCTCAATCTTGTCCCTTGTGGACTATGGCCTGCCTGTCTATGGTGCCGCAGATACGACCGCCCTCAATAAAATTCGACACACCTTGAACAAGGCCTGTAGATTAATCACGGGAGCCACCAGATTAACCCATACCTGCCAGCTATATGACTTTGCTAAGCTGCTCAACCTGGACGAACGGCTCAGATACCAAACCTGCCTCCTAACTAAAAAAACACTCCTTGGACTATCCCCTCCCGGTCTGACAGCCTCTATCCACCTAGCTCAACCCTTAGTCCAAACTCGTAGCTCCTCCAAGGCCACCCTGTCTATCCCAAGAACCAGGACCACCCATGGTCAACGGTCCTTCTATTACAGAGCCCCCACCTGGTACAATACTCTCCCCAGCTCCATCACCGATACCCGTTCAATCTCCAGCTTCAAAACCGCTCTTCGAAGTCAACTATTTAACATGCGTAGCTGTGCTTGTCCCCGGCCATAGGTGTTCAAGGTCATTGTACCCGACAAAACTCTCTGAGTAGCTTCACAATCAACAACTGACAAAACTCACAAAGTGGCTCGCCCCCTTTCCATCATCTACCCTGTCCCATAGCCACCTGTTTTTACTAACCTAGCAGTCCCTGCTCAAGACTAATGTCTGTTTAACCAATGTATGCTTACCTCTCAATCCTATCTGAATAACTGTATTAACCTGTGAATACCTAACCTGTTACACTGTTATTGTAAACAAAGTAATTACAGCATATATCTGCCTAAACTGTTGCCTGCTATGATGTAAAAAAAAAAAAAAAATGCTGTTATCTACAATGATGTAACGAAATGTTGTACTGTGTTTGTCCTCTTTGTGACGAGGTACCTTTGGAAATGAGCCTCTGGCTCAAAGGTTGTAAACTGATGTATAAATAAATAAATAAATAAATACATAAATAAATAAAATCTTGCTAACTGTTCGTAGCCTTTGTCCCTCAGTGCCAGGACAAGGCTATTTCTAAGCAAACCATCTCTCGATAGCTAGCTAACTGCATCCATTTTTCCTATACAAAATATGGGAAGTCCTTTCCGGGGGCAGTCAAAGGCCACTCCACCCATAGCGTGGTGACCTCCACTGCCTTTTTTAGGAATGTGTCCATGGCAGAGATCTGTGCAGCGGCCACATGGTCGTCTGTTCACACCTTCACTAAGCATTACAGTCTGGACATTGCCTCTCAGCGCAGAACTGGCTTTGGTCTTGCAGTCTTGCAAGGCCTCCTGTCGTGATTTCTCATGGTGACTTCTTCTCCTCCTCCTCCTGGATGTACCTATGTTTTGTTTTTCTCTGGGACTGCTTGGTATTCAGTCCGATATGTGAAGACCTACTGCAGGAAGTAAGATATTGCAGTTATGTAAAAACTTACCGTAACAGTAGATCTTTGAGAGAGGTTCCTGCAGTAGGTCTAGTTTCCTTCCCTCCTTCCCCCAGTTTTTGGATGTTTTATCCTTATTTTCCATCCTATCTAGCCCTTTGGGACTAGAGCAGAAGCAGAGTCTGAGGAGTTTTCACTCTGGTTTTCTCCTTACCTATCTATAGGTCTCCATTGGAAAAGAACTGAAGAGCGGGCGTGGGACCGCCCCTTTTATAGTCGGGCTGATGTCATGCCGCCCCGACATCGGGGGCGGTCCCCACTGATGATTGTATCTACAAGTTTGCTGTGCAGACCTGATGCCAGGGGGTGCAGTTCTATATGTGAAGACCTACTGCAGGAACCTCTCTCAAAGATCTACTGTTATGATAAGTTCTTATGTAACTGCAATTTCCTGGAACTAGGGGCCTGCAACAATACTGAGGAATCTGAAAACTGAGAGGAGAGGCAAATAGATTCACATCTTCTGTGACCAACCGCCTGAACACTGTGCTAGTACTTGTTCAATGTCCATTCGCTCTGGCCTTGACTGATGGACTCAGAGCATCTGCCAGAGTATTGAGTTTGCCTGGGAGGTGAATAGCTGACAGGCTGACTCCCAGAGAGAATGCCAGAGACCAGAGCTTCCAGAGTATTCCTGATCTGGTACCACCCTGCTTGTTTATGTAGAACACTGCAGTGGCACTGTCTGTTCGAATTTGAACTGCCTGCCCTTCTATGCTAGCAGCAAAAACTTTGAGAGCTAGGAAGATTCCTCTGAGTTCCAAAAGATTTATGTGCAACTGTGACTCTTTGGGAGTCCAGTTGCCACTTACTGAGGCACTGTCCAAATGAGCTCCCCAGCCCAAAAAGGAGGCATCTGTGGTGATCACCATTGTGGGAAGAGGAGTTTGAAAGAAAACCCCTGCCTGCAAATTTTCAGGGTTCTTCCAGCACAGCAAGTTCTGGAGGAACTGCTGCGACACAAGTATCAACTTTGACAATTTGTTGTGAGATCAGCGAGCTCTGAGGTAGGCTTGCAGGAGTCGCATCCTGTATCTGACCCCTGGAACTATTGCAGTCATAGAGGTCATATGTCCCAGAAGTTTGAGGAAATGTCTGGCTGGTCTTGGCTGTCCCCAAGTGAAAGAATCTGCCACTGAAAGGAAACTGAATTCTTTCCTATGGGAGGAAAGCATATCCCTTCTGAGTGTCCAGCTGGGTGGGTTCCGGGTGAGATTTCTTAAGATTTACCAGGAAACCCAGAGACTCCAGAGTGCATTCTGTGAGGGAAAGAGATTCCTTGACCTTGCAAGGAGACTTTGCTACTATGAGCCAGTCATCCAGATAGGGTTAGAGAGTGACACCCAGTCTCCTGAGATGTTCTGCAACCACTGTGAGACACTTAGTAAAGACTCTTGGGGCTGAGGACAGATCGAAGGGCATTGCGGTGAACTGACAGTGACCCAAAGGAGATCTGAACCTGAGAAACTTCCCGTGAGATCTCCTTATGGGTCTGTGGAAGTAGGTGTCCTTCAAGTCCAGGGAGGCTAGCCAGTCGCCCTGCTGTAAGGACTGTATGACCAGTGACAGAGTGACCATTTTGAATTCCTTTTTTTCAGATGTTTGTTTAAATATCTGAGATCTAAGATAGGTTGCCACTCCCCAGTTTTCTTTTGTGTCAGAAAATACCTGGAGTACAGGCCCTTGCCCTTCTCATGGGCGGAGACCCTCTCCACTGCTCGTAAAGCCAAAAGCCTTTGTACCTCCAATTCCAACAGCGGTATCTGTGTTGGGGACAGAGGTCTTGACACCTGGGTATGCTTGAGGTCTGGCAGCTGCCTGAACTGTAATGACAGAACCTTCTCCACTATCTCCAGCACCCACTTGTCCGACGTGATGAGGGACCAGTGCTGAAGATAGTGGGAGAGTCTGCCTCCAACTGGAAATGGGGAGGTGACCGGACACTCGCATCAGGCCTTAGACTGAGAGGCAGATGGTTGGGAAGGGGTGGCTCTTCTTTGGCCCCTGCTTCTGAAAGACCCCCTGTACTGACCGAAGTCAGATTGGGGATAGGGATTGTAAGGCCTGGAAACAAAACTTCTGCCCCAACCACCCCGGGATGGGATCTCTGAGGGGTGGCAGGTTTAGGCTTGGTTGAGCGGCTTTGCCAGGAGGCCTTGTATTCATTGGCTTTTTTCATGTAGTCAGTGGTTCTGTAGTCAAACAACATATTTTGATTACAGGGAAAATCCATGGCCTTGTTCCGAGTGTCTGTGGTCAGATTGATTGTTCTAAGCCAGGTGAAGCGTCTCAGAGATATGGCATGGGCCATCACCCTAGAGGCTGCATCATTATTGTCATCTGCCATGTGGAATTGGTACATAGTAGCTTCCAAGGCAGTTTTTTACGTATCCACCAGCTCTTGCACCACAGAATCTGATCCGTTGTGGGCGACAGCCTGGACAGAGTTCCAAAGGGCTTTCTGATATTTGGCTGTGAAAGCCATGTAAGAAGAAAGTCTGAGAAGCTCAGCCGGCCCAGTGGTGCTGAGGGCTGAGGTGCTGGATGCCTAACCTCGTGCTGCGCCAGTGACCTGGATTCATAGAAACATAGAAACATAGAATTTGACGGCAGATAAGGACCGCTTGGCCCACCCAGTCTGCCCATTTCCCTACCTACTGGATAAGCTGCAGATCCTAGTTAACTAGCAGCCTACTTCTTCCTACCCCAACCCCCCAGAATTGCCTTATGACTATCCCATGCATGCTTGAATTCCACCACTGATTTTGACTCCACAACCTCCTCCGGAAGGCCATTCCATGCATCCACAACCCTCTCTGTGAAAAAATACTTCCTTAAATTACCTCTGAGCCGCCCCCCCTCTATCTTCAAATTGTGCCCTCTTGTTCTTGCACACCTCTTTTTTTGAAAGATGCTACCCTCTTGGACTTTGTTGATTCCCTTGAGGTACTTGAAAGTTTCTATCATGTCCCCCTCTCCCTCCTTTCCTCGAGGCTATACATATTAAGCTCCTTAAGTCTCTCTTCATATGTCCTCCGGTGCAGACCCTGCACCATTTTAGTTGCCCTCCTCTGGACAGCTTCCATCCTGTCTATGTCTTTATGGAGATTGGGTCTCCAGAACTGCACACAGTACTCCAGATGGGGTCTCACCAGCTGTCTGTACAGAGGGATAATAACTTCCTGTTTTCTACTGGTGATGCCTCTCCCTATGCATCCCAGTATCCCCAACCCTCCTTGCTGCCTTCTCACATTGCTTGCTCACCTTTAGGTCATCTGATATGACTACCCCCAGGTCCCTTTCAATTTTGTTGTTGTTAGTATCTCACCCCATTGTGTACTCTTCCCTGGGTTTTGTTTCCCAGGTGCATTACCTTGCACTTCCTAGCATTGAATCTAAGCTGCCATACATTTGACCATTCCTCTAACCTTGCCAAGTCCTTCTCATCCTTTCCACCCCACCCTGTGCATCAACTCTGTTGCAGATCTTAGTGTCATCTGCAAAGAGACATACTTTCCTTCAGTCCTTCTGCAATGTAAACTATAAAGACATTGAAGAGGACTAGTCCTATACTGAACCCTCGGTACCCGCTAGTAACCCTCCTTTCTTCTGAGTGGACTCCATTTACTATTACTCTCTGTGTCCTATTCTCCAGCCAATTCTTTACCCAGGCTGTCATCTTGGGACCCACTCCCAGGCTGGCTAACTTATATATTAATCTTTTGTGTGGGACTGTGTCAAATGCCTTGCTAAAGTCTAGGTAGGCCATGTCCACAGCCCCTCCCTGATCTACTACTTGGTCACCCAGTCAAAGAAATCTATCAGATTCGTCTGGCATGACCTTCCTGCTGTGAATCCATGCTGCCTAGGGTCCTGTGCCCTTCTGGCCTCTAGATCTGTGACAATTCTTTCCTTTAGAGTGATTCCATCATTTTCCCTATCACTGAGGTTAAACTAACAGGTCTATAGTTTCCTGCTTCTGCCTTGCTCCCACTTTTGTGAGGGAATCACATCTGCCCTCCTCCAGTCCTCGGGTACCACCCATCCTCCCATGATTTGTTAAAGAGGTAGTCAGTGGTGTCACTAGTTCTACCTTAGTTCTTTTAGAATTCTGGGATGAATCCCATCAGGTCCCATTGCTTTGTCCACCTTCAGTTTTAAGAGTTCTTTCAGAACCCTTTCTTCTGTAAATGGGCTGGTATCAACTTCTGTATCCAGAGTGTTACTGTTTGTTTTATGTACCTCCCCTCTTCCTTTGTAAATACTGAGCAAAAATATTTGTTTAGTATCTCTGCCTTTTCACATTCTCCTCTGCCCACCTCCTCCCCTTTATTAAGCCTCACTATCCCTCCCTTGGTCTTCCTTTGCTCCCTGATGTACCTATAAAGGTTTTATTCCCTTCTTAACTGAGTTGGCTATCTTTTCCTCAGTTTGGGCCTTTGCTGTTCTGACTGCCTTCCCAGCCTCCCTTTGCTTTAACTGATACAGTTCTCTGTCCTGCTCCTGCTGGATTCCTTGTACTTCCTGAATGCTTTCTTTTTCTCTTGAACCTTCACTGCCACTTCCTTTGAGAACCATAGTGGTTTCTTACATCGTCTTGTTTTGTTTATTTGCTTCACACAAAGACTCTTTACCTCTGTGATGGCAGTTTTTATTATTCCCCATTGTTCTTCCACCCCTCCTTCCCACCCATTTGCTAGTGCATTCCTTAGGCACTCACCCATTTTGGCAAAGTCAGCCCTCCTAAAGTCCAGTACTTTTGTCTTTGTATGGCTTGACTCTATTGCTATGTTTATTGTGAACCATACTGTTCGATGGTCGCTAGTTCCCAGATGGCTACCCACTTCTACATCTGTGATCCTCTCTCCATCTCCATTTGAGAGTATCAAGTCTAATATTGCTCCCTCTCGAGTGGGCTCCAGTACTAGTTGTCTAAGGCATGCCCCCTGTAGGGCATCTAGAATAACTGCACTCTTCAGGGATTCAGGGCTGACGGTGGGGGGGGATAGGATAGAGCGATGGCTCTCCTATCCCAGGATGGGGGGATTGTCCGCCCGTAGTTCCACCGTCACTGGATGGAGGTCTGGTGACAGGCGTAGGTAGTATCAGTGCGACTGGTAGGGTGGGAGGCATCCTGCAAGATGTGCATACGTGCGCCTCCAAGTGCGTGCATCACATAGGGGACATACAGGAGTAGGGGCTAAAAATGGGTAAAAACTGACAAAAATATAAATGAAAAAAAGAAAGTCTGAGAAGCAGGAAAGCTGTGACATACATTTTCTTTGCTATAAAGTCAGTTTTCTTGGAATCCTTGTCAGAGGGAAGAGGGCGAAAAGGAGACTCCAGCTTTCTCACAAGCTGTCTGCTGCACTATACTCTCGTGGCTAGGGTGTGCTGACAGGAACTCGGTACCATTTTTGGACAATTCATATTTTCTCTCAAGCCGCTTTTCAACCCCTAGTACTGAAGTGGGGTGTTGAAGCACCTTCATGGTATTTTTTCTAAATGCATTATACATAGGGACAACCAGGGTCTTTGAGGATGAAAGACCCTTCATCTCTCATTAATCTTCATCTTCATCGACATCCTGGTTGGGCTTCTGCGTAGGGAGGTCCAGGGTATCCAGCATATTTTGTATAAATGTAAACACAGAGGAAGGATCCTCGTAGTCACCCGGGAGATCCCCAAGGTGAGGGTCCGGGGACTCCTGGTGCTCACTGCCCTCAAAATCCAAGTCAGGGGCATCATAAAATTGATCATATGTGTCACCCTCACAGTCTACAGAACAGAGAACTGTGGAAGAGTGATTGCCAGCCCCAGTAAATCGAGGACCCATCTTTTGAAGGGTCTGAAAGAGTTGCCATGCTTTTTTCCATATCTTGCACTGATGGAAGAACCTGCACAGTTTGTATGTGCTTTGTTTTTTCGGTATGCTTTAATCTGCCTGTTGTCTCACTATTGGCTTTCCCAGGAGCAACGGGAGCATATTTGTCTTGATAGAGGTTTTTTTTAGCCACTTCATCAGAGGTTTGACCAAGCTTCCTTTTTTCGTCACTCTTATTATTTTTCAATTTGTGAGGAACTTCATCTTTGAAAGCTTTATTTTTTGACTGGGATCTGGAGGGTTCCTCAGCACCTCTGCTTTCGGTATTAGTATTTTTGAATGGCCCCTCGTCAGAAACCTTTGATTTATCCTCAGCCATAATAATCAAAGGTTTGTCTGCTATGATCGCCAATTTAAGCAAAGCAAAATAGTTCTGGACTCATGAACTGAGTGCAGGTTTCTGTGAAAATGCCACCAGTCAGTCCTGCCCCAGTTAATAAACTCTGTCTATTACTAGTACATTTTTTTTTTTGGTTGTAGAACTGGGTTCTATACCAGTGCCAATTTTAGAAACCCAGTAATACTCAACTGTGCACAGGTGGCTGCTGAACCCTTACGGACAGTCCTGACACAGATGATACCAAGGTCCAGTAATATAACAAAAAAAGTTTCCTCGTACTTACCAATCTAGAGAGAAAACCCCCAGGCACTGTTTAAATTTGAAATCCACTGCAGGTGCCTCGCGGTAAACCCTGTGAGGTCGGAGGTAAAAAACATGGCAACTGTCTCTAATTCGACAGCTCCCACAAGAATTTGCCCAAAAATGAAGTAAATCATCGAAAATAAGCACCTGCGATAAAATTAGGCTTTAAACTAAATAGTCACGGTAAAAATAGTCAAAATAGCACGGTTGTGCTAAAAATAAAACACGTGCATGGCACTAATGAAAAAGTAAAACTTTCACTCAGCACACTAAAGGAAATAATTTATGAAGAAAACTTTACCCAGATAAGCACTAGGAGACTGTCAACAAGGAAGACTGGGAGACACGTCAGAGGCAATATTGCTCAGTCCAGCAGAGAAAAGAATTCTGAAGCCTTCAACAGCTCTCACTCAGCTCACCACCCTTCCTGTCTTTTGATTGGCTCATTCCTAAGCTCATTTAAATCTCTCTTAAAGGCACACCTCCGGGGCAGCTGCACCTAACCAGCTACAGTAAGTGCAAAAAAGTTACTGATGCTAAAGGACTCCTGGGGTAACAACATACAATACATAAGCACTGGTACAAAGGAATACAGATTAAAGAAGCATGCATCACTATAAATAAAGTCCTGTACATACAATAACACTGATCTCAATAAAGATACAAAGATAAAATCACAGAGTCCGATACAATGTGTAACGATGCTATAAGTTGCAGACAACAACAACAACATGGGGAAAAAAAACAGGCAAAATGCTGAAATCAATAACAAGGATGGTGAAAACACCGACCATCACAAAATGCTGTGGACACCAGAGAAAAACATGGGACTTCTGTTTTCTGAGAGGGGCTCCCCGATATGGAGGGCTTCACCCCCACCCCCAAAATGTTATAATCAGCTCTGAGGGGGTGTGGTCTCGGGGATAAGGAAAAACTCAGGATTGGGGAAACTCTGTGAGCCAAAAAAAAAAAGTCACAAAATCAGGAGGCCGAGAACGAAATCCTGGTCTCTAGGTCTCCACAGCTTCAGGTGCCAGTGCCTCAGCCACTCCATCACAGCGCAGTTCGACCAGACACAGTACCTGAAACTTCTTCAGCCCTTCCTCCCCTCTGCGGACAATGAGAGGGGTAGCGGTAATTTACAAACACTATTCTTCGCCTGTCGCTGTAGTTGTTTTGGGCATTTCTACAGCGCGGTTCATATCATGCTATTGAAGTGACTGTCTATAGATAGCTGGATAGGTGGATGGATGGATGTATAGACAGAGAGACCGATACCGAAAGTATTCTAACAAGACTAGAAATGCATGATGTCCAATTGCAGGAATTAGCTGGGCCCCTGGATTCTTTTGTCCCCCCAATTATGACCAAGTCTAAACAATGTGAGGCAGTATAGCGCAGTGGTCTAAGGCTCTGAGCTGCAAATCTGGTGATATCCAGCAGATCAGACCTGGGTTTGAATCCCACAGCTTCCACTTGCATACTGTGTGACCCTGAGCAAGTCACTTAACCTCCTTGTGCTCCCAGGTCGCTCCTGTAAAAAAAGCTTTCAGCTTAGTGTGCTATACCTGGTTAAACAACGAAATAAAAAAAAAAAAAATTTACCAGCCATGGTGGGAATCTCTGTATCCATTACTGTGCACATATTCTACCTGTACCCCATCTGCTGGCTGGAAATTGACCGTCTTGCACTATGTTTGTATTTTTGATGCTTATGTCCAGTTCTGTCTTTTGTACTGTGCTTTCTGTGCCATTTTGTTATCTTCCTGTACGGTCTGCAATGTATGCCATCCTGTATGTGTATTTGCCCTGATTTATGCTTTGCGTGCATCTATTGTTTGTGTTTTGCCTGTGGCAGGACCTCCTTGTAAATAAGCTTTCTTAAGGGAGCGTTCCTGATGGAATAAACTTGAATGAACTACTACTGTGGCGAAGACTAAAAAAGATCAGCCACTACAATGGACACAGTTGCCACCATGACACAGGAGAAGGCATAAGTGCAAAGCCGTGTGGAGGCCCTCGAAAACAAGACGAGGGCTGTCAATCCTTGTTTGGTGGGGGTGCCAGAGGGCGCTGAAGTTTAGATTTATTGGGATTTCTAATTTCATGGATGAAGGAGCACTGTCCCTAAATAGAGGAGTTTAACTTCGTATTCTTTTGCTGGGTGCACCGGGACGTCCCAGCATCCCAGACATCAAACCAGCCATGCACCTTATTATAGTATACCAGAGAAATCGACAAAGGGGACATGGGCTTTGCCTCAGCATATGAACATATGAAATTTGCCAGCAGATAAAGGCATAGAGGTCTATCAAGTCTGCTCGAATGTGCAGCTAGCACCCCTTATTCTGCAGCTGCCCTTCCCTTCCACCCTTCCCCTTCATTGACCCTCCCCTTGTCCTGTCCCATCCCCTTTTGAAGCAGTCTACTGTTCTACTGGATACCACTTCTGCAGGTAACGCATTCCACCCAGCCACCACCCTCACTGTAAAAAAGTGTCTCCTCATCTCCCTCCTGAACCTTCCTCCCTCCAGTCTCATATCATGGCCCCTGGTGTCCCTCCCCTCCCTCCCTTACTTTGAACAGCCCCTCTGTACCCGTCTTATTTATTCCTTTCATGTACTTAAAGGTTTCAATCATGTCCCCCCGTCCCTCCTCTCCTCCAGCAAGTACATGTTCAATTCCCTCAGCCTTCTCTCGTATGATAAGTCCCCCAGCCCCTTGATCATCTTTGTCGCTCTGTGCTGCACCCCGTCCAGTAACCTAATGTCCCTCTTCAGATACGGGCACCAGTACTGCACGCAGTACTCCAGGTGCGGTCTAACTAATGACCTATGCAGTGGCAGAATCACCTCCTCCCTCCTTAAGGATATACCCCTTGCAATGCAACCCAGCATTTTGTTGGCCTTTGCAGCTGCCTTCTTACATTGTGCTGAGTTGTCCATTGACCCTGTAATGAGCACCCCCAGATCCTTCTCTTCCTCTGCCTGGGCTAGCTGCACTCCCCCCAGCTGGTAACTCCTCCTTGGGTTCTTCATCCCAAAATGCAGCACCCTGCACTTTTTGGCATTAAACCCCAGTTGCCAGGTGTCTGACCAGGTTTCAAGCTTTGCCAGATCATCCTGCAACCCCTGCCATCCCCCTAGGTCATCCACCACTGCGCCTACCTTGGTATCATCAGCAAACAGACTGATCTTGCTCTTGATGTTCAATGATATGTCTGAAATGAATATCCCAAACAACACTGGTACCAACATCGAGCCCTGTGGAACACCACTCGTCACTACCCTTGGGCGTGAGTGCTCCCCACCCACACCCTCTGTTGCCTTCCCTGAAGCCCGTTCCCTACCCATCTTACCAGCTTTGCACCTGCCCCTGTGCCTATTAACTTACTTCCCAGCCTTCCATGTGGCACCGAGTCGAATGCTTTACTGAAGTCCAGATATAGGACATCCACTGCATGGCCCCTGTCCAGTTGCCTAGTTACCCAGTCATAGAACTCCACCAGGTTGGTTTGGCAGGATCTGCCCCGTATGAAGCCATGCTGTCTGCAGTCCTGTAGTCCTTTGGCCTCTAGGAGGGCCACCAGCCTCTCCTTCAGGACAGTCTCCATTAGCTTACCCACGATGGAAGTGAGGCTCACTGGTCTGTAGTTTCCCGGTTCATCCTTGGGCCCTCTCTTGTGGAGGGGCACCACATGAGCCATCCTCCAGTCCTGAGGTACACACCCCAAATGTAGTGAGGCATTAAATAGGTCTGCCAAAGGTCCTGCAAGGACCTCTGCCAGCTCCTTCAGAACCCTGGGGTGGATGCCATCTGGGCCTGGCGCCTTGTCCACCCTCAGTGCCTTAAAACCCTCCTGAACTCTGCCCTCCATAATTTCCCCATCTGTCACCCTTCCCCCCGTTTCTGCCATTTCTCCCCCCCTTGGGTGTCACCCCCTCTTCTCTTTAGTAAATACTAAGCAGAAGTACTCATTTAGTGGTTCTGCCTTATCGCATCCTGCTTCTACCCAACTCCCCTCCTTCCTAATCCTTACTATGTGGTCCTTACAGCTCCTTTTCTCCCTGATGTACTTAAAGAAGTCCTTCTCCCCCTTCTTAATGCCTTGTGCCAGCCTGACTTCCGTAGATGCTTTGGCTCCCCTTACTGCCCTTGTCACCTCCTTCGATTCTGTCAGGTACTCCTCCCTGTCCTCCCCCTCCCTGTTTTCTTGTACTTCATAAAGGCAGCTCTTTTCCTTCTTACCTTTTTCATTACCTCCTTGCTCAACCAGCTCGGTTTCTTAGCCCTATCCTTCTTGCTCTGGGCTTTGCAGCAGGTTTTGGTTGCCTCCACTATCCCCAGCTTTATAAGCTCCCACCTCTGGTTAGTGTTCATACTAGATTCACAAGAAATAGGCCTCCACAAACACAGCCTGCTGCACAGTGAAACATCAAACAAATGAGCCCACTTATAGCCACCAAAACAGGTTTCAAAATTCCAACAGCCTCAAAACAATACCCTGCTAGCCCCTTAAAAGTAGTAAGAAAGAAAAAAATAACTTTTTACCAAGTAAAATCCACAAGAAACAATGTAAAAACAGCAAGAAGAAGCTACCATATCGGAACTGATCTGCTCCCTTCCCCTTCTGGTCAGTATACCCTCTGGATTTAGTGACTGCGACATCAAATTCTTCCCGGATCTGTCATTCAAGATGAGGGCCCAAAGAAGTCACCTCCAGACCCTCAACAAAGTGAATGTGTTGCCTGCTGGCCTGTGGATCATTTATCGTGGGAAATTGTTTCAATTTCGTGACCCCAAGGACACATGGAGGTGGGTGAGAAAATCAAAAAGGAATTGGCTTCCCAAAACGATCACCTGGCAGAGTTTTCTTTTTTTTTATCATCTTTCTATTTTTCCCCTCTGCAGCTTGACCTGCAATCATGCAGCTACCGCTTCGCTTCCCCAGAGCGGCCCCATGACTCGCTCACACACCGGCTGGCATTCGCTATCGTATCCTCGAAGGGGGACCCCCAATCCCCTGTGACAGGCTGGGAACTATTACCTGAGTGCGACTTTTGCACAACAGGCCACCACCGGGGGGGGGGTTATGTGCAATTGCAGCAGCAGGAGTTAATCAGGTGGCTTCTGAGGGCAGCCTTGAAGGGACCTAGCTTGGTGGCGTCAGCTATGTTGGCTGGGAGGAAGTTGAACCAGGTACTTGTTGATAATCTGGATATTAAACTAGCTCCCTTCCTCATATATGTGACTTTTAGTAGGTGACACCATTTTTTGTTTTGCTGAAATATAAGGTTCAAGTCAAGCATGTGCTTAGATAAAGCCTCTTCAATCTGGATCTAAATGAAGAAGAAAGATTTTGGTACTTTTTTGTTTGCAACTCAAGAAAGGATAGTAGCAGCTCACCATCAGTGTTTAACAGGACTCCTACTACTTTTATGCCTAATTTATTCCACCCTACAGCTAAATATTTATTATTTTGAAGCATAAGGCATTTCCAGATAGGACAGATTCCGACAGAGAATGGACTAAACTAGCGTTTTAAACAGTACACGCCGTGGTGCTGGACTTTCATCTGGGACTTGTGTGCACAGCTTTCCCCTCTGGCATTAACTTTTACAGGAGTGTTTGGTGGTGGCACATACTGAGGCGGGTGGGTGTGTTTTAACAACGGGCACGTGACGTGGCGGGTGTGGCACAGGTCCCTGCCATCTGCTTTTTCTCTTTCAGGTGCCTTCTTACCTGTCGTCTCAGCAGGAGTCCATGGGATGCTAAGTTACAGTTGCTTTAGGGAGGATAAATCGTCTGTACATTCTACCCGAGTCTTTTTACTTGCTGTAGTTTAGGTTTCCTTTTCTCTGGTCAGCCAGCCCTCATCACCCACCTTCCATGGGGGCTTACGACCCCACCACTTCAGTGCTTCACAGTTTACCCCCTGTGGCCGAGCCCTCCCCAGGTTCCCCAAACCCGAGAGGTGTGTTAGTGCAGATGCTGTGGCAGATAGCCCAGAGGGTGCTGCAGAGCCGGTGGAGGAAAACACCTTCATTCTGCTGGAGCTGGGCAGGACTTTTCCTGTTTTCTTCTCTGTCCCCCAGGGCACCTTGTGAGCAAGGACGGAGTGGACACAAGCAGGCAAGCATGCACTCCTCCCAGTCAGAAGTGCCCACCTTCCTCTTGTGGCTCCACCGCCAGCTTTGGCCACCGAGGTGATGGTAGCAGTGTGGAGCACACAGCTTGCTGTTCCTGGAGAGTGTCTTCTGGGATCCCGATTCCTTCTCCCTCAGTTGGCCTTTGATTATTCAGGCTCACTTCTGAATCCAGGTCGACAGCTTTGCGAGCAGAGGTGCTACTGCTGCACCAATGGGCCAGCCTTCGATTTTGTCTAAGTGCTCTACCCTGTTCTATTACACTTTTTTTTGTTTGTTTTTTATCATGGCTGTTTTTTTTCACCTTGCTGCAGCACTGTCTGGCATGGGGCATCCAGCCACAGGCCCTGTCCGTCCAAACAGCTGGGCAGCTCAAACCAGTATCCAAGAGGATCCGGGGTGGCCATTGTGACGTCATGCTGGAGGATCCTCCCTCAGATACTCCCAGCTAGGACAGCCCCGGACCCTCCCTGATGGGATTCCACATGAGTCCTCCAGGCAGCCCAAGGTGCAGCCATCAAGCATGGTCGCGCCCAGCCATTTTTTCCTTGTTCTTCTCCCCATGTGAACGCGGGCGTGCAGTTACATCAGGCACTGCATGCCGACATCCACCAAACCCCTCTCCCGACTGTCACTTCGCTGGTAGTACCCCCAGGTGTCTCTAGAGGTCACTACCATGCGATAGGTGATCCTCAACCCACCCCAGGACTAGGAGAGCAGTTGTCAGATGCTCGACCCTAGTCCTCCCCTGCCGACCCCCAACGGCTCGAGCTGGTTCTCGAACCTGGGTTGCTGGCGTGGTGCGAGGTGTGGCATCCAGCGCCTCAACCCTCAGTGCCACCGGGCTGTTTAAATACTGGTTTCCTTTATCTCAGCAGTTGGCTTGTACTTGCAAATGAACAATTTGAAATCTAATTAATTCCAGTTAGATTGTCCCATGGTTGGCGTTAATTATCCCAACATTTACTTACTATGTTTACAGTAGTCTTTGAACTGTCTTTCAATTCCCACCTTATTTCAATTTCAAGATGTGAATACGAGATTCCTCCCACCTCCTCACGTACCGGATGAGATGGCTATCGAATGTGAAAGTCACCTTTATTTGGATATATGCAGCAATGCTGTAGACCCGTGTATGCCTTTTATCTGGACTTACTATATTCTAATGTTTCTTGGAAACATTAAGATTAAAAAAAGATGTCTGTTGCTTTTCTGTAAGTTACATGGGTATCTGTAGCGTTTCTCTTATTGTAGAAGGGACTCGGACTCTGAGGTTTGGGCAAGAGGAGAGAGAAATGGAGGTGAGCATGCTGGCTGTCAAACCCTCACCAGAGGAGCTGGGATTAACTGTGATTATGGGGTTTGTGTGGACCATAGCAAGCTCAGCCATGGCTCATGCAGTGAGTTTTAAGCACACGTCTTGTATACCTCTGTAATTCTTTGGTAGTGTGTAGCTAGTGTCAGAAATAAACAGCATACAGTGCCCCCCCAATAAATGCTGCTCAAAGGAACCTGAAAATCATTTTAAAGCAATTCTGTTTTCTTACTTTCTCCATTGCAGAATTTAAAAGGGGTTCTAGGTTTTGTAATTTGGCCGAGTTGTGACTAAGCCTGACCACCAGCAACAAGGTGACCCCCTCATAGGTCAGGCATCTAATCTTTTCATTTTAACATGCCAACATGAGCTGTGATCCCACAGCTTTGTCAATCCACTGAGGTTTAATCCCATTTCTCATATATTTCTGTAATTTTGCAGGGGTGGGCAATTACAAAAATGTACACAAAATGGTAGTCAGTCTCAGTGAATGAGCCAGGCTGAGCTTGCCACGTCCCTTGCTAGCACATGATCAGGGGCGTGGACATCTGCTATTTAGCAAGCTCCCCACTGGCCACCTGTGAGCCCCTTATGGACCAGCACTCTGTTTAAAACAAAAAGCCAGAGTGTGGACTTCTAACGACACAGCGAGAACGCAGCGGAATCACAGGCTTATCACAACTCAGACAGTTTATGAAACCAAGAACCCCTTTTAAATCACAGAGAGAAAGAACATGAATAAAGAATGAATACATGATTCGCAGACTCTGCTGAGCGACATCTGGGGGGAGGGGCATGAACACTGTTTGCTTGGGACTCTGGGACTCACACCAGAACTCTGTCCCCCAGGTGTCAGTCCTCCAGCCAGCTCCAGGGTGGGATTCAGGAAATCGCTCAGGAACTCCACTGTCCCTGGTGTCAGCCCCTGGTCACTTCCAGGGTGGGATTCTGGGACTCGCATGGGAACTCCACTGTCCCTGGTGTCAGCCCATTTTCTGTGTGCATACAGATGACTCATTAATTACAGTCTGTTGTGAACTTCAGTTCCTTTCTTTTCCTTTTTGTGAAATATTTTTATTGAACTTTTACTGTAACACAACAATAAGACAGCAACATTACTATAGGCTTTGCAGGTTTACAAACAGTGTTGACTAGCACAGAGTGAAAATAACCAGTTAACACAGTCTGAATTGCAGCTTGGAATTTTCTGTTAGTAGGTACCCCCGACATCACTGGGCAGATAATTTACCACATTTAGAGCATTCTTACTCACAAGGCTGTCAAACCACTAAGGTGCACTTGCTGGTCCCTGGATGTCTGTTGCTGCAATGAGGAGCCAAGATACTGCTACCCCTGTAATGGTGCTTATCAACTCCCTTACAAACTCCTCCCAAATCTCCTAGCTAAATCATAAAACAGGGAAAGCTGTGTTCTCAATATTCTGGATCACCATGCCACAAATTGTCTTAAATTCCTCCATCCTCCCCTGGACCCAGTACTACACTTTTTCTAATTTGATGCTTTATGTGAAGTTACAGTAGAAAGCATGTCGGGGGGGGGGGGTGGATTTCATACAGTTTTGCCACCAGTACAGCAAAAGGGAGCGTGCATCTCTGGGAAACTCACACAGGGGTACTGGTACATCCCAAGGGAATGTGCATCTCTGGTGAACTCACACAGGGGTACTGGTACATCCCAAGGGAACGTGCATCTCCGGTGAACTCACACAGGGGTACTGGTACATCCCATGGGAACGTTCATCTCCGGGGAACTCACACAGGGGTACTGGTACATCCAAAAGGAACGTGCATCTCTGGGGAACTCACAGAGGGGGACTGGTACATCCAAAGGGAGCGTGCATCTCTGGGGAATGCACACAGGGGCACTGGTGCATCCCAAGGGAGCGTGCATCTCTGGTGAACTCACAAAGGGGTACTGGTACATGCAAAGAGAGCGTGCATCTCTGGTGAACTCACACAGGGGGACTGGTGCATCAAAAGGGAACGTGCATCTCCAGGGAACTCACACAGGCATACTGGTACATCCAGAGGGAGCGTGCATATCTGGGGAACGTACACAGGGGTACTGGTACATCCAAAGGGAACGTGCATCTCCGGTGAACTCATACAGGGGTACTGGTACATCCCAAGGGAACGTGCATCTCCAGTGAACTCACATAGGGGTACTGGTACATCCCAAAGGAACATGCATCTCTGGTGAACTCACACAGGGGTACTGGGACATCCCAAGGGAACGTGCATCTCCGGTGAACTCACACAGGGGTACTGGTACATCCCATGGGAACGTGCATCTCCGGGGAACTCACACAGGGGTACTGGTACATCCAAAAGGAACGTGCATCTCTGGGGAACTCACACAGGGGGACTGGTACATCCAAAGGGCGCGTGCATCTCTGGGGAATGCACACAGGGGAACTGGTGCATCCCAAGGGAGCGTGCATCTCCGGTGAACTCACAAAGGGGTACTGGTACATGCAAAGGGAGCGTGCATCTCTGGTGAACTCACACAGGGGGACTGGTGCATCAGAAGGGAACATGCATCTCCGGGGAACTCACACAGGGATACTGGTACATCCAGAGGGAGCGTGCATATCTGGGGAATGTACACAGGGGCACTGGTACATCCCAAGGGAGCGTGCATCTCTGGTGAACTCACACAGGGGTACTGGTACATCCAAAAGGAACGTGCATCTCTGGGGAACTCACATAGGGGACTGGTACATCCAAAGGGAATGTGCATCTCCGGTGAACTCACACAGGGGTCCTGGTATATCCAAAGGGAGCATGCATCTCTGGGGAATGCACACAGGGGCACTGGTACATCCCAAGGGAGCATGCATCTCTGGTGAACTCACACAGGGGTACTGGTACATGCAAAGGGAGCGTGCATCTCTGGTGAACTCACATAGGGGGACTGGTACATCCAAAGGGAATGTGCATCTCTGGTGAACTCACACAGGGGTACTGGTATATCCAAAGGGAGTGTGCATCTCTGGGGAACGCACACAGGGGCACTGGTACATCCCAAGGGAGCGTGCATCTCTGGTGAACTTAAGCAGGGGTACTGGTACATGCAAAGGGAGCGTGCATCTCTGGTGAACTCACATAGGGGGACTGGTACATCCAAAGGGGACATGCATCTCCGGGGAACTCACACAGGGGGAATGGTACATCCAAAGGGAGCGTGCATCTCCGGGGAACTCACACAGGGGTACTGGTACATCCGGAGGAATTGTGTGCCTCTGGGGGAACTCATGGCATGGTGCCAGCACATCCAAATGAAATGTGCATCTCCGGGGGGAACTCTTACAATGGCGTCTGTACATCTGGCTTGTGGAGCTGCAGGCTTGCTGCGTAGACTGAAGGGAAGGCACCTCTAGTAGTAGGCCACAAAGCTGCAGAATAAAAAAACATTATAAACAATTGTGAAATGGCAATTAATTTTCACATTTACTAAAATATGGCCACAACTGACCATCATATCATTTTACAAAATGCAATTAGGGCTTATTTCGCTACCACTGGAATTGCACAACTGGATGTAAATTTTACACTATTGGGGGAGAGAGAGAGAGAAGAAATGAAAAAAGTAGGGAAGAAGGAATGAACAAAAAAAAGAAAGGAAAGAAAAAGAAAATGACCGACCCTTGATTAATGGTAGCCAGTGACCCAGGTTCAGGAGTGAGCTCGAAGTGCGTGGGTGCCACCAGGATGGGGAGATGCCCACAGGATGCTCTCCTCTGGGTTGGGTGGGTCCTGTTTTCCGCTGCAGTACTATCACCAAGGTGACCACAGGCAGCAGTGTGGTCACAGGGTTGAGGGAAAGGATGTCACCGGTGTCGGCACCTGATGCACTTTGCGTGCATGCACCATTCACAGCGTGGCAGGCCCACAGGTGTCATGTGGTCATAGGGTCAAGGGAGGGAAAGGATGTCACCGATGTCGGCACCTGACACACTTTGCATGCACGTGCCATTTACAACATGGCAGGGGATGTTCTGGGAAGACAGAGAAATATATCGGGCCCCCCTGCACCACTGCCTCAGTGTCACTTGACATAACAGGAAGCTCGGGGGTAAATCCCCATCCCCACCCTGCGTCCCACCTGGGTGCCAAACGAAGGAGCCGCAGCAGCAGGTAAGGGGGCGTCAGCTGGTTGGATGGGCCATGGATGCCCCAGGGGCAGAAGGAAGCTGAAGGTTGAAGAAGGCAGAAACAGAAAGTCAAAAAAAGAAGAGGGAGGGAAGAAAGGAAGAACACAGAGAGGGAGAAGGATGGATAGTTAAAAATACTCACCTTACATATTTTTAGAAATGGCACTTATTTCCTCATACTGTGAATAAAAACACAGATACTGGTTAGTTGGAAGGACTGCATGAAACTAATCCTTTTATCAGTTAGAATAGGTCATAACTACACAGAGCTGTGGACTATTCTGTGGGACAGTCAGCATGTAACCCAGCACTGTGCTTCTGTTTCTGTGCTTAGTTTTGGTACAATGGTTAGTGGAAGAAGAACGGCATTAACCAGCAAACCCATGTGCTGCAGAAGCTGCGTTTCACTTACTGGTTAGCACTGTGTGATTATTTTAGCTTTACCGATCTTCGGTAAATTCAATGGCTGGTCCCGAGTCACACACTGGCAGTAAGAGTTAAACAATAAAGAATGAAATGGCGGTCGTTTCCGGAGGATTAACGACAGGGTGGGGGGGGGGCAGGGTGTCTCGAGATGCAGCGACTGCCAGTGAGTAACTCTAAGTGAGCCTTTTAATGGCAGGATATTAAAAAATGCACTATTTCTGCTTTTGGAGCCAGTGGAGCGGGCACGCAACCTTCCTGACGTCCGCACACTGTGTGAGCATCATTAGGTCAGAGCATGGCTGCATGTGTGCACTGCGGCCAAGCCGCTGACAAACACAGTGCGGCCGCATGAATTACAAGCTCGTGTGTCACGCTCAGAGTAGCACAGCCGCATGCTTTACCAGCTTATTAAAATAAATAATTTCACTCAGAACACCACTTTACAAACCACGGTTACTCACTTTACTTTGATGTGTGCCACACTGTCCACGTGCACATGTATTTATTTATTTTACATTTTAATGACTGGGAAAGGCACTCCGAGCCAAAGTTAATTTCCATGTGTGACCTGGGGGGGGGGACAGTACAGTGAGTAACAACAGAGAGGGCATTGTGCCTCAGACTGTCGAGCATGCCGGTTGCTGTTGCCCATTGAGGTCCCATACCGAGGAGCTCGAGACAGAGGGTGCAGCACAAGTGGTGCCCTAGCCTGTGGACCATATAGCACAGTATACTTAAAGTGAGAAGAGCCTCAGGGACAGAAAAACCAAGAAGGAACCTACTGCTGCATGTCGTTTGAGGAGTAAGTAACGTTAGAGACAGACCTGAGCTTGAGGACCTCCCCCCAACTGGCCCCCCTCCCCCCGAGGTAAAGTAAAGCAGAAGTGACAAGCACAGAGAACATAAGACCCAAGATTTGATCACAGGTGGCTGGAGATGGTGTTATATCTGTGGGGAAAGTACAACTGCCAGTAGTGAAGCTGAAGGGGAATCCTCCACCAAACAGTTGTGTCTCTGGTTTGGGGTCACATAAGTGTGCAGAACACTGCTGACTATGACTGTGATCTACAGAGGTTCCATACTGGGAAGTCCAAAACTAAGGGCAGGACACAGGTTAGGGATTTGATCAGCAATGAAATGTTTTAACAGCTTGCCTCTGAGCTGAAGAACTGGCTGAAGCGATGAGGACTACATAACTGCCTCCCAGGAGGACGCTTCCTGTGTCAGCACCCCACAAATGCCTACGAAGAGAGTGTTCAGAGATCAAATAAACCTCCTAGTGCTTGACTGGAGAACTTTGTGTAGACAATAGTTTTTCCTGATTCCCGTGAGCACATTAGTTACTCTGTGGTCCCAGCAAAACCCTTAAGCCCCTCCAGAGTGTAGGATAGTGACTCCTCAGTTCCTGTATCTGTTAGTAGGTTATTTTGTATGCACAGGTCACACTACGTGATAGTTCCTTCTCTGGTTTTTATTTAACAAGGTCGGCTCCATGAACCTATTTTGTGTGGCTTGCCTTGTTTGCTGTTGTCTTCCTTTAATGTTTCCAGTAACAGTGCTTAAGAATGACATACGTAATTGTGTATGGGGTAAACAGAGTACTTTCCTTGGGGAAGGGGGAGGATGTTAAATCCCTCGTAAAGCGTATAGTGGTGACTGCTGTTAGGGGAAGCCTGCAGAGAGTATTTCACGTTACACTGTACTATTTAAGGATCATATGGTGCCTTATATAATAACTGGTTTTTGTAGCCTCAGGTAGCAGAACCTGTTTTATTGCAATCCACAAATCCTGTGTTAGAGTCTTTCTTTCAAGCAGCAGTACATTTTTTTATTTTAATTTTGGCTCCCATGAGCCTGCGAGGATGTACTCCTTATCAGCCCTTGTGGTCTCCCAGGCCCCCCGCCCCAGAACTACATGGGAGACTGTACTGACCTGCAATGTGGGCTCCCTCCCCTCCGGTGACTAGAGGGAGGGTGGATATCTAATCCAGAGCTCTGCGGAGACAGGAGAGGGACCCAGAGCCGGGTGTCACTGTGCTATGGCTAAGTGGGACTTTGCTTTATTACTGTGTCCCTAGTGACATGGATGTGCGATGATGTCACTGGGCTGCATGCTGTGTGCTGACCTCTGCCACAGCCGCCAGTCCCCAGCACTGCTGAGGCACTTGGGCGCACTGACTTCTGGCCACCACCAGTAGTCAAACTTGTTGAGCGGCTGCTCCCACCCTACCTGGAGAGGGAGAGCTGTTCAACGGATGCTCAACCCCCCACCCCCAAGCTGCTCTTCCAGTGCTCTGGGTTTGCACCTGAGCCCAGGTCGTCAGCACCACAAGGGTAGTGCTACCGCTACGCTGGTGGGCCGGCCAGCAGCAGTGTGTGTTAAGGTGGAACATTTTGAGCTATATTTTATTTTAGCTTTCCACTTTATTTAGATTTGAAATAATAAAAGGAACGTTCCACTGAATCTGACTTTCCCCACATTGTCATCGGTATTCAGAGCCGTCTTTGAGCACTGTTTGCATCATCTGTCTTGCAACTAAACTGAACTGGCGTACAGAAGGTGGCCCTTCCTTGAGACAAGGAGTGTTCAGAAACTGCGGAGAATAACAAAGAAAATGTGGGGACAGCTGTATTAAAAGTAACATCCCCCATGCAGTTTCCAGCACTGAGAACTTGGGGAAGTATACTGCCTTCCAAAACACTAAAAAAACTTCCAAGTTTGGCCCCATGGGGATTTGTGACTTCCAGCACAACTATATTAACTAAGTGTCACATTTGGGGCGCACTGATGCATTTCCAGTCGATAATTGCTTATCCCCCGCTCTCTTATGTCTCACTTGGTCTTTGTTTACCACCTTCCTGTTCTTTAAAACTACTGCCCCTGGGGTATACAGTGCTGCCTCCAAACCAACCCTGGCCAGACTTTCAATCCTTCTGCCCTAAACTGTCCGCCTCCTTGCACTCATTACTGTTCCCTCTTTGTCAGCCTTTCGCACCCATATTTGTTTTTTGTTTTATTTATTTAAACTGGAAAGTCCAAGGCCAAAGACCTGTTAACATGGTCGACAAGTGGAGAGCAGATGCCTCTTTTACTGTGCCACTCTCACAGCATCTCTCTTACTGCACCTCTCTCACAGTACTTCTCTTACTGTGTCTCCCTCCCTGTGTCTTTCTCACTGTTTCCCTCACTGGGCCACTGTGTAGCTTACTCTCTTACTGCACCTCTTTCAGCATCTTCCTTACTGCCTCTCTAACTGCAACTGTCATGCCACTCTCACTGCACCTCTCTCAGTCCATTGCTCGCATGTGACTGTCTTGCTGTTACTCACTGTGCATCTCTCTCACTCTCTCTCTCTCACTGTGCCTCTGTTACTGCATCTCTCACTGAACCTCTCTGTCTCTCTCACACTGTGCCTTACACTGTAACTCTCTCACTACTGTGCCTCTCACAGTGCTGCTCTCACTGCGCCTCTCATGCTGCATCACTTGCTGTAACCTTCTTCTTGTTACTCTTACTGCACCTCTCACAGTGCCTCTCTGTGTGCCTTTCTCACTGTACCTCTCATTGTGTCTCTCTCACCATTACTGTTACTCACTCCCTCTCTCACAGTGCTGCTCTCGCTGTGCGTCTCTCACATTGCCTCTTACCGTGCCTCTCTTGCTCTGCATCTCTCACTGTACCTCTCTCATTGTGCATCTCTCGCTGTTACTCTCACTCCCCGTCACAGTGCCACTCTTGCTGTGCCTCTCTCACTGTACAGCTCTCACAGTGCCTCTCTATTGTGCCTCTCTCACCGTTACTCTCACTCCACCTCTCACAGTGCCGCTCTTGCTGTCTCTCTCACAGTGCCTCTTACAGTGCCTCTCTCACTCCACCTCTCACAGTGCCTCTCTTACTGTGGCCTCCTCACTGTTACTCACACCCCCTCTCACAGTGCTGCTCTCGCTGTGTCTCTCTCACAGTGACCCTCTCACTATTACTCTCACTCCTCCTCTCACAGTGCCACTCTGTCTCTCTCTCACAATGCCTCTCTTACTGTACATCTCTCACTGTACCTCTCACTCGCCCTCTCACAGTGCCTCTTACTGTGACCCTCTCACTGTTACTCACTCCCCCTCTCACAGTGCTGCTCTCACTATGTCTCTCTTACTGTGACCCTCTCACTCCTCCTCTCACAGTGCCACTCTCTCTGTGTCTCTCTCACACTGCCTCTCTCACAATACCTCTCTTACTGTACATCTCACACTGTACTTTTCTCATTGTGCATCTCTCACTGTGACTCTCTCGGTGTTACTCTCACCCCCCCCAAAGTACCGCTGACACTGTGCCTCTCTGCTGTGCCATCACCCTTCGGCTGAGGCACACGTGCAGCAGTTACCTCAGCCTGTCCTGCCTCCTGACACGGTGACTCAGGTTCACTCCTGCACCTGGGGCATCTGCACGGCATCACATCACGCTACGTCTGGGCTACTGAGACAGTGTTCTGTGCTCCATATTCATCAAAGTGGCAACTTAGGCAAGGAGCGGTGTCCCTTCTCATAGTAGTAGTAGTTCATCGAAATTCGTATGAATAAGGGATAAACTCGAATGAGTAAAGCTAATTTTCAACAAGATCCCATGCAATACACAAAACATACAATATTTACAATCACATACAATATATCTATCATGAAACATAGCCCAAAGAACTATAAAAAATACTACAATTCAAATTCTCACATATCAATACCCTTATACAAACATTCTTAATTAATTTCTATGTATTTTACAGTTAATAAAATACTTCTTATTTAAATCTATCTAATTGCCCTACACTATACATCTACACATACCCTTCATATATCTGTGCAACAGTGTCTTTTTTGACGTGAACTAATCCGATGTCAATGTTGTATAAGTGGCCAAAAATTCTTTATATTAGCCAGCAACAATGTCGCAGGAACTGCATTCCATCCCAACACCCCTCTGTACTATATAGATTGTCGTCCAATTTCAAAGTTGCAGCTGGGCAATTCCAAGCTTGGCGCATGGCAATTTCTCAATGAGATCAGTTTATTTCTGTGAATCAACCTGTCTACAACATACCTGGGGCGCTGCCCCATCAATCCTTTATAAACAAATGCCAGCAAATGTTCATGGTTGCGCTCTTACAGCGTAGGCCAACCTAACCGGTCATATAGCTGGCACTTGTGAATTAATCTAGGGGTTCCCAGAATAAATCTAGCCAGGCTGTTGTACCTTACTTCTACCATTTTTAGATCCTGTTTTCTCCCACAGGAATAAAATATGCCCCCATATTCAAACACCGGGATGATCACTGCATTTACCACTCTTTTCCTTCCTTCCATACTGGTTGCTGATCTAACCCTACAAAGATCCCCTATTCTCTTATTCACATTTTTAACCAGGTTACCAATGTGTGTATATCCCAGCACAATAGACTATCAATCCAAAGACCCAAATACTTATACATGTGTGTCTGTTGGATCAGGGCTCCCCCAAAGGCAATCAATCCCAGTGCCATGCCATCCACCGTGTCACTTTTTCAATGCAACAACTTGCTCTGTGTTTTCTTCACATTCAGAACCAGCCTAATGTCCCTTAAAAAATATTCCCAATGCATTTTAACAATTAGGAAAATAGGTATCAACGTGCTCCTACATTTGCACCTTTATTGTATTATTATTCTTTCTTTTTGTTAGTCTACTTTTCTTCCAGTCTCTGACCAGCCTCATCGGTCCCACCCCTCCCCCTTGTCCCATCACCCACCTTCCCCAGGACATACACATACATCTTCTTCCTCCCTGGCTTACTGCCCAGGGCAGGGCCACTGGAGGGCTCTCCAGTTCCTGTGATGGAGTTGAGACTCTGCTCCACCACTAGGACACGGTGGGCAGTGTGGGACCTGCGGGGAGTGGCAGGAAGACATGCTGCACTGGTCAGTGTTTTTCCAGTTTTTCTTCCCTGCCCATTGACATCAATGAGGCCCTTGACTGGTGCACACACGACGTGCGGCAGGCATCAGAGTGCATTGAAATCCTACTCCCTAACTGTCTGTCTCCAGCTGGCACCACAACCTGTGGTGCGCCTAGTGGCGATGACTGAAGCCTCGGATTGTCGTCCCATGCTCCACTTTCCTCCGAGGATGTCGTCCCTTGCTCCACTTTCCTCCGAGGCATTACATCCTTGTCCACTTTCCTCCAGGAGGCATGCATCCTTGCTCCACTTTCCTCCCCTCAGAGGCGTGCATCCCTACTCCACTTTCCTCCCTGAGGAGTGGCATCCCTCGCTCCACTTTCCTCTCCTGAGGAGGCGTGCATCCCTCGCTCCACTTTCTTCCCCTGAGGAGGTGTGCATCCCTCGCTCCACTTTCTTCCCCTGAGGAGGCGTGCATCCCTCGCTCCACTTTCTTCCCCTGAGGAGGCGTGCATCCCTCGCTCCACTTTCCTCCCCTGAGGAGGTGTGCATCCCTCGCTCCACTTTCCTCCCCTGAGGAGGCCTGCATCCCTCGCTCCACTTTCCTCCCCTGAGGAGGCGTGCATCCCTCGCTCCACTTTCCTCCCCTGAGGAGGCGTGCATCCCTCGCTCCACTTTCCTCCCCTGAGGAGGCGTGCATCCCGCGCTCCACTTTCCTCCCCTGAGGAGGCATGCATCCCTCGCTCCACTTTCCCTCCCTGAGGAGGCATGCATCCCTCGCTCCACTTTCCTCCCCTGAGGAGGCATGCATCCCTTGCTCCACTTTCCCTTCCTGAGGAGGCGTGCATCCCTCGCTCCATTTTCCTCCCCTGAGGAGGCGTGCATCCCACGCTCCACTTTCCTCCCTTGAGGAGGCGTGCATCCCTTGCTCCACTTTCCCTCCCTGAGGAGGCGTGCATCCCTCGCTCCACTTTCCTCCCCTGAGGAGGCATACATCCCTCGCTCCACTTTCTTCCCCTGAGGAGGCGTGCATCCCTCGCTCCACTTTTCTCCCCTGAGGAGGTGTGCATCCCATGCTCCACTTTCTTCCTCTGGCCAGTCTTCTGATGACCCAGGATCGTCTCCAAACCTGAGTCACCGGCGTCTCGAGCAGTAACATTGCCGCTGTGCCAATGGATGGGCTTTATTCACACCATTTTTACAGATGAGAAAGAAATATTAAGTGAAGAAAAGGAATGAAAGACTTTACCATGTGGTTCATGGCGTTGTCATACTCCAACACATCTGGAAACCCTGATGAAGAGACATTTCCGTTAGAAATGGCAATGGTTAAAATAGTTATCGTTATGAAAACAATATTAATTAATAACTATGTCACTGCAGCGCTATAAAGGAAATAGAATTGGAAATCATATCTTTTATTTTAAACAGTCAGTAAAAGTTTGGGGCAGAATTTTTTTTGCCAGTGAAATTCAAGAATATTCTGTTTTCCCTCGTGTGGAATTCTGCAAAATGTGATTGAATTTGTGAAAACTGTTTTTGACAAACTTTTTTTGTGGAGAAAAATATGACATAACATGGGGAAAACTTTTCACAAGATCTACGAAATAAATCAATCCATGTAACCAAACAATTCACAACAGACAATCTCTTCTTGTTGCGGGACTTTTGAACAAAGTCATGGAGTTTGCACTTCATTTTGTGGTTTTTTACTGCCCATATTAAAATTTATTGCAAAAACCTGCGTTAACGAACCAGTTAGGGTTCAACTGAACCCTACAAAAGTAGGGAAACGTGATGTTATGGTTTCTAACTCGGACTCTTCCCAAGCAGCAAAATGACGTGCTCGCACAAACAACTACAGAGCACCATCATCAGGTAAGACAAACAACTGGTTCCAGACGACACAAATGGAGTAGCACTGATGTGCGGCCTTCGTAGATTTGTATCTGCGATATGCACACAAGACACAATGCACTCACTTCTGACTGCAGACAGAAAGCCAGGATATTCAAATTACAACAGTGCTTCTGTCTGCAGAAGCACAAACCCCTAAAAAAAAAAAATGATGGCTGTCATGACCTAAACATTCTTCTCACGGCCCAAAAACTCAATTAATCCTGACCTAAAAATCACAGGAGAAAGAAAAGTTTTGGGGTTGTACTTTAAATGTACGATCCAAGAATTAGCAGCTCACAACACAAAATCGGCCTTCTCAGTAAGCTGACAGCAAAAGAACTTCACAAAGTCCAAACAAGGTTTTTGTGTCACATTTTTGAAAAGACAAACCCCAGAATCAAGCTTAGTGGGTCCTATTTAGCAAGATTCATGAGTGTGCGTGTGTGTTTTTAAAACCTGTTTTTAAGTATTTTTGCATTTTTTCCCCGAAAAGAACAAGATGACGGCCATCACAACCTAAAATAACCAAAACACAATTAGACCTAAAAATGCTCAAGAAAAAATCATTTTTGACTCATATCAGAGGATTATCTCAGAAACCATGGTTCATGCGCAGAAGCCAAATTTCGACAACTTATAACTCTGGAACAGATAAATACTTTTTAAGAAACCTCTGAAAGGCATATCCGTAGCACAAGCACTTTCAGCCTTGAAAGTTCCAGAGGAAAATTCTGTACCACCTTGGTTGTAGAGAAAAGAAAACACAAAACAACAACAACAACAAAAAAAAAGGCTGAAAAGTGGTTGTATGTATTTTTAACATTTCTGGATCTCAGAATTCAGTTAAACTGCCATCATAAAACTTCACACATCTTGAGAACTTGCCACACAGATGGCACATGCCAAATTTGTGCAATTCCGTTGAATGCTGCCAAAGTTATTAAGGTGCAAAGACTGGGGTTTAACACTGAACGCTCCACTCAACTCTAACTATACATGCACTACTGCACAAGTGTAACACATCGGATTAACTGTAACAAAGAAAGAAATGCACAAAAGGGCCGGGATAGTCCAGTGTTGCGCCATGTGCAACCCACTGATGCAGCCCGGCCCGATATTCAAATAGGGATGTTGTGCCGCCAGATCCCGATGTTTGAGCGCAATGTATGCAGCGCGCAAGTGCAGGGCGTGCCCATGCATATTCCACACATCCCGATATTCAGCCTGGGATGTGCGAGCATGTCTGGTGCAACCCCACTTGCGCCACACACTGGTGCTCAAAGTTGAGCCAAAAAGAAATAGGCGCAAGGGCTGGCCACCCAGAGGTGAGCTGCTGTATTGCAGGGCGCAACACGGCAGCCACCAGCTGTGGGTGGCCACCCCAGCTCCGGAGCCAGGGTCTGTCGGCGTCACCCCCCCCACACCCGATCGCGGCCATTGTAATAGGAATGATATCCATGGTGGTCCAGTGGACCGCTTCCAGCCAAATTGCGGGCATAGGTATACTAAACAACATTTTACATTATCCCTGGTGGTTCAGCGGTACCCCCCTCCCAACCCGCCAACTAAGCCCCACCACCCGGCTCCCCGGTCAGCGGCAGCTCTCACCTACAAGCCACCGCCGACTGACTGCATACAGGATGGCTGTCGCCCATTGGTCCACAAGCGTGAGGCCAAGGGGCGTGCAGACCGTACCGTACTACACAGTCCTGACATGTGAATGGATCCATATGCTGTGGACCAATGAGTGTACAGCCGTACTGTATGCAGTCAGGTCGGCGGGCGGCTTGCGGGTGGGGAGCTGCCGCCTGCTGCTGACCAGGGGGGGGGTACCGCTGGATCACCAGGGATAATGTAAAATGTTGTTCAGTATACCTATGCCCGCAGTCGGGCTGGAAGCGGTCCACTGGACCACCAGGGATATTGGATGTGTTTTAGTATACATATGTCGGTGATCGGGCATTGGGGCACTTTGCCGTGATGTACAGGGGGCATCGGTCCCCGACGGCTGCAGCCTGGCAGGGTGCCAGATGCAAGTCGCCGGGGTTCGGCACACCTGCATGCAAATGGGGCCATATTTGCATATCCACCGCTGCATATCGCGGTTCCTGCGCCTAATGCAACCGCACTTGCGCTGGCGCATCCCCCTGCTCCTCTCTTGCCACTTGCGCTGGCACAGTGCCACTGCGCCAAGCGGAATGTGAGAGGCCACAGTGCCATATTCAACGGTGCTCAGCCATGGCGCAGCACCGTTGAATATCGCCCAGCAAACTCCCTGGCGCATCCCAGCTGCGCTGTGCCCAGGCTTGTGCCCCCGCCTGGCGCACACTGAATATCCCACCCAAGATCTAAAAAGGAAATCTGACTGAAAAATGATAGGCAAAAGTTGCGAATTTTTTTTTTTATTTTAAGCAGCTATAACCAAGTGTAGTACAGAACCTTTTTCAGCCAGTCTGCAGGCGGGTTGGAGTCCTTCATTTGGCACGAGCAAGGATTTCCCCCTTTTTCCCTTGCTCCCATCCCTGCACATCAGTCTCTGTGGCATCTTCCACTTTCTGTCATGCAGTCCCTACTGCACCACCCCAAACAGTTACCCAGGAGTCGGTGTGGCAATGGGACTTGTGTCCCCTTCCCTTCCACCAAAAGGAAAGGTGTCTCCTCTGGCATGTTTGACTTTCCACCCCTGGCTGAACCTCAGATGATCAGAGTACTTTCTAAACTCGTGTCACCAGTGTCGTGAGCGGCAGCCATACTGCTGTGATGACACGGGCCTGCCCTGCCCTGATGTCCCTGGTGAGAGGCAGAAATTAAGTTTTGCAGCCACTAGCCAGCAGGGCTAGTCCCTGGGAAAATACACTGGCCCCACAGAGTTTTCCACTGGCCCAGCTGGTGTACATACTGAGATTTTACCTTCTCTTTTACAAGTCAGCAGGGCTAGTTACAGGAAAACATCACTAGTCCAATTGAACATTTAGCAGCATTTGGCCAGTGGGCTGCTGCCAAGTTCGCCCCCTGCTGGTAAGAGTCCCAGAAGGTCAGGGAGCAGTGTCTGTTGTATAGTTCATCTCAGTCATAAAAGGAGGGATGTAACTTGGGGGTAGACAGCTGCGAAACAGTGGCGGCTCTAGCCCAGGGCACCCCAGGGCATGTGCCCTGGTAAACAAATGTTGTGCCCCATATGGTACTGTGTTTTCCCCATACCAGCAATATATCAGTGCCCTGACTGCCAGCTGTTGTGCCCCATCTGTGCCCTAGTAACCAACAGTGGCTAGAGATGCTATTGTTTTGAAGGCGCGGCCCTTCCATTATTTTGCTTTCTGTCACTTTGCTCTAAAGCAGACTCGAAGAAGCGGTATTTTAGGGTCGGAGAAATGAGGCAGTTTCAAATGGAATGGAAAGGTACAGTAACTGTAGAAAATATTCAGCAGTACAAGGACAAGGAAACATTTCCTCTCCCTCCTTTTGCAGTCCACAAAACAAACAGACAAACTGCTGTTTTAAGAAAAACTTTAGCCGTACTGGAAACACTTACTTGGTCTTCTGGAGACGATTTTGTATTTCTTTCGAAGACACAACAGCAAGATAATCAAAGATAACAGAACGGCAGCCACTGCTCCCACCGTCCAGCCGATGGACAGCACATCGTTCTTGGGTATCGCTGCCAAGAAAGGGTAAAGGCACACACTGCATGTTTTAGAGTGGCGAAAATGTCGAAAACATGAGAAAATGGGTGGTGTTGATGAGAAATTAAAAAGTAAACAGTGAGGATTGGGGGGTGGGGCTCTACATTTACCCATTTTTACTAAATATTTCCCTAGCATAGCCCAGTATAGGTGCAATATATCATTTTCTATAGGTTCCTACTGCTTTTACCCATCTATACAATGTTATTTACTCAGGATAACCCAGCTGAGATGCAGAGCCTTGTTTTCAGTGGTGTCCTGCTGTTACCCATCTTTACACTGTATTAACCCGGGAGAGCCCAGCTGAAATGCAATATCTCATTTTCACTGGGGTCTTACTTCTCTCTGTTTTACAGCTGGGCATAGTGGTACACTAAGAGCTTTGACTGATTTGGGGAAAGTGGGTGTAAATGGCTCTGTAAGGATTTGAACCTAGGTCTCCTGGTTCCCAAGCCAGTTGTCTAGCATGAAGACATGTGTGATGTTCCTGAACACCTGTGGAAGCTTACCTGCACACATGTGCCAATCATTCTCTGCGTACTGGTAACCATCATGGCACTGACAGGTGTAGGAGCCATTTTTGTTAACACACGTGTGCTCACAGCCTCCATTTTGGATCTGACACTCATCAATGTCTGCAGAGGAGGGAAGGGAGATGAATATCACAAAGAGTAAGCAACGAGTTAATAATAACTAGGAAATGAGGCCGGGAAACAGAGCACTCCGATTGGCTGAGATCCATCTGTAGGGGCGGGGTTAGATAAAATGCATGCAGATTTAGAATCCGTTGTTTGTCGCTGGCACGTTGGTGCAGCAGTGCCAGTGCCACTGCCATTCCCAACACCGGTGACATCGGTTTAGGGACGAGCTGGGACTGGCTGGCTGGCAGGGTGGAGGTAGAGGTTGGAATATCCCACAGGACACTCGCCTCCTTCTCTGTATGCATATGTGTAGGCTACTGCATTGAGTCTTGTACGCAGAACATACACACCCCACATCAAGCCTTGTATGCAGACATGCACACCCCACGTGGGAGACTTGTATGAAGACATACACCCCCACATCAAGCCTTGTATGCAGACATGCACACCCCACATCGAACCTTGTATGCAGACATGTACACCCCACATCGAGCCTTGTCGCATGACACATACACCCCAGTTGAGCCTTGTATGCAGACAAGCACACCCCTGCACTGAGCCTTGTATGCAGACATACACACCCCTGCACTAAGCCTTGTATGCACACATGCACACCCCACATCGAGCCTTGTATGTAGACATGCACACCCCACATTGAGCCTTGTATGCAGACATGCACACCCCACATTGAGCCTTGTATGCAGACATGCACACCCCTGCACCGAGCCTTGTATGCAGACATGCACAGCCCACATTGAGCCTTGTATGCAGACATGCACACCTCACATTGAGCCTTGTATGCAGACATGCACACCCCTGCACCAAGCCTTGTATGCACACATGCACACCCCACATCGAGCCTTGTATATAGACATGCACACCCCACATTGAGCCTTGTATGCAGACATGCACACCCCACATTGAGCCTTGTATGCAGACATGCACACCCCTGCACCGAGCCTTGTATGCAGACATGCACACCCCACATTGAGCCTTGTATGCAGACATGCACACCCCTGCACCTAGCCTTGTATGCAGACATGCACACCCCACATCGAGCCTTGTACGCAGACATGCACAGCCCACATTGAGCCTTGTATGCAGACATGCACACCCCACATTGAGCCTTGTATGCAGACATGCACACCCCTGCACCAAGCCTTGTATGCACACCCCACATTGAGCCTTGTATGTAGACATGCACACCCCACATTGAGCCTTGTATGCAGACATGCACACCCAACATTGAGCCTTGTATGCAGACATGCACACCCCTGCATCGAGCCTTGTATGCAGACATGCACACCCCACATTGAGCCTTGTATGCAGACATGCACACCCCTGCACCGAGCCTTGTATGCAGACATGCACACCCCTGCACCGAGCCTTGTATGCAGACATGCACACCCCACATTGAGCCTTGTATGCAGACATGCACACCCCACATTGAGCCTTGTATGCAGACATGCACACCCCACATTGAGACTTGTACGCAGACGTGCACATCCCTGCTCTGAGCCTTGTATGCAGACGTGCACACTCCACATTGAGTCTTGTATGCAGACATGCACACCCCACATTGAACCTTGTATGCAGACATGTACACCCCACATTGAGCCTTGTATGCAGACATGCACACCCCACATTGAGCCTTGTATGCAGACGTGCATACCCCACATTGAGCCTTGTATGCAGACATGCACACCCCACATTGAGCCTTGTATGCAGACATGCACACCCCACAATGAGCCTTGTACGCAGACATGCACACCTCACATTGAGCCTTGTACGCAGACATGCACACCCCACATTGAGCCTTGTACGCAGACATGCACATCCCACATTGAGCCTTGTATGCAGACATGCACATCCCACATTGAGCCTTGTACGCAGACATGCACACCTCACATTGAGCCTTGTATGCAGACGTACACACCGCTGCATTGATCCTTGTATGCAAACATGTACAACCCACATTGAGCCTTGTACCCAGACGTGCACACCCCTGCATTGAGCCTTGTGTGCAGATGTGTATACCTCCACATTGAGCCTCGTGTGCAGACATGCCAGAGGCTGTGAGAAACAGAAGCAAAATGGCTCCTTTGCAGTAGCAGATGATGGTCCCTGGTATATCTGGGCCATGCACCTCCTCACACCATACCAACTGATACACAGGGGTTGCCTCCCCCTCCCATCCGTGCCTGGGGGTGCGGCCACAGCTAGACGGAGGTGACAATTAGGGGTGACGGGATCCTGCATCTTGAGGGTTTCCTAAAGGAGGCTGCACCAGAGGATTGCTGAGGGCTCATGAATAGTAAGCATAAAACAAAAAGAATTGATGTTTCAATACCTGGTCTTCTTCAGGAATTATCAGTCCAGAAAAAGTAACCAAAGAAGCAGGGAAGGAAAAAATGTTTTTGCCCAAAACAGCTAGTTTTCAGCTCCCAGTGATAAAAATATTTGCATATGTGTCAAACCTGGAATTTCTGACATAATTCCTGTGCTGAGTGCCACATACTGTATTCTAGTGAGCTAGCCTTTGTCAGGTCTATGGTGTTATCGCTAAGCCAAATGTTGCGACCATTTTTTTCCAGGAAAAAAAAATACATTTAAACATTTATAAAATACTCAAGTTTTGGTGAAACTAGAACATTTTACCACCAAATAAAACTGGATGCTGCCTGGAATCTTTCATAGTGTGGGGGAGGGGGGAGGTAAACTCCATTTTTTTTTACCCAATGTTGTTGCCCTGTTGCTTTATGTGCTGTCAAAATGCCGACTGCAACTCTTTTCTAGTTTCAGCATTGCATTTATTCTCATCCTTTTGTTTTATTTGCCACCAAACCGCTGACACAGCAGCATTTAAAGATTATTTTAATGTCAGGAAGTCATTACCAAAACCAAATCTGAACCTTAGAAACAAAACACTAAGAATGCGTTAGTTTAATAAAAGCAGTACTGCACTGCTGGGGTTCAGCAACATCCTTAGCATGGGATCTTCATTTGGAATGGTTTCCACAATCATTACTCATTAATGTAACCCGAGGAGCATAAAGCCCCCCCCCTTCACCTCCTCCCACAGGACCCCCAACACAGATATATTAACTGAAGGTAACCCAACCCTCACTTGGGCCTTAATGCCTAATGATACTAACAGTTAAGTATTGCTGTACCTGTCTGGCACTGGGATCCCGTATATCCAGCCGCACACACACAGGTGTCAGGTCGCATGCAGGTACCCCCATTTAAACACGAATTGGTACAGGTTGCTGCAGATAATAAATGATCAAATGAGACCAGCAGGATGAGGTACCAAAGCAAGGACAGGCAGGCATGCAGAGACAAACATATACTGTTGATAGACAGATACTGTCTGTAGATAGACAGATAGACAGATACTATCTGTAGATAGACAGACAGATACTGTCTGTAGATAGACAGACAGACAGATACTGTCTGTAGATAGACAGACAGATAGATACTGTCTGTAGATAGACAGATAGACAGATACTATCTGTAGATAGACAGACAGATAGACAGATACTGTATGTAGATAGACAGACAGATAGATACTGTCTGTAGATAGACAGATAGATACTGTCTGTAGATAGATAGATAGATACTGTCTGTAGATAGACAGACAGATAGACAGATACTGTCTGTAGATAGACAGACAGATAGACAGACAGACAGATACTGTCTGTAGATACACAGACAGACACTGTCTGTAGATAGACAGACAGACACTATCTGTAGATAGACAGACAGACACTGTCTGTAGATAGACAGACAGACAGATACTGTCTGTAGATAGACAGACAGACAGATAGACAGATACTGTCCGTAGATAGACAGACAGACAGATACTGTCTGTAGATAGACAGACAGATAGATACTGTCTGTAGATAGACAGACAGACAGATAGACATATACTGTCTGTAGATAGACAGATAGACAGATACTGTCTGTAGATAGACAGACAGACAGACAGATACTGTCTGTAGATAGATACTGTCTGTAGATAGACAGATACAGTATATACTGTCTGTAGTTAGATACTGTCTGTAGATAGATACATACTGTCTGTAGATAGATAGATAGATACTATCTGTAGATAAATAGATAGATACTGTCTGTATATAGATAGATACTGTCTGTAGACAGATAGATACTGCCTGTAGATAGACAGACTGATAGATAGATACTGTCTGTATATAGATAAATAGATAGATGCTGTAAATAGATAGATAGATAGATACTATCTGTAGATATATAGATACGGTCTGTAGATAAACACTGTCTGTAGATAGATACTATCTGTAGATAGACATTGTCTGTAGATACTGTCTGTAGATAGATAGACAGACATATACATACTGTCTGCAGGTAGACAGACAGACACTGTCTGTACATAAATAGATAGATACTGTCTGTAGATAGATAGACAGACAGACAGAGCCACAGTAATGGGGGGAAAGTGGGGAAGTTGTCCGGGGCCCTGAGCTCAGAAGGGGCCCACCTAAGGAGCTGGCATTACCTCTGGCATTAGCTGGTTTGGAAAACGTAAGCCCATTTCAAGTGACTTGTCCGGGGCCCCAAAATTCATAGCTGCAGCCCTGTAGATAGATACTCTCTGTATATAGATAGATACTGTCTGTAGACAGACTGATAGATAGATAGACACTGTTTGTAGACAGATAGATACTGTCTGTAGATAGACAGACTGATAGATAGATACTGTCTATAAATACTGTAAATAGATAGATACTATCTGTAAATATATAGATACTGTCTGTAGATAGACACTGTCTGTAGATAGATACTGTCTGTAGATAGATAGATATTGTCAGTAGATAGCTAGATAAATAGATAGATACTGTCTGTAGAGAGACACTGTCTGTAGATATATACTGTCTGTAGATAGCTAGATATATACTGTAGATAGATAGATACTGTCTGTAAATAGATACTGTCTGTAGATAGAAAATGTAGATATTGTAACTAGACAGATATATACTTTAGATAGATATAATATCTATAGATAGATAGATAGACACCGTCTGTAGATAAATACTGTCTGTAGATAAACAGATAGATAGATACTGTCTGTAGATAGATGCTGTCTGTGGATAGATAGATACTGTAGCTAGATAGACAGATACTGTCTGTAGATAGATATTGTCTGTAGAAAGATGTATACTGTTTTAGATACAAACAGATATGTAGATAAATAGATATATATATTGTAGATAGATTGATAGATAGATATACAATATCCGTAGACAGATAAATACTGTGGCTAGGTAGATCGATACTGTCTGTAGATAGATAGATACTGTCTGTAGATAGACAGATAACCAGTTGATGGGTACAAAGGTGATAGTAAGGTAATCTGATTAATAGCACTGATGAGAAAACAGTTTGAATGAATTTAAGCAGAGAAGGAAGGGTGTGTGCATGTCACTGTTTAGGGACATACGTTTTGTGCACTCATCATCCACTTGTGTCCAACCGTCGCAGCAAACGTAAAAAGTCATCAGCTGCTTGATGTACCTCAGTCTGCTGCGTAGGATAAGGCTACAATAAAAAAGAAAGAAGCCACTTTAGTAACATCATTGCCACAACTGACAGGCAACACCACAGAGGGCTGGGGGTGGTCCGACACCGACAGTCTAATCAAAAGATGTGCCAGAGACCAAGCTTCCTATCAGAAACACAAGCCAGACACGGAGCTTCTGATCAGAAACACGAGCCAGACATGGGGCTTCCGATCAGAAACATGAGCCAGACACTGGGCTTCCAATCAGAAACACGAGCCAGACATGGGGCTTCCAATCAGAAACACGAGCCAGACACAGGGCTTCCTATCAGAAATATGAGCCAGACACGGGGCTTCCAATCAGAAACACGAGCCAGACATGGGGCTTCCGATCAGAAACATGAGCCAGACACTGGGCTTCCAATCAGAAACACGAGCCAGACACGGGGCTTCCAATCAGAAACACGAGCCAGACAAGGGCCTTCCGATCAGAAACATGAGCCAGACACAGGGCTTCCTATCAGAAACATGAGCCAGACACGGGGCTTCCGATCAGAAACATGAGCCAGACACTGGGCTTCCAATCAGAAACACGAGCCAGACACGGGGCTTCCAATCAGAAACACGAGCCAGACACGGGGCTTCCAATCAGAAACACGAGCCAGACACGGGGCTTCCAATCAGAAACACGAGCCAGACACAGGGCTTCCAATCAGAAACACGAGTTGTATTATCAAGTCAATCAGAAACACGAGCCAGACACGGGGCTTCCAATCAGAAACATGAGCCAGACACAGGGCTTCCAATCAGAAACACGAGCCAGACACAGGGCTTCCAATCAGAAACATGAGCCAGACACAGGGCTTCCAATCAGAAGGACAGGCTGGACTCAGAGCTTCCAATTAGAAGGATGGGCCAGACACCAAGCTTCAAATCAGAAATATGAGTCACACACCGGGCTTCCAATCAGAAACATGAGCCAGACACGGGGCTTCTAATCAGAAACATGAGCCAGACATGGGGCTTCCAATCAGAAGGATAGGCTGGACACAGTTTCAATCAGAACGATGGGCCAGACACCGGGCTTCCAATAAAAAAAATATGAACATGACACTAAGCTTCTAATCAGAAGGATGGACTGGATACAGACCTTCCAATCAAAAGGATGGACCAGACACAGACTTTCCAATCGCAAGGATGGGCTGGACACAAACTTTCCAATCAGAAGGATGGACTGGACACAGACTTTCCAATCACAAGGATGGGCTGGACACAAACTTTCCAATCACAAGGATGGGCTGGACACAGGCTTTCCAATCACAAGGATGGGCTGGACACAAACTTTCCAATCACAAGGATGGGCTGGACACAAACTTTCCAATCAGAAGCCCAAGCTGGACAAGGATTGCATCTCATTCTCTGCATAAGCAGGGTATTATGGGGTACAAAGGCTGGACTTGTGGAGTAACTCAGGACTGGTGGCATGTACAATTAATAAAGGGGTTTTGCAGCTATCTTTCTGTGATCTTGTGGTTCTTGGTGCCAGACTGACTGGCCTTTGTTCTGACAGTTGAGTTGTGTCTGTGGTACAAATATCTGCGGGGTGCTGCCCAGGCTTTGCTGGTCCGTCACTGGATACAGCAGTCTATAGCTGAAACTGCCACATCCCCTTCCACTTGTGTTGCTGCTATGCAAAAGATAAAATGATTTTAGACTGTCCCCACCAGACACCCATTCTGTAAAAGACTAGAACAAGTGCAGGGGTGGGTGGGTGGAGCAGTATGCTACAGGTTACAGGGATGTATGCAGAAAACACATAGTAGGGTCTTTCCAGACATAATATTCACTCATCCCTGATGTAAAAAGTTGGTGGCACCTGACTTCTTGCAAACATGTATGTTGCTTGGCTGAACCCTCAGCCCATCACCCACGTTTACATTGCCAGAGTGGCTGTTGTAGGATGGCAGCATGCAGGCAGGGGAGGGCTAATGCATGTGTGAGATGCAGGTATAGGAGGAACGGTGCATATGTAAGGTGCAGGCAGGAGAAGGTTAGTACCTGTGTGGGATGCAGGCAGGGGATGGCTGGTGCGTGTGTGGGATGCAGGTATAGGAGGAACGATGCATATGTAAGGTGCAGGCAGGAGAAGGTTAGTACCTGTGTGGGATGCAGGCAGGGGATGGCTGGTGTGTGTGTGTGTGGGATGCAGGTATATAGGAGAGCGATGCATATGTAAGGTGCAGGCAGGAGAAGGTTAGTACCTGTGTGGGATGCAGGCAGGGGATGGCTGGTGCGTGTGTGGGATGCAGGTATAGGAGGAACGATGCATATGTAAGGTGCAGGCAGGGGAAGGTTAGTACCTGTGTGGGATGCAGGCAGGGGATGGCTGGTGCGTGTGTGGGATGCAGGTATAGGAGGAACGATGCATATGTAAGGTGCAGGCAGGGGAAGGTTAGTACCTGTGTGGTATGCAGGCAGAGGAGACATGGTACATGTGTGGGATGCAAGCAGGGGAGTGATGGTACATAATGTGGCATACAGGCAGAGGAGGGTTAGTGCATGTGTAGGATGTAGGCAGGAGAGGAGTGGTACATTGGTGAGATGCAGGCAGAGGAGGAACAGTGCATGTATGGGATGCAGGCAGGGGAGAGTAAGTATATGTCTAGGATAAAGGCAGGAGAGGGGTAGGTACATGTGTAGAATGCAAGCAGGGGAGAGTCAGTGCATGTGTGGGATACAGGAAGGGGAGGGATGGTGCATGTGTAGGATGCAGGAAGGGAAGGGTCAGTGCATGTGTAGGATGCAGGCAGTGGAGGGGTGCTGCACGTGTGGGATGCAGGCAGGGGAGGGTCAGTGTATATGCAGGATGCAGGCAGGGAAGGGATGGTACATTTGTGGGATGCAGGCAGAGGAGGGACGGTGCATGTGTGGGATGCAGGCAAGGGAAGGTCGGTGCATTTGTAGGATGCAGGCAGGGGAGGGTCAGTATATGCCTAGGAGAAAGGCGGGGAGGAATCAGTATATGAGTAGGATGCAGGCAGGGAAGGGACGGTGCATGTGTAGGATGCAGGAAGGGGAGGGTTGGTACATGTATAGGATGCAGACAGCAGAGGGGTGGTGCATGTGCAGGATGCAGGCAGGAGAAGGTCAGTGTATGTGTAGGATGCTGGCAGGGGAGGGTCGGTGCATCTGTAGGATGCAGACAGGGGAGGGACAGTGCGTGTGTGGGATGCAGGCAGGGGTGGAATGGTGCGTGTGTGGGATGCAGGCAGGGGAGGGATGGTGTGTGTGTGGGATGCAGGCAGGGGAGGGTCGGTGCATGTGTAGGATACAGATAAGGGAGGAATGTTACATGTGTAGGATGCAGGCAAGGGAGGATTGGTGTGTGTGTAGGATGCAGGCAGGGAAGGGACAGTGCATGTGTGGGATGCAGGCAGGGGCGGGATGGTGCGTGTGTGGGATGCAGGCAGGGGAGGGTCGGTACATGTGTAGGATACAGGTAAGGGAGAAACGGTACATGTGTTGGATGTAGTCAAGGGAGGGTTGGTGCGTGTGTAGGATGCAGGCAGGGGATGGTCAGTGCATGTGTGGGATGCAGGCAGGGGAGGGTCAGTGCATGTGCAGGATACAGGCAAGGGAGATGTGGTGCGTGTGTTTTGATGCAGGCAGGGGATGGTCAGTGCATGTGTGGGATGCAGGCAGGGGATGGTCAGTGCATGTGTGGGATGCAGGCAGGGGAAGGACGGTGCATGTGCGGTATGCAGGCAGGAGAAGATCAGTGTATGTGTAGGATGCAGGCAGGGGAGGGTCGGTGCATGTGTAAGATGCAGGCAAGGGAGGGACAGTGCGTGTGTGGGATGCAGGCAAGGGAGGGATGGTGCGTGTGTGGGATGCAGGCAGGGGAGGGATGGTACATGTGTAGGATACAGGCAAGGGAGGGTTGGTGCATGTGTAGGATGCAGGCAGGGGATGGTCAGTGCACGTGTGGGATGCAGGCCGGGGAGGATCGGTGCATGTGTAGGATGCAGGCAGGGAAGGATCGGTGCATGTGTAGGATGCACGCAGGGGAGGGATGGTGCATGTATAGTATGCAGGCAGTGGAGGGTCAGTGCATGTTCAGGATGCAGGCAGGGAGGGATGATGGATGTGTAGGATGTAGGCAGGGAGGGACAATGCATGTGTAGGATGCAGGCAGGGGAGGATAGTTGCATGTGTAAGATGGAGGCAGGGAAGGGTTGGTACATGTGTGGGATGCAGGAAGGGGAGGGATGGTGCATACATAGGATGCAGGCAGGGGATGGATGGTGCATGTGTTGGATGCAGGCAGGGGAGGGACGGTACATGTGTAGGATGCAATCGGGAGGGACGGTGCATGTGTAGGATGCATGCAGGGGAGGGTCGGTGCATGTGTGGGATGCAGGCGACGAAGGGATGGTGCGTGTGTGTGATGCAGGCAGGGAAGGGATGGAACATGTGTAGGATGCAGGCAAGGGAGGGTTGGTGCATGTGTAGGATGCAGGCAGGGGATGGTCAGTGCACGTGTGGGATGCAGGCAGGGGAGGATCGGTGCATGTGTAGGATGCAGGCAGGGGGAGGATCGGTGCATGTGTAGGATGCACGCAGGGAAGGGATGGTGCATGTCTAGGATGCAGGCAGGGGAGGGTCAGTGCATGTTCAGGATGCAGGCAGGGAGGGACGATGGATGTGTAGGATGTAGGCGGGGAGGGACAATGCATGTGTAGGATGCAGGCAGGGGATGGATGGTGCATGTGTAGGATGTAGGCGGAGAGGGACAATGCATGTGTATGGTGCAGGCAGGGAAGGGTAGTTGCATGTGTAAGATGGAGGCAGGGGAGGGTTGGCGCATGTGTGGGATGCAGGAAGGGGATGGACGGTGCATGTGTAGTATGCAGGCAGGGGATGGATGGTGCATATGTAGGATGCAGGCAGGGGATGGACGGTGCATGTGTAGGATGCAGGCAGGGGATGGACGGTGCATGTGTAGGATGCATGCAGGGGATGGACTGCATGTGTGGGATGCAGGCGGGGGAGGGATGGTGCATATGTAGGATGCAGGCAGGGGATGCATGGTGCGTGTGTAGGATGCAGGCAAGGGAGGGACGGTGCATGTGTAGGATGCAGGCAGGGGAGGGACGGTGCATGTGTAGGATGCAGGAAGGGAAGGGTCAGAGTGTGTGTGATGCAGGAAATGGAGGAATGGTACATGTGTGGGATGCAGGCAGGGGAGGGTCTGTACACTTGTGGGATGCAGGCAGGGTAGGAATGGATTATGTCTGGGATGCAGGCAGGGGAGGAACGTGCATGTGTGATATGCAGGCAGGGAAGGGTTGGTGCATGTGTAAGATGCAGGTAGGGGAGGGTCAATGCATGTGGGATGCAGGCGCGAGAGGGATGGTGCATGTGTAAGTGCAGACAGGGGAGGGACAGTGCATGTGTGTGATGCGGGGATAGTACATACACCATTCCTCCCCTGCCTGCATCTTACACACATACCTCTCAATTTTTTCCGCATTCGGAGGGAAGTCCCTCATTTTACCCCTCTCCATACCTCTCAACTGTCCCGCATTAAGAAATCTACCTACGACTACGTAGTTATATGTCGGACCATTTATGCAGAGAGATACAGGGGATACAGTTTTGGGAGGGGGTCAGACGTGCCCACGTGTTAGTCTATATGACCCCAAACTCCAGCACCCTAGTTGCAGCAGTGCTTGTGCATACATGCTTTATGTGTCTGTTCCCTGGCTGACTTATACCTAGAGTTCCCTGGGGTGGGACCCGGTTTTCTGTCCCTGCCTCTGTGCCGGGGTTGTTGGCGGCTGCACGGCAGGCCGGGCTCCGTTACTGACACACTCACACACACACCTGGCTCTCTCACCTGGGGGGACAGGTGCTGGCGCTGCAGCCGCCCTGCCGCTCGGCGACGTCTTCGTACCACTCCCGGACGGGAACCAGCGTGGCTCCTCGCTCGGCACAGACATTCGTTCTGTTGGAATAAAGAACAGGTGACACTTGTCAAGGAGTCGGGCCGCTCGGGCTCGGTCTGTACTACGTGCCTGTCTGAGCCGTCAGCCATAGCCTGAAACACACACCCACCCACTGCTGCTGCTACACAAGTACAGATGGAAACCCGGAGCTCGCGCTGTGGCGCCCCGGTGCGGGGGAGGGACTCGGCCGCCCTCGGCTCCTGGTGCCGGCGGGGGGATCAAGCGTTCCCAGCCAGCTCGCGGGCAGCTCGGCACCTTGGGGCAGAACAGCTCCACCGCTGCTTGGGCGCCACCTTGCGACGGCTACAGGTATAGCAGGCGTCGCCCGCGAGCCGAGGGCCTGATTGATGATAGGGAGCACGGGGAGCGCGTGCCGTGTGCCTTGGCAGTTCAGCAGCGTGAGGTACGGGAGGAGGCGAAGGCGGGAAAACCGCCAGGACAACACCAGCCGCCCGCCCCTGCACTACGGAGCGGGCCCCGGCTCTGGACAAAGGATTGCGGTCGCTGGGTGTAGGGAGGTCGGCCATCCCTCCCCGTGGCCCGGCACAGGGGGCATTCTGTGGGGGACCTTAGAGCCAGGTAAACCCCGGACAGGGTGGCTGACGACGGGGTTGGGCGGGCAGGCGGGGGGTCAGAAGCGACAAGCTGTTATAACTATATCATAAAAAAGCCATGTTACGCATTTTAAATGTGAAAATAATACAGCAGACCACTGACTTCAGAAAGGTTGTAGTTTTTGCTTTTCAAATGTCATTTCTCCTAAGGGGTTCCTGAACTGGCTATTAAACGTACTTACTGATGTATTCGTTCTGTTTTACATATATATTTATAAGTATGTATTTGTTGTCATTCTTTATTGTTCATTTCTTGTATGGCACCCTGAGCCTCTGGGGAAGGCTCCCCAACCTCAGACAACCCTTCACGCCCTGTCCCTCTGCACTGGACTACAGCTGCAGGGTCCATGAATGTGTGGAAACGATTTAAACCGAGTACAATCAGTAAGATGGTTCTAAGTGTTGCTAGGTATGCTGCACCTGTCTTATGGATGTATGGGTGTAGCCTTTGGTGTTCTTAGGACAGTACACCAGCTCCCCTGTGGCATGGGAGGTGACACTTGTTCCCATGACAAACATTCCTAGACTACATAGTAATTATGTACTGTCACAAGAACACTGGGTAGGGCTGTGCTGCTGTTGTATTCGCAGATTTTGTTTCTGTGGAGTTTGACTCAAGTGCATTCCTTTTGGCATGTCTGATGAATTCTGATTTGCAACAGTTTTTGACTAGGAGACATGAAAACTGGTATGCCCAACCTGGCAGACCCCAGTGGGTGAACATGGCTGGCTCAATGGCACAGAGCATGGGTGTAACCAGGCAGGCATACTCCCAAGTACTCCATGGTGTGCAGTTTTATTTTAGGGGGTAGCAAATAGGTTCTGAACTGCTTCCTTTTTCCATGAGAACTACAGAAAGTGCTAAACCTTTCTGTAATTTTATTCACGGGAGTCGAAACTAGAAGGACTGGTCACTAATACTGCCTTTGCATCCCAAGGACAATATAATTTTACAGGCTCTGGGCTGGTATGTGGGTGTCTTGGGGAGCAATGAATGGCATTTGTATTTACCCATGCATGGCAATAACCACTGTCATGAGATACAAAAGTTGTGTTTATTGTACCAAATGAGGCAACAAACACAGTCCTGGTGTACATTTGTGTATTGTGTGGCTACACCGGGGGGGGTAGCAGACCCAAACAAGTGGGGGAGGGCTAGCAGTGAGTCCACTTGGTGTGCAGATCTGAAATCCCTGGCTACACCCCTGGCACAGAGGGCTGAGACACAGGTTGCCACACCGGCAACCAGGGTTTGCAAATGAATCAGGGCCATTCAGGGGTCGGCCTGGGGCAGGAGGAGTGAGAGTCCACTGACCACTCTCCTCCTTTCTGAGGGGGGTCGGTGCATGCTGCTGCTTGGCTGTCATCTAGCGGAGGCTAGGTGGTAAGCAGCTGGTACCTGTCAGAGTGCTGGGCGCAGAATCTTAAGTCTGTGTGGCATGTTCACGCCACACGACCAGACCGTGGGAAACTGTGTAAACAAGGTGATAAAACTCCACTGGTCAGGATGATACCAGCTTGCCCACCACAGGCTGCGCACCACCTGCTAGTTACTGGATATAACCAGTTAAGTTCTAGAGATGGTGAGGGGGTGGAGCTGGTGGCATCATAGCAGAAATAAATTATAAAAAAAGGTTAGTGAACCTATGGAGCAGGCCACCAGTAGAGACCATACACACAATAACTATACAGGCCTCCCCAAACATGTTTCTGCTTACCAGGGGCATCACAGGGTAATGGGAGGATGTAAGGACAGCACCCCGCTGCTGCAACGGAACAAAATCCACAGACACTGTCTTAAACTATGTCACTGCACATCTTTATTCAGTGGCAAAATGTCCTGCAATGCAAACATACCACTAAACCAGATACAGCACTAACTACCAAATGCATTTCACACCTTCAAACAACATGAAGTCTTGCTATATTATGACATACAGTATGCAGTGAGTCCCAACCTTCGAACTGCTCCGGAGGTGAAAGAGTTAACTTTCCATGCCAGGCATGGAACTTTGAGCGCGAGCTCGGTTGAAAACTCTTGTTCTTCAAACTCAAACTGTCAGATTCTTTACTCCGCCTCACTGAACAGTCGCTCCGGAGATTTCTCCTTCTGCTCGGTTTGTTTTGTCGGTTAAAGTTATATTTTATCGTTTTTTTGACCGAAATTAAACAGCAACCGGTCGGTTCAAGCTCTGTCTGTGGTATTGTAAGTAATAGATAGGCTTACATTTATTTTATTCTGTGTGGAACTTGTAAACGCTTTTCGGTTCGGTTTGAACCGATCAGGTTATTTTCAAACTTTACTAGTCCTTATTTAGAGTGCGGTTCCCGGTTCTTATCGGTTCTAAAAAAAAGGGATTTCATTACGTTTTTTTCCATGACCATGACACGGTTGGGAACCGATAAGAGAGTCTTGCTTGGTGGATTGCCATAAACGGGCAAGTTTGGTTAGGCTGGCTCTATGTCTGAGAAACCCAAAAGAAAAACCGGGCCCACTGGGTTTCAGCACTGTAGTGTTTGTGGGGAAGCCTTTGCTAAGGCTGACCCACACACCACCCGTGTGTATTGTCTGGGGTTTGAACACCTCAATGCAGACTGACAGATTTGTAAGAATTTTCCTGCTGCCACCATAGAAAAGAGAGTTGGTAGGCTCAGGGAAAGGGAGGCCAAAAAGTCCGCTTACTCGGATGGCCAGCCCGGTTCGGTTCCAGCCGAACCGGAGGGAGTGCCCTCTGACCAGGGCGATACTTCCTCAGGCAAACGAAGAGCCAGCTCTGAGGAGCCGGTTCCAACTAAAAGGACTAGAAAGTCAGCTAGTGTGGAGCCCAAAAGTTCTTTCTCCAACCGCTGAGGAAATAGCGTTTCTCCTTCCAGGCTATCTGAGTCCCCTTCTCATTTTATGTTCTATAAAAAAGTTGCTGAAACTCTCCAACTCCCTGTTGAGGAAGCTGTTGATGACCAAGAGGAGCCTGATTATGTTGAAATGATGGATATTCCAGAGTCTAGGAGACTGTCTATTCCTTTGCATAAATCTTTTCCGGAAACAGACAGTAAAAATTCTAAAAACTCCTCACACTATACCTCCTGTTGATAAAAGGATGGACAAGAGGTATACATTATCAGGCTCTGATATGGAGTTCCTCACACAGAGATGCAGCCATGTGGGGGTAGTGCAGGCTGCAGCCTGTGACAAGGCAAATGTTCCTTTAGCTTCGCACCCCCCCCTGAAAAGGACTCCAGGTGGATTGATGCCATGGCAAAGAAACAGTACATGGCAGCATCTTTCACTTTGGGACTCAGACAGGCAAATTATATGGCTTATGCTGCTAGGTACCAGAAATCCAGATGGGATACTGTGCTGGCCCTAGCAAAACAGGTCCCTGACCAGCTTGCCAGGGAGCTGGAACAAGTGGCTTTGGATGGTATTGAGGCATCCAAGGTGCAATTTCATGCTGCAGTAGACTCTAATGATGTGTCATCAAGGGTCATGGCTACATCTGTGGCACTTCGCAGAATGGCTTGGCTCAGATGTACTACCCTGTCACAGGATACCCAGTCTAAGGCCATGGATTTTCCTGTTGTGGGCAATTCTCTGTTTGGGGAGTAGACAGAGAATTACATGAAGAAAATAGATGAATATAGGACCACCTATAGGAGTGCACAGGCCAAGGAAAGGCAGGCCACTCCTCAAAGGCAGCAGCCCAGCCGCAGGGGCAGGCCTTTTCATAGGCCTTTTTACCAAGCCCAAGCCTCCTCTTCTGCTTATGCCCAGAGGGGTTATTTAGAGGAGAGGCAGACTGGGTGCAAGCAAGCCTGCTTCCACCCCTCAGCCCAAAGCCCTGCCAAGCAGGCTCCCTGATGGGGTGGCCAGGCCGATTCTCCATTACCTGTAGGGGTCAGGCTGGCTTACTTTGTCCAGGACTGGAAGTCTTTAACATCAGACAAGTGGGTCCTGGAAGTAGTAAGCCAGGGACTGGTTCTCAGCTTCAAAAAATTTCCAAAGATGAGAGCCAGGTCCTTTCCACCTGCAAATCCATCAGAGGCACTTGCCCTAGAAACATAAGTTTCTACCCTGCTGGCTCTCAGAGTTGTGGAAAGGGTTCCACACCCACACCAGGGCAAATGGTTGTACTCCAGGTACTTCCTTACCCCAAAAAAAGACAGGAGAATGGCGGCCCATCCTGGATCTCAGATACCTAAACAAGCACCTTTTAAAACCAAAATTCAAAATGGTGACTCTGGGAATTATTTTACCCTCTCTAAGGCCAGGGGACTGGCTAGCATCCCTGGACCTCAAGGATGCCTACTTCCATGTTCTTATCAGAAGCTCCCATCGAAAGTACCTCAGATTCGAACTGCTCTCAGGCCATTACCAGTTCAGAGCAAGGCCCTTCAGCCTCACCTCTGCCCCGAGGGTATTCACAAAATGCCTGGCAGTAGCAGTTGCCCACTTAAGAAGGCAAAAGATTGCCATCTTTCCTTACCTGGACGACTGGCTCATAGTAGGCCAGTCTCCAGACCAAGTCAAACTACACCTTCAGGTAACTCAGCAACTGCTCACATCTCTAGGTTTCCTTCTCAATCTTCAAAGTCAGTTCTAGAGCCTGTCCAGCTTCTCACCTTCATAGGTGCAGAACTGAACACAAAAGAGGCCAGAGCATTCCTTCCTCTGGAAAGAGCAAGGACCCTGGTCTCTCTGGCCTCCTCTTTCACCCTGCAGGTCTCTCGACCAGCAAGGCATTTTCTGCAGTTCCTGGGGCACATGGCTGCTTCTACAGCAGTAGTGCAGGGAGCAAGATTTCAGATGAGGGCGTCCAGTTCCATTTGAGAGCCTTTTGGTCTCAAAGGAGGCAGCTCTAACCAGATTGTTCCCAGTGACTGAACCCTGATCCAGGCCCTTCAGTGGTGGCAGGACCAGAGCAATCTGAGACAGGGGTCCCCTTCACCCTCAGTCTCACTCCTTAATCCTTACTACAGATGCATCCCTCTTGGAGTGGGGCTCACATGGGCGACCTCACTCACAGGGATTGTGGTCCCCACAGGAATCTCTGCTCCACATCTATCTGTTGGAACTCAGAGCAGTTTTTCTAGCACTTCAAGTTTTTTCCACATCTGTTCAGAACAAAGTTGTACAGGTCAGAACAGACAACACCACTACAATGTGGTACATCAACAAGCAAGGAGGCACTCGGTCTACGGCCTTGTGCACCGAAGCAATGAAGTTGTGATCTCTGGCTTATTCCCTGAACACCTCCCTTACGGCAGTTCACCTCCCAGGCAAGGACAATGTCCTGGCAGATGCTCTCAGCAGGATTTCCCAGGGCCATCACGAATGGTCACTGGATCCCTAGTACTGGAGGTGGTATTTGCCAGATGGGGCACCCGTAGATCTTTTTGCAGCCCCAGACAATCACCAACTTCCCCTTTTTGCAGCAGGCCCCAGTGTTGGGCTCAGTCCCTCTGGATGCCTTCTTTCTCAGTTGGGAAGTGAAGTTTCTCTGTCTTCCCCCGCTTCCCTCTTCTGTTCAAGGTGCTAGTCAAAATCAGATCTCAGCCCTGCAAGATGATCCTGATTGCTTCAGATTGGGCCAGACAGCCCTGGTACCCACTCCTTATGTCCTTAGCAGTCCACCTTCCCCTGTGTCTTCCCAGGAATCACAACCTGTTAACCTGTGCCCAGGGGAGAGTTTGGTACCCGAACCTCAAATCTCTCAATCTCAAGGCCTGGCTCCTGAAGAGTTAGAGTTTGCTGACCTACATTTCTCCCAAGGTGTATTGGATATCTTGAAGGCTTCTAGGAAGCCTTCTACCAGGGCTACTTATAATTCCAAATGGAGAAGATTTTCCATATGGTGCTCTGGCAAGCATATTTCCCCAGAATCTGCTGACTTGCCCACAGTCCTGGATTATATGGTGCATTTGAATACTTTGGGGCTGAGACCAGCTACCCTAAAAGTACACCTGGCAGCCGTGTCTGCTTTCTTATCAGCAGGTAAACCCTCTTCTCTTTCAGCTCATCCTGTATTTTCCAAGTTTTTCAAGGGGTTGCTTCACACCAACCCTCCATTCAGGGCCCCTGCCCCTGCCTGGGATCTTAATATTTACATTGCCCAGCTTATGCAACTCCCTTTTGAGCCCTTGTCTTCAGCAGAGCTTAAGTATTGACTTGGAAAACTGTGTTTTGGTAGCCATCACTTCTGCCAGGCGCATAAGCGATTACAAGCATTGTCAGTGGAGCCTGATTTTATCTCCTTTCATAGAGATAAGGTGGTCCTCAGGACTAACAGAAAGTTCTTGCCTAAGGTGGTTTCAGACTTCCACCTTAATCAATCTATGTCTCTCCCTGTGTACTTCACTGACCATTCCTTCTCTGGCGAGAGGAGACTGCACAGTTTAGATGTCAAAAGAGCCCTTAGTTAGTACATAGAACGTACCAAGGGTCACAGGTTTGACTCCCTCCAACTGTTCCTCACTTATGGTGAGGTTGGTAAAGGGAAACCTGCCACTAAAAGATCCATTGCCAGGTGGATTGTCTCTTGTGTCCAATGTTGCTATGAAAAACTGAGTAAGGTTCCTCCCTCAGGCCTGAGGGCTCACTCTGCCAGAGGTACAGCTGCATTTCTGGCTGCTGCCAGGGACATCCCTATCCTAGAGATATGTCAAGCAGCTACCTGGAAAACAGTTCACACTTTTACCAAGCATTACTCCCTGGACATCCAGGCTAGGAGTGATGCTTGGTTTGCACAGCTGTGCTTCAGAGCCTATTTCCAGTAGGGTTCTGTACCTCCTCCATGGAGGTACTGCTGTGTTCAGATATGTCATAATATAGCAAGACTTCATGTTGTTTGGAAAAAAAATTACTCACCTTAGTAATGTTGTTTCTTCTAATGGAGTCTTGCTATATTATGACCTCCCCCCCTGCCTGCCCCTCTCAGAACCTCTACTTTTGGGATGTGGGTGGGCAGTGCAGTGTTGGCACCTAGTAGATGCCCACCTTATTTTTCACCCTTCCTTTTTGGGGTGTTTGGGTGTTATGTTTTTAATTTTTTGGATCCCCTGACTTGAGTCTTTGTTTTGGGACCAAGAAAAATGTGTTCTTATATTTAGTAGCCAGTTGGCTAGTGTAGGTTTTCGGCTTCCACAAAGAACCTTAGTGAGTTTTGCTCGTAAAGATCTGACAGTTTGAGTTTGAAGAAGAACAGACAGAGTTTTCAGCCGAGCTCGTGCTCAAAGTTCCATGCCTGGCATGGAAAGTTAACTCTTTCACCTCCGGAGCAGTTCGAAGGTTGGGACTCACTGCATATGTCATAATATAGCAAGAGTCCATTAGAAGAAACAACATTACTAAGGTGAGTAATTTTTTCTTACAGCTGGTGCTTTGTCAAGGGTTTTTGCCAGTGTCTGTAGATCACTACTAGTGTGGTTGCTGGGTACTGATCTTGATATCCTTCAGTTCCTTTGCTTGCCAGATCACCGGTGTCCCCAGATGCAGTGTCTTCTGTGCACAGTCACAATGTTTCCTGAGTAGGAGAGGGGATGTAGAGGAACGCAGGACACCCTGGGTAGTAGGATGGTTAAGGAATCGCTGGGTACCCTGGGTAGTAGGGTGGGCACAGAATCACCGGGTACCCTGAGTAGTAGAGTAGCTGGAGGATTGCAGGGTACCCTGGGTAGTAGGGTGGGTAGGGGATCCCTATAAATTGATATGTGTTTGTATAAGATGCTTAGTGATACCTGCTTATGTACCGGTTGGGGGGGCTAGGATACACCTTAGAGTTACTTCTGTCCCTATATTACTATATTACCCCCTTATGCTTTGATGGTCTAATCATCTACCAGATTTGGGACACTGAGTTCAGTTACGGGGACTCCCGAGTTTCACGGTTTCCTTTTCTGCAAAATGTTGCAAAAAGGTCTGAATTACTGGACAGCATGTAGCTCAACCATCCTTAGAGTTGCTGTGGAGCTGAAAGCTGGCATGCATGTCCATTCCGGAAGATTCCTGGGGACCAGTTTTGGAAATGAAAAAAGTGTCACTGCGTTAACCCACCAACTTTGATGTCGAGGCAAATGTTACCTGACGGGTCTGACAGCACTTTTTCCCTACAAAGCTCTTTACTTTGTTGCTGTCAGGTGGGCATGATCTCAAGCCTGTCCTCTGCCCTTCCCCTCCAACAAGCACCTCCCCAGGTGCCACCAGAGCCGAGTCCCCCATGGATTCCCCAATGGTGAGACCAGAAGTGGGAGGGTGGTCCTCCTCAGGGTCAACACCCCCTCCTTCCACACATCCAGATTGCCCTGGGGACAGGGTGGCGATGTGGCTAGAAGACAGCAGGTAGGCTTCATGAAGACCACCTGTCTCCATTTTCTCCTGCAAGCCCCTGTCACGACATCTGTGTGTACGTGTGGAGGCACGCATGCACTGCAGAATCATGGTCCTTCTCCACTAGTCGCTCCCACACCTGCATTACTGCCAAGCCTTCACTGGGTGGCAGTCAGAGGCTGTGACAGCTTGCCTCCCCTCCCTGGGAGAGGAGAGCAGTCCTTAGGACAAGGGTGTAGACAGGCATACGCACTGTACACATTTGTGTACAGTTTTGTTGAGTGCCTGTCACAAACCACATGCCTTTCTGTTAACATATTCATTCTGATCTGTAGTATTTGGGTTAATGTAGGCCACTGAGAAGTGTCTCTGTTTAAACTCCTGTTGTTTAGAAAACAGATGTATGTATAACCTCTTTAGATATTAGAGGAATCATCTGACAACAATCTGACTTGTTTGGAAAGGGGTGCCATTTGGAAAGGACATGTACATTTTTTAATGGGGGTGTAACTGTTGGAGACTGTGTACAAAACGGAAATTTCTGGCTACACTCCTGCCTTAGGAGGCTCACTCCCCTCCTCCCACCAACCCCACTTTGCTCCGAAACCCAGGTCGTCAGCATGGTGGATGTCCATAGTACCGTGGAGCCACCGGGCCTGCTGGTCTGAGAGCGTTTTTATACTTTATTGAGACAGCTTTTTGCCTTTGGGGGGTGCATTTTACTCAAGAGCAGTCCTTTTTTATTTTGTTCCTTAAACTTTACAATTTTAGATTTACTCCAGGAACCAATTTCTCATCCACCCAACCCCCCCATTCCACCACTGTTTGGAACCGGCTACATATAGACAATTAAGTTGAGAAGTGTTACATTTAGAGGGAACTTCCCACAGATTATGTATTGATGACATTTCATGAGAAATTTCGAAGCAAGCTGAACTGGTAATTGTGCCAAAATGCCTGCTGTAGAATTTTAACTGCACGGAGATTGCCATGAGGAAGTCTTACAACACAATAATTACGGATGGAACTGGCTCACAGATAACAGTTCTCAGGTACACCATCAAGGAAGTTCACATCTATGGCATGGCAGTTTGTTGTTGTTATGATATTATGAATAATTGGCTCAGATTCAGCCAAAGACCAGACTTATTACATGTGTGGGCTTCTTAAAACCAGTGGAAGTCATTCCTAGGTGCAGTGTTTATAAAAAAAGGATTGTTGCATTGTTTCAGTGAAAGGGATGGTATGTTTGTTATATTTTTAAAACTGTATTACCTGTTAACATCTAACAGCACTATAATATGTATTACTACTTTATAAATCTCTCAACATCCTGAAGGGGGAAATCAGGAAATGGCTACCCCTTCTCCTCATATTCAGTTCTTGCTTCTCCCCCTCTCTTCTCCACCTGCCCTTCTAGGTCACCTGTGTGCACAACCTAACCCCATCCTTCTTACTCCAACAGCACTTGTGTACTACCTCGAGCCTGCTCCTGTTACACTCGTGCACTATAAATGGTTCTATCGCATTATTACCGTTTTGTACATTCATATGTTCTTTTGTATGATTTTGGACATGTACTGTAATATACCCAATGTTACACTACTGTTTATTGTGCAATACCTTGTATTTCAGCTGTTGCACAAACTTACAATGTTGTATTGTTTGTACTACCCACATACTATTGTAACTGATCTCATCCTTTACAACCCTATGTAACCCTTCCCCCCAGGTTGCACCGTGAGACAAGCAACTTGTTACTCAGTGTGCCCTCCTGGTGAAACATTTCAATAAATAAATCGATAAATAAAATAAATCAGATGATTTGTAAAATTTGGTTATGCAAGCTGACCTGTCCCTCCTCTCTGCACAAGTGCAGACTGGTGTTCACCCCTTGCATGCCCAAAAGGTTCACCATTGGGCCAGCGTCATATCATCCGAAGGGATGCAAGGTGGCACTCTTTAAGAGCGCAGAGATATCTGGCAATGCATCTTTAGCTACAGAAATATTCTTACCCCAGGACTCCTTCAGCATCAGTAACTTTTTGCACTTAGCTGGCCCGGAAGTGTGCCTTTAAGAGATTTTTTAATAAGCTTAGGGCCAGCCAATCAAAAGACAGGAAGGAGGGGAGTGAGAACTGTGTGAGAGCTGTTGACTGCTTCAGAATTTTTTTGCTGCTGGACTGAGCATATTGCCTCTGAGGTGTCTCCCAACTTTCCTTGTTGACAGCCTCCTAGTGCTTATTGACTGTTTCCTTCATTTTTGACTAATTTCTTGTGGAAACCGTCGAACTGGGGACAGTTGCCTTGTTTTTTACCTCAGACCTCGCGGGGTTTACCGTGAGGCACCTGCAGTAGATTTCAAACTTAAACGGTGCCTGGGGGGTTTTCTCTAGCTTGGCAATTATGAGGAAACCTTTTTTGTTATATTACTGGACCTTGGTATCATCTGTGTCAGGACTGTCTGTAAGGGTCCAGCAGCCACCTGTGTGCAGTTGAGTATTACTGGTTTTCTATTAAGATTGGCACTGGTATATATCCCAGTTTTACAACCAAAAGAAAAGAGCACTGGTAATAGACAGAGTTCATTAACTGGGGCAGGACTGGCCGGTGGCATTTTCACAGAAACCTGCACTCAGTTCATAGGTCCAGAACTGGTTTGCTTTGCTTAAATTGGCGAACATAGCAGACAAACCTTTGATAATTATGGTTGAGGATAAATCAAAGGTTTCCGATGAGGGACCATTCAAAAATACTAATACCAAAAGCAGAGGTGCTGAGGAACCCTCCAGATCCCAGTCACAAAATAAAGCTTCCAAAGATGAAGTTCCTCACAAATTGAAAAATAATAAGAGTGACTAAAAAAGGAAGCTTGATCAAGCCTCTGATGAAGTGGCTAAAAAGAAACTCTGTTAAGACAGATATGCTCCTGTTGCTCCTGGGAAAGCCAATAGTGAGGCAACAGGCAGCTTAAAGCATTCAGAAAAAACAAAGCACTTACAAACTGCGCAGGGTCTTCCGTCAGTGCAAGATATGGAAAAAGCATGGCAACTGTTTCAGGCCATTCAAAAGATGGGTCCTCAATTTACTGGGGCTGGCAAGCACTATTCCATAGTTCTCTGTTCTGTAGACTGTGAGGGTGACGCAGATGATGATCAATTCTGTGATGCCCCTGACATGGATTTTGAAGGCCTTGAGCCCCAGGAGTCCCCGGACCCCCGCCTTGGGGATCCCCCAGGTGACCACGAAGTTCCTTCCTTTATATTTTCATTTATACAAAATATGCTGGATACCCTGGACCTCCCTACACAGGAACCCAACCAGGATGAAGACGAAGATTATAGGGAGATGAAGGGTCTTTCATTCTCAAAGACCCTGGACGTCCGTATCTATAATACATTTAGAAAAATACCATGAAGGTGCCTCAACACCCCACTTCAGTACTAGGGGTTGATAGGTGGCTTGAGAGAAAATATAAATTGTCTAAAAATGGTACCGAATTCCTGTCGGCACACCCTAGCCACAAGAGTATAGTGCAGCAGGCAGCTTGTGAGAAAGCTGGAGTTTCCTTGTCGCCCTCTTCCCCGATGAGGGTTCCAAGAAAATTGACTTTATAGCAAAGAAAATGTATGCCACAGCTTCCCTGCTTCTCAGGCTTTCTTCTTACATGGCATTCACAGCCACATATAAGAAAGCCCTTTGGAAATCTGTCCAGGCTATCACCCGCTGCGGATCAGACTCTATGGTACAGGAGCTGGTGGATACGTCAAAAACTGCCTTGGAAGCTAATATGTACCAATTCCACATGGCAGATGACAATAATGATGCAGCCTCTAGGGCGATGGCCCATGCCATATCTCTAAGACACTTCAACTGGCTTAGAACAACCAGTCTGACCACAGACACTTAGAACAAGGCCATGGATTTTCCCTGTGGTCAAAATATGTTTGATTACAGAACCACTGACTACATGAAAAAGGCTGATGAGTACAGGGCCTCCTGGCAGAGCCATTCATCCAAGCCTAAACCTGCCACCCCTCAGAGATCCCATCCCAGGGGTGGTAGGGGTAGAAGCTTTGTTCCCAGGCCTTACTGTCCCTATCCCCAGTCTGACTTTAGCCAGCACAGGGGGTCTTTCAGAGGCAGGGGCAGAAGGGGCCAGAGAAGATCCACCTCTACCCAGTCATCTGCCGCTCAGTCTGAGTCCTAATGTGAGTGTCCAGGTCGCCTCCCCGTTTCTACTTGGAGACAGACTCTCTCACTGTCTTTAGCACTGGTCCCTCATCACGTCGGACAAGTGGGTGCTAGAGATAGTGGAGAAGGGTCTGTCATTACAGTTCAAGCAGCTGCCAGACCTCAAGCGTACCCAGGTGTCAAGACCTCTGTCACCATCGCAGATACTGCTGTTGGAAATAGAGATATAAAACCTTCTAGATTTTCGAGCAGTGGAGAGGGTCCCCACCCATGAGAAGGGCAAGGGCCTCTACTCCAGGTATTTTCTGACACAAAAGAAAACTGGGTAGTGGCAACCTATCTTAGATCTCAGATATTTAAACAAACATCTGAGAAAACCCAAATTCAAAATGGTCACTCTGTCACTGGTCATACAGCCCTTACAGTAGGGCGACTGGTTAGCCTCCATCGACTTGAAGGATGCCTACTTCCACATACCCATAAGGAGATCTCACAGGAAGTTTCTCAGGTTCAAACTTCCTTCGGGTCACTATCAGTTCACCGCAATGCCCTTTGGTCTGTCCTCATCCCCTAAAGTCTTTACCAAGTGTCTCGCAGTGGTAGCAGCACATCTCATGAAACTGGATGTCGTTCTCTACCCCTATTTGGACGACTGGCTTATAGTAGCAAAGTCTCCTTACCAAGTCAAGGAATCTCTCCCTCACAAAACGCACTCTGGAGCCTCTGGGTTTCCTGGTAAATCTCAAGAAGTCTCACCTGGAACCCACCCAGCTGTTCACCTTCATAGGGGCCCAGCTGGACACTCGGAAGGGATATGCTTTCCTCCTACAGGAAAGAATTCAGAGTTTCCTTTCAGTGGCAGATTCTTTCGCCTAGGGACAGGCAAGACCAGCCAGACATTTCCTCAAACTTCTCGGACATATGGTCTCTATGACTGCAGTAGTCCCAAGGGTCAGGTACAGGATGAGACTCCTGCAAGCCTACCTCAGAGCTCGCTGGTCTCAGAGAAGCAAAACATTTTCAGAGTTAATACCGGTGTATATGCAGTTCCTCCAAAATTAGCTGTGGTGGAAGGACCCTGCAAATTTGTAGGCAGGGGTTCCATTTCAAGCTCCTCTTCCCACAAAGGTGATCACCACAGATGCCTCCTTGTTGGGCTAGGGAGCTCATCTAGACTGTGCCTCAGTAAGGGGCAGCTGGATGCCCGAAGAGTCACAGTTGCACATAAATCTTTTGGAATTCAGAGCAGTCTTACTAGCTGTCAAAGCTTTCGCTCCCAGCGTAGAAGGGGAGGCAGTTCAAATTGGAATGGACAGCACCACTACAATGTTCTACATAAACAAGCAGGGTGGTACCAGATCAGGAATACTCTGTTTGGAAGCTCTGGTCTCTAGCATTCTTCCTGGGAGTCAGGCTCTCAGCTATTCACCTCCCAGGCAAACTCAGTACTCTAGCGGATGCTCTAAGCTGCATCAGTCAAGGTCGGAGTGAATGGACTCTGAACAAGCAAGTACTAGCCACAGTGTTCAGGCAGTGGGGCACACTAGACATGGACCTGTTTGCTTTGCCTCTCAATTTTCAGCTTCCTCAGTACTGTTGCAAGCCCCAATTCTGGGAACACTTCCTCTGGATGCCCTGATCCTGGACTGGTCAGGGAGGTTCTTATATGCATTTCTTCCCTTTCCCCTGATATTCAGGGTTTTGCTGAAACTCAAGCAGCAGCCTGCATCCATGATCCTGGTGGCTGTGGACTGGCCCAGGCAAGCTTGGTACCCTCTCCTTCTCTCAGTGTCCTGCAACAGGCCCATTCGCCTGCCTCCAACTCGCTCCCTGCTGACCCTTCCTCAGACGGGAGTGCAGTACCCAGATGTACACTCTCTTTACTTCAAAGCCTGGTTCTTGAGGAGTTATGAGTTTCCATCCTCACAGTACTCTGAACAGGTCCTTAAGATACTGAGAATGGCTAAAAAACAACACTAAGAAGACTTATGCAGCCAAATGGAAAAGGTTTTCTCTGTGGTGCAGAAGCAAAAAGGTCGAACCCCTATCAGCTTCAGACCCTCAGCTGCTAGACTACATGGTACACCTACAGGCGTCGGCATTGAAACCATCTTCATTCAAGCTACACCTGGCACCAATTTCAGCCTACCTTTTGGTGGGAAAGAAGAAATCATTTTTTTCCCCATGAAATTTTTAAACAGTTTTTCAAAGGCCTCTTGCACCTCCAGACTCCATCCAGGGAGCCTGTTCCTCCATCGAGCCTGAACCTTTGCATAGATGGGCTCATGAATCCATCTTTCGAGCCTATGTCCATGGCCCACATCAAGTTTGTAACTTGGAAGACCATTTTCCTGGTAGCCAATATGTCTGCCAGGAGGATTTCGGAGCTATGGGCCCTGTGCACTGAGCCGAATTACATCATCCCTCACAACGATAAAGTTGAGCTCGGGACAAATAGGACATTTCTGCCAAAGGTGGTTTCAGAGTTTCACTTGAACCAATTCATTACCTGTCTTCTTTACTGAGCCATCCACTCCTGGCGAGCAAAAGCTGTACAACTTTGATGTCAAAAGAGCCATCTTTCACTACCTAGAGCATACTAGACAGTTCAGAGGCTCTTCCATTCAGTTTTTCCTCACCTACAGGGATGTAGGCCGAGGAAGAACAGCTACCAAGGGGACGTTTCTCGTTGGTTGGTCTCTTGTATTAGATTCTGCTAAGAGAAAGCTGGTCAGCAACCTCCAGTGGGACTCAGGGCCCATTCCACCAGGGGCACTGCAGCCTCGCTTGCAGCAGCAAGGGACATTCCCCTACTGGATGTCTGCAAAGCAGCTACTTGGAAATCTGTGCACACCTTTGTGAAACACTACAGTTTGGATGTACAGACCAGATCTGAAGCCAAATTTGGCTGGGCAGTTCTGCAGATCCTCTTTTCTAAGTAGGTTCTCTGCTCACCTCCCACTTGGTACTGCTTGGTAGTCTGCAAAAAGTTGCTGATGCTAAAGGACTCCTGGGGTAAGAAGCAGTAATCTTCTTTCTTCCATGAGGTCCTTTAACATCAGTAAGCTCCTACCCTTCCTCCCCAGTTCACCTGTTGGAGGAGGGCTCTTACATCACCTTTTACCAAATTTGGCATTTGTTATTGATGAACTTTTACCTTGTGTTGCTGTTTCTATTTCCACTTTTGGTCATTTGCATATTTTTTGAATCCTGTTAATTGCACTTAGCTGGCTAGGTGCAACTGCCCCGGAGGTGTGCTTTGAAGAGAGGTTTACATGAGCTTAGGGCAAAGCCAGTCAAAAGACAGGAAGGGGGGTGAGCTGAGTGAGAGCTGTTGAAGGCTTCAGAATTTTTTTGAGGAAAAACGAAGGCAAATGTCCCGAAAAAGAATTAACAGGATTCAAAAAACGTGCAGATGTCCACAAAAGAGGAAATGTAAACAGTAGCATGATCCCCTCATACTTAAAGATCAGGGATTGTAAGCTAAAATGAAAGACAGGCTATCACAGTTTCTATGAAAACTCCTCTCCTGACATTCCTGAGGCCGTCTGTTAGGGTGCCATAAAGTCAGCCATCAGAGGGGAGATGATATCCTACACTTCGCGTAAGGAAAGGCTAGCGAAAAATAATACTCCGAGTTAATGAACGTACAAAACTACCAGCTACTTTATAGAGAGAGGGATAAGGAGCTACCAAAAAAATAAGAGACACTAAGGCGGCACTCCAGAATCTGAGTGACACTAAGATTCAGTCACTCATGTATTTAAAATTTGCTGAATATGAGGGAGAGGCAAAAGGAATGCGTAGATTGGTGCGTCAACTACAAGCCCGTAAAAGCACGGCTACTATACTCAAAGCTAGGAATCCTAAAACAGGCTGGATCACATATAGAGAAGAGGAAATCGGATAAATATTTTCTGATTATTATTAGAAATTATACCAAGCAGAATATCTGGTTTCCTCTGAACAGAGGAGAGGTTTTTCAGAACCCTTGAAACTCCCAACATTACCAGACTCACATATCCAAAAACTGGAAGCCGCAATTAAAATGGAAGAGATCACTTTAGCCCTCAATAACCAAACCACTAACCGATGCCCAGACCTGGATGGTTTTTCCAGTGACTGGTATAAGCTGTTCCAGGCCGAACTGACCCGAGATTATACTCCTTGTTTAAGGAAATAGCAGGAGGTGCTGCCCCCCCTTATCATGGGACTATGCCATGATCACAGCTGTGCCCAAATTGGAAAAAAATTAACTAGAACCATCATCTTATCGCCCTATTTTGTTATGTAACAATGACTACAAAATTTTTATGGCCATTTGGGCAGCAAGATTAGAGCATATTTTACTGAGCATAATTCACCCGGATCAGGCGGGTTCTATTAAAAAACGAAGCATGACGGATAACATGTAAGACCTTAATATTAATAGAATTCATTAAAACAAGGCAGATTCCAGCCGCTTTTGTCAGCTTAGATGCTGAGAAAGCGTTTGATAGGGCGTCCTAGGATTTTCTCTGGGACACACTACGGTACATGCATTCCGGTTTCCAGAATCCCTGATCAAATGGCCTCAACTTCTCTACTCCTCACCTAAAGTTTATGTCCGAATTAACAGAGGTGTTTCTTCCCCTCTTGCTCTTCATCAAGGTACATGGCAGGGTGGCCCACTTTCCCCGTTAACTTTTTGCATTGTACATAGAACCCTTAGCTGTTGCCTTGAGATCTGCTCCGGGCAGTGATGGTATTCCCTTGAATCAGAAAGAATATAGGCTTAGCCTATTTGCCAGTGACCTCCTTCTGTTTCTTCTGTCCCCAACTCAGTCCATACAAACAGCGTGGGAGGTGTTGTCCCACTTTTATTGTGCAGGGTTTAGGTTAAACATAAAACTAAAGTGCTTTTGTTTAACTATTCTCCTCCCTCGTCTTTGAAGCAAGCCTTGTCCTTGAAATGCTGGTCGACAAAAATAAAATTTCTAGCCGGATAGGTGGAGAAATCGGTTTTGGCCGAACTGGAACATGGGCTGGCCCCGTGGGCAAGGGAACTGAAGGAGTCGGTTCCGAGGGGGTCAGCTTTGGTCTAGGAGGCGAAGGCCAAGTAATGTCCGGGGTGGATGGCTGAGCCGGCTTTTGCCTGGTCAAAATAAGCTGTTGCTACATAAGGTCCCATAACGTCAGAGTTTCCGCCAAAGCCTCTCCTCGTCTGAGGAGGATGAGGATGATCTGTGGTGTCGCCTCTTTTAGAGTGTTTATCTCTCTTCCTCGGTTGCTCGGCCAAGGTGGTTCTAGACCTAGATCGAGATCAGCGAGGCCAACTCGGTTGATCGGGAGACACCGGGATCGGTGAGACCTGAGGGTCTGGAACCGGTTCCTTGTTGGGGACACTAGCAGGCCGGGTCCCTTATCAGGAAAAACGAGGACAGGAGCCCTCTCCAAGGAATCATCGGGCGGACTGGTGATAAAGGGTTGATAGGATCGAGGACTATTTCAACCTCGTCGACACTTCCTCAGTCCCCTCGGTCCCCTGGCTAGATGGAAGTTCTGTAAAGCCAGCGGCCGAGGATGTGCTCTCGACCGAAGTCGAGAGCGTGGTTTCCCGGGACTCAGACCTTTCTTGGTCCCAGGAACGTCTTTGTCAGAATGAAGACGTCAGGTCCTCGTCCCTCTTCTGGGAGCGGGAGTAGTGCGAGCCAGAGGACGCCTCACCCCGAGTGGGGAGAGACTGGCACAACTCCTTGAAGGGGCCCGAAAAGGTGTAGACAAGGTTCAGCGGAACGAAGAAGCTTCAATTGGCCAAAGCTTTAGCTGCTTCCTCCTCCAATGCCTTCATTTGTTCCAGCTGCTCGGGCGGATCCCGTGGCCATGGAAACCGCCCACCTCGCCTCCATCGATTTTTACCGGCAGGTTCCTTTTCTCCGGTCTCCCCAGCTTCAGGTGTGCCATGCGATCATCCAGGACGTTAGGATGGAAGGCCAAGCAAAAAGTTCATGTCAAGGTGTCATGCCCGGCACCTAGGCAGTACACACACATTAGGTGGAGATCGGTGCGCGACATCTTCTGGTCGCAGGGGCACCAGCGAAATCCAGGGGAAGATTTTTCCTCCATATCCGATGTGGTAGAATTGCAATTGCTAACTCGAACAAGTTTTAAAAGTAGTTTCGGTAAATACCGACATTTTGAATCCAGGGCATACGAATTGCTACAAGAGCACGAGGGGAACCTGTATCTTCCAGCGGAAAGGAAGATCTGGCATCATGGGGCGGAGCTGAGGTATTTACCACCTGGGTGGGTGGGAGGAGCCAGGCTGAAGACTTCCGGCAAGATTTAAAGTGGAAGAGGACATGCCAAGAAGTGTGGATGAACAACATATGCCACTCCTAGAACTACTGTTACAGGTGAGTAACCTGTTCATCTGGATGTGCATATTCCACTGAATTTGGGGGTGATGGAGATCCTAAATTATGAACCATTGTCGAGGGCCATTCAAAACGATCTGGAGATACCGGGGAGACTGCCACTTTCTTTCAGAGAATAGAATCAATATGTATAAATATTTTTAATCATTTATTATATCTATTCCAGAACATTCTTTTCAATCAAGCTGCTTTTTTTAAGTCCTGGGATAACATGATATCCGGATTCCTCTGGGGACCTGGACATTCCAGAATAAGATTAAGTCTTTTAAAATTATTCTTAAAACAAGTGGGAACAAATTTATCAGATCTAAAATTATATGCCAAAACAGCATTTTTGTATCTCCATCTGTTATGGCTCTCTCAAAATTAAGATTCCCAGTGGAAGACCCTGGAGTTTCATTTAAACGACTTACACAACATAAAAAAAAAAAAAAAAAATACTATTCTGTTCTCCGGGGAACACGCTATCCCTTAGAGACTTCTCAGATATATCGGCACAGGTCTTAAGGATCTGGTTTGGGGTCCGAAAAAAGAAAGCCTTTTTACATACATATGAGTATTGTAAAATTTTCTTAGAGGCGGAACTTTTCCTCCTCTTCCAAATCGGATTTAACCTTCTCCCAATGGAGACACCAGGGCTTGGAATATACGTTTCAATTTCTAGGACAGTCTGATGTCTTAACATTTGAGGACCTGACCTTTAAATATAACATCCCGCGCTCTGATTTGTTCAGGTATCTCCAGGTCTTTACGGAATGGGGTAATTCAAGCTAAGATGGCACATCCGACCCCTCCTCTGCTTAAACTATACATGGACCATATCCAGGGCAACCACTGGGATCACTTCATAGGATCCTTGTATAAACTTTTATGGGATCTGGCATCTGAGTAGACTGATTCGTTTCTATTGCGTTGGAACAGGGACCTAAATTTGGAGGTCTCCCGTGAACAGTGGTCAGCAGCAGCACTGGCAGCGGTGAAGATCACCTTCTTGAACCTGTGGAGGGAATTCTCCTGGAAGTGTCGATGTAGATACTTCAGATCCTCGGCTAGACTTGGGGGTGTTGGAGGGGTGTGGGTATCCCTTTGCTGATTTAGGGCATATTATGTAGGGGTGCCCCTTGCTTATGCCTTTTTGGACACCTACAGAAGGAAATCTCAGAATGTATTGGGGAACTTTTAGAACTTACAGTGGAGATGTTTCTCCTGGAAATTTATCCGGACCACTCCCCATCCTGGATCAAAACTCAGCTCCCAATGTACTTGATTGTGGCCAAAAAGGCCATTACAAGATGATGGATGCCCCCCCCCCAAAAAAAAAAATTCTTACTATATAGGATAGGAGAGGGTTGGTCATTGATATCTACAGAATGGAGAGCTTCTTGGCCAAACTAAAGATTAAGGAGCAGCAGATGTGGACAAAATGGCAGAGGTGGATTGTGTACCAAATGGCAGTGGATCTGGACTTTTGCCCATGAAAATATAGGACTTTCAGGAATGGTGGGGAGTGGGAGGGAATGGAGCTAGGTGGAGTGGCTAAATGTACCTTATTATATCTATAACAGATTTAAAATGCGGACTGCCTATATCTGTGGAATGTGCTATTGTCTTGTCAAGCTGTGTCTGTATGTTTTATTACATGGAAAAAACAATAAAACAGAAATTAAAAAAAAAACTCGAAGTTACGAGCATGCGTGGAAGCTGTGCAATGCATACTCATAACACAGTCAGTTTTTGAATTTTTTTTTCACCAAATTTGCAACATAGGCTTTTTGGGACCCATCTCATGAACAGTGGCACTGTTTCGGTAATTGGTCCCAAAAGGTGATTCTGCGCAGTGATTGCAAAATCACCTTTCAGGACTGAATAATGAGATGACAGTGCATGTGGTAATGAAATGGGGTCCCAAGAACCCTATGTTGAAAATGTGGAGCCAAAATTGTGATAGCCACTTAAGTTGAACCCCCCCCCCCAATTGATACTCTTATAGAGCTTACCAACATTCTTCATTTTGCAGTTCAGCTTTGAAGAGTCCAGACGTGTTCCTGCTCTACAGATAATCGCAGTGCTGGACCTCTGGATGTAAATATGGGGTAAGAGGGGTAAGCAGAGGGGTGGGTGCAGGTTTGGGGAGAGGGCACCAAACGACGACGGACCATTTCTCTTTCTTTTTTTTTTTTTTTTTTTTTTTAAGGTTAAAAAACGGAGCAGGAGATCGTTAGGACGATTTGTTGGGTGTGCCACACAATGGGGAGCCATGTCAAAACGGTTGGCTTTATGCGGCTGCAGCACACTGGGACTTCGCAGTGTTCCACACAGTGTGGGGATATGCCAACACGGGCTTGCATCCCCATGTTGGCTTTGTTTGGGGATTGTGGCGGCGGCAGCAGCAGGAGCCACCGCCATGTTTATTGAATTGTTTCACCAGGGAAGGCATGCACGGGAGTAGTGTCATCTCTGTGGCTGCATGACAAGCTTGTCTCTGATTGCAGCGGCACATTTCTTTCAAGTTGGTGGCACTTTTCATCATTTTTGCATCAGCGCTAGCGTGCTGACTAATTGGGGAATTAGGGATGCACCTACTAAAGCGTGCCCCGCATTCGCCAACACCGACACACCTCTCACTGTGCTGCTGCTGCTGCTGCTACTACTACCGCAAGATGTGGCTTGCACCTACACAAGACAGCATAAAAAATGTCCAGGAGAATCTTTTTATTTTATTTAATTAAAAGTTTCACCAAGAAAGGCATTACTGAGTTAACAGCTTGGTTCCAGATGCATCCTGAGGGGAGGGGCAGTGGGTTACAATAACAGAACATATCATGACACGAAGTAGCGTAACAGAGTACAGTTGCAGTGTAACAGACAATTTAGCATATGGCAAGAGCTTTACAGATTGCAAGTGCATTTGATGATTGTCATAATTGCAGATACTACAGATTTAAATACCAGAGTTAAAAATTCAGAACTTTTTTTGGGGGTATGGAGAGTGTAACATTAAGGGCTGTTACAAGTAGGGAGGTGAAGTCACGGAGTGGCATGGAAAGGGTTTGAGAGGAGGGCACATTACGAATAGTATGGGGGCGGGTGTCCCAGAGTTTGGGGAATCGGTGGCTGAAGGCAGCTTGACCAGCAGAGGTAGAAATGGAGAGTACAGCCAGACTGCAAAGGTCAAAGCCCCTCAGGGGCCGAGAGGAGGAAGGAAGTAGGGAAAGAGAGGCTGAGAGGTAGGGAGCCAAACCAGAATTTACTTACGAGGTTGACACAGTGGGCACGGCATCTGTTCTCAAGAGAGGGACGAGATGGAGACTGATACACACAGTAGTGAGTGCGAGGGGGACAGTTGAGCACAAAGCGGCAAAAAGATTGGAAACGTGTCCAATCTGGCTAAGGAAGTACCAGGGGTGGCACTGTAGACCATGTCACCACAGTCAAAGACTGGAAGGACCATTCTCTGGATGATAGCATGGCGTGCTGGCAGTGGGATGCAGTCATGATTCCTGTACAAGGCACCAAGCTTGGGGTGCAGTTTTTTTTTTTTTTTAAGTATGGCGTCCACGTGGCCAGAGAAGTTGAGGTGCTGGTCGAGCCACACCCCAAGGTATCCGACGGAGGTGACACTCTCCAGCGGGGACCCTCAGGTTAATAGGCGGACATCCTTAAGTTTCCCTACCTGTGTTTCTAAACCCACCAAAGGCAGAAAAGTTTAGAGGAGGACAAGAGATGGCTGCAAGGGCTGAATGTGCCTTTCAGTGTGGTTTATCCTGCTAACCATCATATGCAGTACTCTGGTCAAGCATATATCTTTGCCAGCCCTAAATATCAGGAGAAGTTACTTGAGAAAACTGAAGAAGAAGACATTCCACAAACCAAGGGCAGTGAGAGAGGCCTGAATGCTGAGACATGATTGCCCTCAGTGCAGGGTGAGCGAGTAGTGATATGCACTGACATTTGTCATACGCACAGTTTACATCATTGCACCCTCCCAATGTGACTTCAGTTTCTTTTACTGAATTTTTAATTACAGTTCGTTTGAGACTTTATCTGGTGTGGTTTTGTGCGGTGGAGTCTGTTGATTTAACTTTTTCCCAATTGTTTAACCAGGAGAGAAACACTAAGCTGAAAGCTTGTTTACAGGTGTGACCTGGGAGCACAGGGAAGTTGAGTGACTTGCTCAGGGTCACACAGTATGCAAGTGGGGGCTGTGGGATTCAAACTTAGGTCTCCAGATTTGCAGCTCAGAGCCTTAAACCAGTGCTCTATACTACCTCCTGAACTGCGCCATCCGTGTAAGTGTGCACCCACGTGTAGTTCTGACTGTTGGTGCGCTTTCTGCCTGGCACACCAGGACTGTTTTGGAGACTTGAATTCAGGCTGTTCTACTTCCAGAATGCAGATTAAATTGGGTTTTCTTATTTTATTTTTTTTTTGGCCAGGGTGTTTCATATTACCTAATGCTGTATAGGTTGAATGTGTATGTACATCGGATATGAAATCGCTAGATTGTACTATGCCATTAACGCCACACTAAATAGTACAGTACACTGTAAGGTCTGCCTTTCAGAATGTTGGAAGTACCTGGGGTTGGGGAGGCGCCGGTGGAACTCAGGAGTCCAGTTTGAGCAGTCCGCTATTTTACATGCCGACAGTTATTTAGTAGTAAAGAGGGGTCCTGCGCAGTCATTACAGAACTGCATTTGCAACTCATTCCTTATATCGATACTTTTTATTTCCACGATGGGTCCAAGCACAGTGGCTGCCAGATGGCAGTCTTTTAGATTGATTTACTGTGTCAGTTGTAGATCGGATGGATATTAGCAGGGACCTTTGGTAATCCCCTCCAAGGTTGTACCACAAGAATGTAAACACATGTTCTGTTCTAATTGTTTGCCAGCTTTCACTTGTATTGCCTTTCTGCAACATTTATGTGCTATAGTGTACAAAAGCATGAATAAACAGTTAAAAGAAGGATACAGTGTGTATGAAAGGTGCTATATAAATCCAAATTCTATTCTACAGTCCATGCACTGCCAGTATCTAACGCATTGCTTTGTAAAGCACTTTGGGATACAGTGTGTATGAAAGGCACTATATAAATCCAAATTCTATTCTACAGCCCATGCACTACCAGTATCTAACTCATTGCTTTGTCAAGCACTTTGGGATACAGTGTGTATGAAAAGCACTGTCTAATCCCAAATTCCTTTCCTTTCCTTGCCAGATTAAGAAACACCCTCATGTAATTTACATGATTTTGAAAAGCAAAACCCTCCCTGACCTCCTGATGTCCTTTATCAAAACGTTTTTCCCTGTGAGAATGCACAGTACTTACTTACCCACCATATTTCAGTGTGAGAATACCAGTCCTGGAGGAGAGAGAGGGAAATGAGAATTGTGTTTGAATTCAGTTAATTCCTCAACTGACGTACCAAGTCACGTGCATTTGTGACGTACGATTCAGCTGACATTACTGTGACCAAATACACCAGGTTGCACTGAAGTCCCTAACAGACCTTGTAGACCATGCACTGATAATTATACGCACAGTACAGAAAGTGCATACAAATTCCACTGTTCCCTTAAAGCAATAGGGAGGAATTGTCCCACAACAGTGTATGGGTTTACAGAGCATTAATCCACGCCTGGGTGGTTGGAGTCACGAGGTGGAGTCGAATAACTTCAACCACCCAGGCCTGGATCAATGCTCAGTAAACCCCTACCTACCTACTCGGGAGTAGGTTAATCCTCTTATAACATTGGCAATGTTATGTTAGAGGTTTACATAAAGAAATAATAGAATAAAGCCCTGTGAACATGCAACTGTGAGCATATCCAAGATTAATCAATGGTCAGATGACCTGTGTGGTCGAATCAGAAGATAGCATTTTCAGACCCCATGTTATAATAGTTGTTAATCACCATGTAAATGTTAGAACCTTGTTTGAAATTAGCAATTTTCCTTTAAAGATGTTTTCTTGTATAAAAATAAAATGTTATCCATTCATTCATGTTTGTTTTCGACGATAGTGTTTTTTTTGGCCAAAAAACATCAATATACTCTTTCCGTTTTCTTTCATTCCTGAGTGAAGCTACAGGATTTTGACAATTTTAAAAGTTCCCACTCCTGTGCCATACCCACCACAAATGAAATCTCTTGGTACGGTGCTGCGTTGTTTGCCATCAGAAACACGTGGTAACACCATCCTAACATATCCGCAGTATGAATGTGGTGTGTACATTCAACAGGGAGCCTCAGTGGGAGTGAGCTTAAAGAACTGCGAATGGCCAACATCTTTAGTGACATGAGTCATTCATTACAAAATTATCTGTAAAAGCTGTTTTTTAAAAAATGTGAGAAAATTCATAATACACAGGAGGAATCTGAGGATCTCAGACACATATCTGCGTGACATTTATACATTTAGCTGTCCCCATATAGTTTTCATGAGTCTTAACACTGTATTTTACGTTACCAGAGAGGTAATATACAACTTTGTCTCTGTTACAGTATATCAAGCTGCTGCAATTTCTCTTTCCTACATTATTAGTTAAACTTTTGAGCAGAATCAGTTTCGCGTGCAGATCTCACACAGTGCCAGTGTTTCAGGAAAATGTCCTGTTGTGAAGCTCCGATTCATTTATATACACATCATCAAAAGAGAGGATGCACTCACATCACAAACCTTATTATAATCAGCAGATTATTTAATTTTGGGAGAATTATGTGTAATTTTGCCAGCAATTACGGGAGCCAAGCAACATTGTACGAAGGAAACAAGAGTAGACCAGTGTCTTGAAAGGCACCAATAATGAATCTAGTGAAGGCACAAGATTTTGAAAGATTTAGAGTCTGCCCCCCCCAAAAAAGAAATAATTATGAATTTAATTTTAAACATGTGCTACCCCAGAATTTATACGTTTGGTATACAAACATTCGTAGAAATACAACTCGGTCTAGCCAATACTTAGAAAATGAAGTTACAAAACATACTTTGGCTGAATAAATATTCATATTCCAGTGAAAAGGACAGGGGTGTTCAAATCAAAACTTTTAGGACTTGCCCTGCCATGACTGTAGTTGAATTTTCACTTGCCCTGTTATAATGAAATTAGCTCTCTTTTTGTACTTGTCCTTTAAGGAAATGTACTTGCCCCTGACAGGGGGCAATAGAATTTACACACCCCTGAAAAGGTTGCAAAAATTAAACAAGAATGTCCAAACTAAAAAGGGAAGAAATATTTGACTCTCAAAATGGTAAAAATAAAATTACATGACTTTAGATTTTTGCCACCACAAAAGCAGCAACTAGTATGGTTTATTTTCTTTCTGAAAACAGCAATATTCTTACTTCCACATATTAATTCCTCTCTTAGAATATGGACCTCCTAAATGTGGGAACTGGGATCTGAAATGTAACTTTCAGAGAGCTGGAACAACTTCTAGTTTTGTATCAATGGACATTTTTGAGATTTACCCCCAAAACCAACAGATTAAGTTGACTAATCTCACTTCTCTTCATAGCTCAGTATAACGTTATGTTGTTTCTAAACTAGATACTGTCCAGTAGCAGTCTCGCTTAACGGGTTACTCACCAGTGTAGGACGGCGTTACTAAACAGCAGTAGCAGCTGCCTTCTCGCCATTGCCATCTGTGAACTGTCTGTGCTCACTGGTGCTGTGAGAAGATAGGGGACCTGGAAGTACTGTTCACCAGAAATGGAAATTTGCATGGATGTTTGCAGCAAAGGCAGAACAGGTAACCTAGATTATCAGTCGACATCACTTATTCCACTCCCTCTCATTTGTCCTTAGCATGCAGGACTCTGGGAACAGCGCAGTGCATGGGAGAGGAGAGCCACACAAAGTTCTGCAGAGTTGCAATAAGCCTTGAGGACTAACGATACTTATCCAAGCCTTGGCCGACCTTTGGGGGATTGTGCAGACATGCAGTATAGAAATGTTTTCAGGTGATTTCATATGTAACAGAAAAAAAACTGGATTTGCTGGTGGGCTATAGATCCCAGTCCAGAAACACATTGCAGCAGATCTCTGCAGTTGGCCAGAACCACTAGTACTAAAAGTAGACTTCCTCAAACTATTCCCACAATTAGTATGTGGCAGGACCTTGAGACTGAGGTGTACTGAATAAAAAAAAAAAAAAAAAACCAGCCAGTTTGTAGTGAGTCAGCTTGAATACTATTTGACATCTGTCTCTATAGGTTAATTACTTTATGGTAGGAACATATTTGAAAAAACAAGAACCTTTTTTCAGTGTAATTTCCACCGAATAGTTACTGGCAGTGCAGCGAAAAGATGTGAACAAGTATCCTTCCAAATACAGTGAAACTTTGCTTTATTGCCAGTGTCTTTCCAGGGGCTAACCTGTGCTTCTGTACTGAGGTTCTAGTCTTTTAAATTATTTTCTTGGATTGCACCCACTATGACCCAGACCACTGATCCGTCTAGCCAATTCCCTCCCCTCCAAGGCTTGTCCTTGCTGTCCTGCCTTTCTGGTTCCTTTCCCCGCCTCCAGCCTCTTTCTGGGTCATTTCTCTGCTCCCAGACTTCTTTCTGGATCCTTTCCCCTCAACCCAGCCTTCTTTCTGGGTCTTTTCCCTCACCTCTGGTCCTCTGTATGAGTCTCCGTCTCCAACATTTTTTCTGTGTCCGTTACCCAGCCATCTTTCTGTGTCCTTTCCGAGCCCCCAGCCTTCTTTCTGGGTCTTTTCCCTACCTTCCAGCCTTCTTTTTGGGACCTTTCCCCACCCCTAGCTTTCTTTCTGGGTCCTTTCCCTACAACCAGCCTTCTTTCTGGGTCTTTCTCCTGCCCCAGCCTTCTTTTTGGGTCCCCCCCCAACCTTCTTTCTGGGTTCTTTACCCTCTCTGCCAGCCTTCATTCTGGTTACTTTACGCTGCCCCAGCCTTCTTCCGGGGTCCTTTCCCCTCCCCTCCAGCCTTTCTGGGTTCTTTTATTGTCCCCAGCCTTTCTTATTTATTTATTTATTGGGAAATATTCAGAAAGACCTTTGAGTCGAAGATTCATTTACAAAGGTTCCACGTCATACATTAAGGCACAGAACAACACTTGTTAACAGATGTAACAGTACAGTATAATACATAATGAAAAATTACATTACATTTCGTTACATGGCAGTCAAGGGTTGATCAGGAGGAGGCTTAGGTCAGAAAAGTAATTGATTCGCATTTTAGCACAGGCACATAGTTGCAGAAGAACTGTAACTGTCTGATAGTCAAATAGTGAAAGAGGAGAGATTTTGAATCAGAAACAGGGGTGATAACAGGACAACATGCTGCAGGACAGTGTCAGGGGCAGTCACATACGTTAGAGTCCTGGAGGAGCTCCCTTAGTCTAGTTTTAAAAGGACCTAGCCTTGTTTCGTTGGTGATTTGGATAGGGAGAGAGTTAGTCCAATTAGGGGCTTGGTAGCTGAAAACCCTTTGAAGTTGGGAGGTATGAGGGCGGGGTCCCACTAGTAACGGCTCGTTCGAGTTTCGTGTGGATCTGGCTGGGGATGCTGGGTGAATAATAGAGGAGAGAGAGAGAGGGAGGGGTGAGACCTAAGAGTATCTTCTTTGTCATTAGGCATGTATGATACCTGATTCTGCTATCTATGTTTAGACATTTTGAGGCGTTGTAGAGTGTACAGGTGTGGGTGAGACGATCACAGCCAAGGATGAGACGGCAGGCTTTGTTGAGTACAAGGCGGAGTCTGTTTAGCGTGGAGCTGGGGGCAGCACTGTATATGGTAATACTGTGGTCTAGGAGGGTGAGGACAGAGGAGTTGATGGTGAGCTGTAGGGCCTACGGAGTGAGGCAATGTTTGTACCTATAAAGCACATCTAATCTAGAGTTTAAGGCCGAGGCAGGGTGGTGAATGTGTTATTTATAGTTGAGGGCCGGGTCTAGAGTGATCCCTAGGTATTTAAAGTTGCTAACTTGCTCGATAAGGGTGTGGTTGACAGTGTGAAGTGAGGGACAGAGGTTCTTGTGGGGAATCTGCGAGTGCGAGAAGATCATGTCTTTTGTTTTCTTGTAGTTGATTGTTAGAAGCTGGGTGGAGAACCAATGTTCTGCTTCGTGAAAACTGTGTTGGAGTGTTTTGGAGTTTAAGTGGGTTGGAATTGGAGGCGAACAGGATGGCGTCATCTGCATAGAGGAGCAAGTTTCTGGAGATGGCCGATGGAAGGGAGTTTAGGTATAGGCTAAAAAGTAGGGGGCCAAGAATCGACCCCTGAGGAACACCAGAGCAGACCGGAAGGCAAGGGGACAGGACAGTGCCTACCTTGATCTGTTGTGTTCTGTCTGACAGATAGCTGGCAGACCAGTTTAAAGTATCGTTGGAGAAGCCACTAGAGGCGAGTGTGTTTAGCAGGAGGGCATGGTTGACAGTATCAAAAACTTTAGAGAGGTCCACAAAGATAGCACCTGTGGGTGGCCATGATCCAAGGCGGGTGGGCATGTGAGGTGAATCACGAGGAGGCGGTGGTGGTACTGTGCCCCTTACGGAAGCCATGTTGTTGGTAGCAGAGAAGATTGTATTTTGTGAGGTGGTCGGTGATTTGGTCGGCGACGATACGCTCTAAGGCTTTGGGGGGGAATGGATACAGGACAGTAGTTAATGGTGGAGGTGCGTTCCCCACTCTTATAGATGGAGGTAATGGACGCTAGTTTCCAATAGGTGGGGAATTTCCCTTGGCAAAGGGAATGATTTAGAATATGAGTGAGAGGGTAAAGAACTTCCGGGAGAGTAAGGCGAAGAAGTCTCCAGTCTAGGGAATCGCTGCAGTTAAGTGAGTGGCTAAGGGCTTTGGCAGCCGCGGGGGGAAGAACGTGGAGGTGAAAGAGAGGAGCAAGGGAGGTGGGTGGGCCGGGGCGAGGGGTTGAGGAAGTTGAGGGGAGAACATAGTTGAGATTTGTGAAACTGGAGTCTAGGGCTGAAGCTATGTTAAGGGGATCCGTGGAGATGTTACTGTCGATTTCTAATTGGTCTGGGGGCTGGTTTGGAGTTTTACCGCAGAGTTCCTTAATATTATTCCAGAATTTGCGCCCATTACCCCAGGTGGATGTTAAGGGTGCTTTGTAGTAGTCCGCTTTGGTGGTGTGGAGGACCCACGTGCATTTGTTACGAAACTTCCTGTAATGTTGCATGTCAGCGGGCCATTTGGTTTCATTAGCAATATGCCAGAGGGAGTCGCAATGTTGCATTAGGCCCAGGAGGTGATCAGAGAACCAGGGGACCTGGTTGTCTTTGGACATTCTCTTGGTAAGGGGGACGAATTTATCACAGATTCTATTGAATGTGGAGATAAATAGATCAAGCGCATGATCTGGGTCTGGGGTGTTTCGAGGGTGTCCATCCCACTTTCTAAGGTGAGCCTTGAGTTGGGAGAGTTTGCCAGGGCCAAGCTTGCACTGTAAGGTAATTTTGGGGTTGGGAGCCCTGCAGGACCAAGAGCAGAGCACAGGAGAATGATCACTTAGCGCATTGGGGAGTACCTGGGTGTAGGCTATTCTGTGGGGGCGGTTTGTAAAGACCAGATCCAGGAGGGAGGGAGGATGTCCCTGTACGGGCATTTACCCTGGTGGGTGAAGTGACAACCTGAGTGAGGTTGAGCGCTGCGGCGTCATCAGTATATGGTGCAGTTTTCTTGGCCAACCAATTTATGTTGAAGTCACCCATGACTATTTTTTCATATTGAGGCAGTTGAGTGGCGATATAGTTCAGAATGCCCTGGAAGGCTAGTTTGTGTTCGTTGGGTGGAATGTAGACAATGGTGAGTAGGAGGGGATCAGTAGACCTGCCTAGAGCTAATTTTAGTGTTGGAGCCTGTGCCCTCGATGCTAGCTGAGGGGTAGGGAGCAGTTGGCCTGACAGCGAGTCCTTAAGGTAGGCAACACAGCCACCATCTTGTTTACCTACTCTATCAGAGCAATAGAGGATGTAACTGGGGAGGTTAATAGCAGAGTCTGGTACAGAGGGGGAGAGCCAAGTTTCACTCAGTCCAATGACGTCAGGGTGGTGCTGGAGTACCCATCCCTGAAAGGGGTCCTTTTTTTTTGCAGGCTGCAGATGTTAAGTGAGGCGATGCACAACCCACTGGAAGGGGAGATGGTGGGCTGGGGGGCAGTCTTCAGGCCAGGGTTGGGGTGGACAGTTCCTGTAAGAAGTAGTAATAGGACAAGGAACCTGAGGTGGTTGTTTTTTGTTTAGGTATATAGTTGGTGACATTTTTTGAAGCATATACCCTTTCCCCTTCCCCAGTCTTCTTTCTGGGCCATTTCCCCGGCTCCAGCCTTCTTTCTGGAACCTTTCCCCACCTTTAGCTTTCTTTATGGATCTTTTCCCACCCCAGCCTTTTTTCTGGGTCCTTTCCCCACCCCCTCTCTTCTTTCTGAGTTCTTGCCCTGCACCAATCCTTCTTTCAGGGTCCTTTCCTCACTCAGCCTTCTCTCTGGGACCTTTCCCCACCCCCAGTCTTCTTTCTGGGTCCTTTTCCTGCCCATATCCTTCTTTCTAGGTGTTGTCTCTGCCCCCAGCCTTCTTTCTGGGTCCTTTCCTTGACCCCAACCTTCTTTCTGGGTCCTTTTCCCACCTGCAGTCTTCTTTTTTGGGTCCTTTCAGCACCCACAGACTTCTTTCTTGGTCCTTTCCCAACCACCAACCTTCTTTCTGGGTCCTTTTCCCACCCCCAGCCTTCTTTCTGGGTCCTTTGCCCACCTGTAGTCTTCTTTCTGGGTTCTTTCCCAACCCCCAGCCTTCTTTCTGGGTCCTTTTCCTGCCCCAGTCTTCTTTCTGGGTCCTTTTCCTGCCCCAGCCTTCTTTCTGGGTGTTTTCCCTGCCCCCAGCCTTCTTTCTGGGTGTTTTCCCTGCCCCCAGCCTTCTTTCTAGGTGTTTTCCCTGCCCCCAGCCTTCTTTCTGGGTGTTTTCTCTGCTACCAGCCTTCTTTCTGGGTCCTTTCCTTGCCCCCAGCCTTCTTTCTGGGTCCTTTTCCTGCCCCCCAGCCTTCTTTCTGGGTCTTTTCCGTGCCCCCAACCTTCTTTCTGGGTCATTTTCCTGCCCCCAGCCTTCTTTCTGGGTCATTTTCCTGCCCCCAGCCTTCTTTCTGGGTCATTTTCCTGCCCCTAGCCTTCTTTCTGGGTCTTTTTCCCATCTGCAGTCAGTCTTCTTCTTTGGGTCCTTTCACCACCCACAGCCTTCTTTCTGGGTCATTTTCCCACCCCCAGCCTTCTTTCTGGGTCCTTTTTCTGCCCCCAGCCTTCTTTCTGCGTCATATTCCCACCTGCAGTCTTTTTTTTGGGGTCCTTTGCCAGCCCTCAACCTTCTTTCTGGATCCTTTCCCACCCCCAGCCTTCTTTCTGGGACTTTTGCCCACCTGCAGTCTTTTTTTTTGGGTCCTTTCATAGAAACATAGAATTTGATGGCAGATAAGGACCTCTTGGCCCACCTAGTCTGCCCATTTCCACTACCTAACAGATAAACTGCAGATCCTAGTTAACCCACAGCCTACTTCCTCCTACCGCCCACTAGAATTGCCTTATGTCTGTCCCATGCATTCTTGAATTCCCCCACTGTTTTTGACTCTACGACCTCCTCAGGAAGGCCATTCCATGCATCTGCAACCCTCTCTGTGAAGAAATACTTCCTCACATTACCTTTGAGCCCCACCCCAATTATCTTCAAATTGTGCCCCCTTGTTCTTGCACATCTCTTTTTCTGAAAGATGCTACCCTCTTGGACTTTGTTGATTCCCTTGAAGTATTTGAAAGTTTCTAGCATGTCCCCCCCCCCTTTCCTTGAGGCTATATATCTTAAGCTCCTTTAATTTTTCTTCCTGCGTTTTCTGGTGCAGACCCTGCACTATTCTGGTTGCTCTCCTTTGGACAGCCTCCACCTGTCTATGTCTTTGCAGAGAGGTGGTCTTCAGAACTGTACACAGTACTCCAGATTTTGTCTTACCAACTGTCTGTACAGAAGGCCAACAACTTCCTGTTTCCCCACTCCAGCCTTCTTTCTGGATCCTTTCCCCACTCCAGCCTTCTTTCTGGTTCCTTTCCCACCCCAGCCTTCTTTCTGGGTCCTTTTCCACCCCAGCCTTCTTTCTGGGTCCTTTCCCACCCAAGCCTTCTTTCAAACAACATGAAGTCTTGCTGTATTCTGACAATAGCAGTGAGTCCCAACCTTCGAACTGCCCCGGAGATGAAAGAGTTAACTTTCCATGCCAGGCATGGAATGCTGAGCTCGAGCTCGGTTGAGACTCTGTCTGTTGCTGTTTGAACTCAAACCGTCAGATTCTTTACTCCGCCTCACTGAACAGTCGCTCCGATTTCTCCTTCTGCTCGGTTCAATTTGTCAGTTAAAGTACCGTTTTTTCTTGGTTTTCGACCGAATTTAAACCGCAACCTGTCGGTTCAGTCTCTGTGGTATTTGTGAGTACTAGATAGGTTTATATTATTTTCTATTCTGTGTGGAACTTGTAAACGGTTCATCGGTTCGGTTTGAACCGATCAAGTTACTAAAAAATCTTTATCTGTACTTTTAGAGTGTGGTTACTGGTTCTTATCGGTTCTAAAAAAAACAAACTGATTTTATTACGTTTTTTCCCACAACCCGTGACACGGTCAGGAACCGATAAGAGGGTCTTGCCTGGCGGATTGCCATTAAAAGAGTAAGTTTGGTTAGGACTGGCATAATGTCTGAGAAACCCAAAAGAAAAACCAGGCCCACTGGGTTTCAACACTGCAGTGTGTGTGGGGAAGTCTTTGCTAAGGCTGATCCCCACACCACCTGTGTTTATTGTCTGGGGTTTGACCACCTCAATGCAGACTGCCAGATTTGTAAAAATTTTCCTGCAGCTACCCTAGAAAAAAGAGTTGGTAGGCTCTGGGAAAGGGAGGCCAAAAAGTCCGCTGAACCGGATGGCTAGCCCGGTTCGGTTCAAACCGAACCAGAAGGAGTGCCCTCTGACCAGGGCGAGACTTCTTCGGGCAAAAGGAGATCCGATTCTGAAGAGTTGGTTCCAGCTAAGAGAACAAAAAAGGAAAAATCAGCTGGTGTGGATCCAAAACTTTCTTCTCCAACCACTGAAGAAATAGCCAAAGCGATAAAAATTGTGCAGTCGCTTTCCCCAGTTCCGACCGAACCGGCACCATCAGGGAGGCGCTCGGTTCGGCTGGTTCCACCGGTTCAAGATTATGATTTAGAGGAATATTATGGACCGAAGGAGGAGGAAGAGGAGTATGAGGAAAGTGAATGTGGTTTTGAAAGTCTGGATGTGCCCATTGTCCCGGACATCTCCTCAGACAGACCTTCAGGAGTGTCTCTTCCTAGGCTTTCTGAGTCCCCCTCCCATTTCATGTTTTATAAAAAAGTGTCTGAAACCCTCCAGGTTCCTATGGAAGAAGCTGTAGATGACCAGGAGGAACCTGACTATGTGGAAATGATGGATATCCCAGAGTCTAGGAGGCTGTCTATTCCCTTACACAAATCTTTTGGGAAACAGACATTTAAGATTTTAAAGACTCCTAACACCATACCTCCTGTGGATAAAAGAATGGACAAGAGATATACATTGTCAGGCTCAGATACGGAGTTCCTTACCCAACAATGCAGCCATGTTGGGGTAGTGCAGGCTGTAGCCTGTGATAAGGCACATATTCTCTTGACTTCACACCTCCCAGACAAGGACTCCAGGAGGATTGATGCCATGGCAAAGAAACAGTACATGGCAGCATCCTTGGGACTCAGACAGGCCAACTATATGGCTTATACTGCTAGGTATCAGAAATCCAGATGGGACACTGTCATGGCTTTAGCAAAACAGGTCCCTGGTCAGCTTGCCAAGGAGCTGGAGCAGGTGGCTGCTGATGGTATTGAGGCATCCAAGGTGCAATTCCATGCTGCAGTGGACTCCAGTGATGTGTCATCTAGAGTCATGGCTACATCTGTGGTCCTTCGTAGAATGGCTTGGTTCAGATGTACTAACCTATCACAGGATACCCAGACTAAGGCCATGGATTTTCCTGTTATGGGTAATTCTCTGTTTGGGGAGCAAACAGAGAATTACATGAAGAAAATGGACAAATATAGGACCACCTATAGGAGTGCCCAGGCCAAGGAAAGGCAGGCTACTCCTCAAAGGCAGCATCCCAGGGGCAGGCCTTTTCATATGCCTTTCTACCAAGCCCAGGCCTCCTCTTCTGCCTATGCTCAGAGGGGGCTTCTTTAGAGGGAGAGGCAGAAGGGGTACAAGCAGACCTGCTTCCACCCCTCAGCCAAAACCCCCTGCCAAACAGGCACCCTGATGGGTTTGCCAGGGCCTATTCTCCACCACCTGTAGGGGGCAGGCTGGCTTACTTTATCTAGGACTGGAAGTCTCTAACATCAGACAAGTGGGTCCTGGAAGTAGTAAGCCAGTAACTGGTTCTCAGCTTCAAAAAATTTCCAAAGCTGAGAACCAGATCTTTTCCACCTGCAAATCCCTCAGAGGCACTTGCCCTAGAGGCAGAGGTCTCTTCCCTCCTGGCTCTCAGAGCTGTGGAACGGGTTCCACCCCTACACCAGGGCAAAGAATTGTACTCCATGTACTTCCTTACCCCCCAAAAGACAGGAGAATGGCGGCCCATCCTGGATCTCAGATATTTAAACAAGCACCTTTTAAAGCCAAAATTCAAAATGGTGACTCTGGGAATAATTCTACCCTCTCTAAGGCCAGGGGACTGGCTAGTTTCCTGGACCTCAAGGATGCCTATTTCCATATTCTCATCAGAAGCTCCCATCGAAAGTACCTCAGGTTCGAGCTGCCCTCAGGCCATTACCAGTTCAGAGCAATGCCCTTCGGTCTAACCTCTGCTCCTAGGGTGTTCACAAAATGCCTGGCAGTAGTAGTTGCTTGTTTAAGAAGGCAAAGGATTGCCATCTTCCCATACCTGGACGACTGGCTCATAGTAGGCCAGTCCCCAGACCAAGTCAAGTTACATCTACAGATAACTCAGCAACTGCCCACCTCTCTGGGTTTCCTTCTGAATCTTTCAAAGTCAGTTCTAGAGCCTGTTCAGCTCCTCACCTTCATAGGTGCAGAGCTAGATACAGAAAGGGCCAGAGCCTTCCTTCCCCTGGACAGAGCAAGGACCCTTATCACTCTGGCCTCCTCATTCACCCTGCAGGTGTCTCGACCGGCAAGGCATTTTCTGCAGCTCCTGGGGCACATGGCTGCTTCTACTACAGCAGTGGTGCAAGGAGCAAGATTTCAGATGAGGGACATTCAGTTCCATTTGAGATCCTTTTGGTCTCAGAAAAAGGACCCTCTAACCAAACTGATCCCAGTGACTTGAACCCTGATCCAGGCCTTGCAGTGGTGGCAGGATCAGAACAATCTGAGACAAGGAGTTCCCTTTGTCACTCAGTCTCACTCTTTAATCCTTACTACAGATGCCTCCCTGTTGGGGTGGGGGGGCTCACTTGGGCGACCTGACCACCCAGGGGTTGTCGTCCCCTCAGGAATCTCTGCTTCACATCAATCTGTTGGAACTCAGAGCAGTATTTCTAGCACTTCAAGTTTTTCCAAGTCTGTTCAGAACAAAGTTATTCAGATCAGAACAGACAATACCACCACAATGTGGTACATCAACAAGCAAGGAGGCACTCGGTCTACGGCCTTGTGCACCGAAGCAATGAAGTTGTGGTCTCTGACTTATTCCCTGAACACCTCCTTCACAGCAGTACACCTCCCAGGCAAGGACAATGTCCTGGCAGATGCTCTCAGCAGAATATCTCTGGCCCATCACGAATGGTCACTGGATCCCCTGGTCTTGGAGGTGGTCTTCTCCAGATGGGGCACCCCACAGATAGATCTTTTTGCAGCCCCAGACAATCACCAACTTCCCCTTTTTTGCTGCAGGCCCCCAGTGTTGGGCTCAGTCCCCCTGGATGCCTTAGTTCTCAATTGGGAAGGGAAGTTCCTGTATGCTTTCCCCCTCCTCTCCTGTTCAAAGTGCTAGTCAAAATCAGGTCTCAACCCTGCAAAGTGATCCTGATTGCTCCAGACTGGGCCAGACAGCCCTGGTATCCACTCCTACTGTCCTTAGCAGTCCATCTTCCCCTGGCTCTTCCCAGGAATTACAACCTGTTAACCTGTGCTCAGGGGATGGTTTGGTACCCGAATCTCTCAATCTCAAGGCCTGGCTCTTAAAGAGTTAGAGTTTGCCGATTTACACCTCTCCCAAGGTGTTATGGATATTCTAAAGGCTTCTAGAAAGCCTTCCACCAGAACTACTTATAATTTCAAGTGGAAAAGATTTTCCATATGGTGCTCTGGGAAGCATATTTCCCCAGAGTCTGCTGATCTGCCCACAGTCCTTGACTATATGGTCCATCTGAATAGCTTGGGACTCAGACCAGCTACACTAAGAGTGCATCTGGCAGCTGTTTCTGCTTCCATTTCAGCAGGTAAGCCCTCTTCTCTTTCAGCTCACCCTGTTTTCTCCCAAGTTTTTCAAGGGATTGCTTCATACCAATCCTCCATTCAGGGATCCTGCCCCTGCATGGGATCTTAACGTTTGCATTGCTCAGCTTATGCAACCCTTTGAGCTGCTTTCAGCAGAGTTGCATACTTTGATTTGAAAACTGTGTTTCTGGTGGCCATCACTTCCCCAGATGCATAAGTGAGCTACAAGCCCTGTCAGTGGAGCCTGACTTTATTTCCTTCCATAGTGATAAGGTGGTCCTCAGGACTAACAGGAAGTTTTTGCCTAAGGTGGTTTCAGACTTCCACTTTAACCAGTCTATGTCTCTTCCTGTGTACTTCACTGACCATTCCTCCTCTGGTGAGAGGAGGCTACACAGTCTAGATGTGAAAAGAGCTCTTAGCTACTATATAGAACGCACCAAGGGTCATAGGTTTGACTCCCTCCAACTGTTCCTCACTTATGGTGAGGTTGGTAAAGGAAAACCTGCCACTAAAAGATCCATTGCCAGTTGGATTGTCTCTTGCATCCAATTTGCTATGAAAATTAGGTGAGTTCCACCCTCAGGCCTGAGGGCTCACTCTACCAGAGGTACAGCTGCTTCCTGGCTGCTGCCAGGGATATTCCTATCTTAGAGATATGTCAAGCAGCTACCTGGAAAACAGTTCACACTTTTACCAAGCATTACTCCTGGACATCCAGGCTGGGAGTGATGCTCGATTTAACACAGCTGTTGCTGAGAGCCTATTTCCTAGTAGGTTCTGTCCCTCCTCCATGGAGGTACTGCTTGATGATCTGCTTTGTCAGAATACAGCAAGACTTCATGTTGTTTTAAGAAAAATTACTCACCTTAGTAATGTTGTTTCTTCTAATGGAGTCTTGCTGTATTCTGACCTCCCCCGTTCCCTCTCAGAACCTCTGTTTTGGGATGTGGGTGGGCAGTGGCAGTGTTGGCACTCAGGAGGTGCCCCACCTTTTATCACCCTTTCTTTGGGTGAGTGGGTGTTGTGTTTATTCATTTTTGGGTCTCCTGACTTGAGTCTTTGTTTTGGGACCAAAAAATTTGTTGTTATATTAATAGCCAGTTGGCTAGTATAGGTTTACAGCTTCCACACAGGACCTCGGTGAGTTTAGCTCGTAAAGATCTGACGGTTTGAGTTCAAACAGCAACAGACAGAGTCTCAGCCGAGCTCGAGCTCAGCATTCCATGCCTGGCATGGAAAGTTAACTCTTTCATCTCCGGGGCAGTTCGAAGGTTGGGACTCACTGCTATTGTCAGAATACAGCAAGACTCCATTAGAAGAAACAACATTACTTAGGTGAGTAATTTTTTCTTCTGGGTCCTTTGCCCATCCTCCAGCCTTTTTTCTGGGTCTTTTCCCCCTACCTCTGGCCTTCAGTTTGGGTCCCCTAACCTTCTTTTTGGGTCCTTTACCCCAGCCATCTTACTGGGTCCTTTCCCCAGCCTTTTTTCTGGGTCCTTTCCCCACCCCCCCAGCCATCATTCTGGGAATTTTCCCCACCCTAGCTTTCTTTTTGGGTTCTTTCCCCACCCCCAGTCTTTTTTTCTGGGTCCTTCCCCTGCCCAAGCCTTCTTTCTGGGTCCTTTACCCCGCCACCAGCCTTCTTTTTGGGTCCTTTCCCCCCCCACCCTTCTTTCTGGGTCTTTACTCCTCCCCCAGCCTTCTTTCTGTGTGCTTTATCCTTCCTCAGCCTTCTTTCTGGGTTCTTTCTCCTCCCCCAGCCTTTCTGGGTCCTTTTACTGTCCCCAGCCTTTCTTGACCATTTCCCCTCCACCCAGCTTTCTTTCTATTTCTAGGTCCTTTGCCTCTAGCTTTCTTTCTTGGGTCTTTTCAATGCCTGCAGCCTTCTTTATGGGTCCTTTCCTAGCCCCCAGCCTTTCTGGGACTTCCCCCCCTTCTCCAGCCTTACATAGAAACAGAGTTTGACAGCAGATATGGACTGCCTAGCCCATATGGTCTGTCCATTGTTCCTACCTACTGTAATACCACAGACCCTACTGATCTCTGCCCCCCCGCTCCATTTCCTGCTTTCTTTTTGTGTCCCTTCCCAACCCCGTCTTCTTTCTGAGTCCTTTCCCCCCCCTCACCCAGCCTTTTCTGGTTCTTTCCCTCCCACTGCCTTCTCTCTGGGTCCTTTTCCTATCCTCAGCCTCTTTTGGGATCCATTCCCTGCCCCCACCCCAACCAGCATTCTGGGTTGTTTTCTGCCCCAGCCTTCTTTCTGGCCCCTTTTCCTCCCCAGTCAATTTCATTTTATACTGGAGAGTATGTGAGCAAAAATGCCTTTTTTCACAAACGTCCAGCTGTACATAAAATTACAAAGATACAAGAAAAACAATTTACAGTACACATTGTACATAAAGGCTGAGGTAATATCTTCAACACGGAAACTTATCAACAGGCATGAGAGAATGAAAGTGCAAAGTCAAATAATCTACAAAAGCGTTTTGAGTCATTTGCATACACAGGATAACCAAAAGAAATAAAGAGGGAGGAAAACAGGAGGGGAGTGGGTGCTGCGAAAGAGAGAGGGGTGGAGGATGAGGGACAGTAGTAGGGGAGAGAAGGGGTGGAATTTGAAATGAGGACGGTAAACAGCAGAGTTAGATTCAGCCAGCATTAGACGAACAAGTGCGTGCAAGCTTTCCCAGTCAGAAGCGCCACTGTGCCAGCAAGTGAATCCCCGCCTCTGTGCAAGCAAGGGAGTGTGAGATGCAGCAGTTCAACACAGTCTGCCAGCACAATGGTCTTTTTAATCTGGATCACACTGTTGGGTGTCCCACCCAGCCCTCTCTGGTTTAATGGAAGAGCGGGCAATATGTAAGGGTCCACTGCTTGGCATTTTGACAGTTTCAGGGTGCCAGGGCTAGGAGGCACAGATGCAGCACGGGGCAACCTGTGTACTGTTCATGCCTACCCCTGGTCCAAAGTGACTTTGCCTCCACTGCCAGGCCCCCGAGCTGACCTCTTTCGAAGGTCCGCAAGCAGGGAAGGATGGGATAGTGGGCAGTTGTGGGACTGCATGGGGGGGGGGTAGAAATACCATGGAGGACTCTTCGGGTGAGAACGGGGTACTTTGCAGCCATTTAAGGATCTTCGCAACTGCAGAGGGCTATATGGATCACATTGTAAATGAGTGTTCGCAGACATGGGAGAGAACCTGTTATGGTCCAGTTGCCTGCCGTCTTTGTGAGAGTGTTAATAAAATCTGGATTTGAGGCTGTACAGTATATTGTATAGTGACTAGCGCCCAGGCTAGGGGACATGGGGAGGCATGTTCAGATCACCCACTGAGCCACCTGCAGGCTGTGTGACTCCACCTGCTGAACTCCAGGCAGCTCCAGTATTCTATATCAAGTGGATCAACTGGTCCCAGTGTTAAATGGAAAGTAAGGGCAGCAGATGTACCGGGTCTTAGCACTAAGTAGAGATTGCAAGTTACAGATCACATAAACGACTCTCGCTTCCATGGTATCCAGTGTAGATTGGCTGGGGTAGCTGGAATATTCAGGAGTGGGGAGTGTTCTCGTGAGTTCCTGTCCAGCTTATTTCACCCCCAGCCATAGATCATTTTCTGTAATAATGAACCGGCTCCTCTCAGCACTTTCACTAATCAATGGTGCTTGCGATTTAACCCTGCTACCGAATACTTTTTTTTGTTTTCTGTTCTGTGAGCATGTAATACAGAACCTCCACCTTCCTAAACCTGATCTTTCCGTGGCTGGTTATTGTGTGAAGGATGGCTCCAACTTACAAGCCTTGGGCTTTTTTTTTTTTTTGTCCTTTTGGAAGGAGGTTCCTAGTCTCAAAACTAAAAGAGTCGTCCTGCTTTTTAAGGAAGCGCTGACAGCCAACTCTCGCTGGCGATTCACCTTTTCAGAACTGGGCTGTCAATCTCACTGGCTCAGTTGTGATGTAGACTGAGCTGAATGTTCTCAGCCCACTTCCAGAGTTGGAAAAAAATAAACTGACCCAGAATTTAATTGGAAGAAAGGGGAGAGGAGTTTCCTATATGAGATCTGAAAAGAAGCAGTGGGGATTAACCTCCATCTGGGGACATAGGTGAAATATAAACATGTTTTTTGGTGGAGGGGATGAACCTGCTCCAGCTTGTCTAGATACCAGTGCATCAGTTGTCAGTGCAGTGTCAGTGCCTCAGCAGGTTTCACACTCACCTGTGAGACTGGCAGATTGGAAGGTTGTGGGTTTTAGCCCCACACCAGGAACTTGAGGACAATTTCACTACTGACACTGTAGTTCAACATGAGGGGGCTGCTGCAGTCCTGAGTCACTGTCTTCCCAATGAGACGTTACACCAAGGCCCCGTCTGCCTGTTCTAGTGGTTGTTCAGGTGAATGTTAAAGATCTCATGGCACTTATCAAAAAGAGTAGTAGAATTTATTTTATTGTAAACCTCACATAGCAACAAACAGATCAGAATACAGAAAATAAAAAAAAAGTAAAAATACCACCAATAGCGTAATCTGATTGAATACATCAGTCTGTATCTGTATCTCCCCCCTCCCCCACCACCAGGACGAGGCTGAAGATAGGCAGGATTGCCTAGCTCTCCTTTCCCTGTCAGCAAAAAATAAACTAAAATTTAAGAAAAGCAAGTAAAAACTAAAAATCATTCCCATCACCTGCAGTGCTCACTGGATTTCTCATGAGATTTTACTTTGTTCATGTTTTTAACATACTGGACTGTAAAGAAAAAACAAGCTTATCTCAAATCTGAGATGCAGCTGGTTTAATGAAAGTCAGCATTTGATCTGGCACACAGGAGCCCCAACTTGTCCCAAAAGCAGTGTACTGGCACCCAGCTGTTACCCAGTGTTGGGGAAACTAGGCACCTCACATTGCCTGACGCAACACCCCTCCCCATCTCCCCCCCTACAAGGCATCCATCATCTTAATCCTGTCACTGGAAGGGAGGGAGGGAGGGTGTGTGAGATAGGTATTGGGAGTAAAAAAGCAGATAGGGAGGGACAGTCTGTCCCTGAGAGTACCTGCTGTTCAAAAGAGGAAGACTATAAATGCACACCCTCCGTGCTGGCAGCTCATTCTGTAAAAAGGAGCTCCTTGTACGCAATGATGGATTGCAGAATTTTCCTCCTCGTCTTCCTCCCGACTTCCTGGCAGCTATCTGAGCAGTGCTGTAGTAAGTACCTTTAATCTCTGACTCCTGGACAGCTACCCTGTGGGCTTATTTTATTGCTGGGATTAAGGTGAGGGGGTCCAGGGGGTTCACCCATGCTTTCACAAAGTGGGAATGGCAAATTTAGGGTAGATCTTCAAGCAGGGTATTTCTGGCCAAGAGTCAGCTGAAATTATGCAAACTGATAACGATGTTCTTTTGTAAAAATCCTATCATAGGTTTGTAGGTAATACAGACTGGGAAAACCAAGAGGTTTAGCTTTCTGGTCTGTGGCTCAGACCAAAAAGAAACAAAAAATAAAAGAAAACTTGTATTAATATTTGTTGTTTGTGGTTATATGTTTGGTGGATACTTATTAATCATCTGTAACTTCAAAACACATTTTGTTTTACTCCTCAGAAATTGGTACACAAAGTAAATGTTCCATTTACATCCTCTTGTGTATTCCTGTCATTTTTGATGCAGGCGGATTCTCTCTGTGTTTGTATTTGTTAGGGAACATCTCTGAGTGAAGGTCCCATTCTAAAGCTTCCCTGTTATTTTACAAACAACCCAGAATATAAAAAAACAACAAAATACAAAACATACTGGTAAATTTGCATTTGTTAAGCTTGTGAAGTAGTCCTTCCTTGTAATTTACTTTTAAATAGAGTAAATCTAGTCAGGTGGAGGCTATCGCCAGGTAAAACCCTTAAACTTTCAACTGCCCTAAAACAGGACAGTGTTGACCAACAAGAGTTGTCCTACAGAAAGGCTTTACCAAATTACATCTAATCATCTTTCTTGTACTATTTGCGGAATAAACCACAGCGAGGTGTGGGTTGTGGTGGGAGTTACCCACACTTGGTGTGGTTCGTTCACGAGGCCACAGGCCGAGTGAGTAAACCACACCAGAAGTGAGCAAATCCCTCCATGACCCACATCCTGGAGTGGCATATTGCAATTATACAATGTGCCTCTTCAATTTTTGTATCAAAAATTAAAAGAGAAATAATTCTTTTTTTGCCAGTTTTAATCATTTTTTTTAAATATATTGTTGCGACGGGAAACATAATTCCTTGTTGCTAGGTTGAATATTTAGGAGATGCCCCCCCAACAGCTGAGACAGTCACATGTTATAACCCTCCAGTGTTTTTTTTTTTTTTTGCTTCATGGTAGCGTCAGAAGACTAAGTGAGCAGTGCTGTAGTGAAGCCACAGAAGGACTAGGGGGCGTGAATTGGCTCTGGGGCTCTGCCTTGTTCACCCCTTTCACATACTAAAGTTTGTCATATCCCTGCTTTCCCTTCTGTTTTCCAGTGAGTACGTATTCAGGTTGGATAACTGCTCCTCGTATGACCTCTGCTGATCAGTGATCATCAAAACGTTTAAAAATGATCTGAAAGAATTAAATTCTACTGATGATGATGAACCTTAAGAGTATAAAAAATACATTACTAAAAAACCTGTAAGATGACATTATCTTGATGACTAACAAACAGGGTTGTGTAATTGGAGCAGGAGTGCTGTTTCTCAACAATGCACAGTGTCGAAACATACTGTTGTGTCTTCTATCACCACTGCCTCTTCCCCAAGTTCTCAGCAGGCTGCGTTCTGCTGGGAGTAACAAAATGTCATTCCAGTTGTGGCATACTTTTCTGTTGCAAAAGTAGTAAACTGAGCTCCCAGTGTAAAAGGTACTAGAAATCAGTCACTGCTTTGTTTTTTGTTTTTTTGTGCAAGACATCACTGCCATTCTAAAGGACTCCAGGTAGAAGTAATTAGACAACCTGGCCCATAAAAGAAATCGTGTAGTCTAGTGATTCGGATGAACAGTGACCCCACTTTTTATTTGTTCCTGTATTTTTGTGGTATTGTGCATGGAGGATAACATTTGTCTCATTTCTTTTTCTTTCCAAATAAGTACGTTTGTTAGGAATTTGTATTTTTGTTTAGTGTGCATTTAAATGTATTATATCACTATATATCTTTCTGTACCGATGGGTCGCCGACTTGACTGTAAAAACGTCACCCTCTTGACTGAAATCTGACTTACCCCTTTGAATAAATGAAACAAAACGAGCCCTGGACTTTGCAGGGGGTACTCTTGGGAAATAAATCATTCTTTCCCCCACATTCGTCATTGTTTCTGTATTTTGCTTCCCACCGTTTCTCTATAAATCAAACCATAACATTTTTGGCAGAAAAGTACTGCTTGGCCCACTCAGTCTGCCCAGATGGGCCCCATCTAGTCTGTCTCTGCAGACCCCAACTGGTCTCCAGTAGCACTGCCAATTCACTAATATTCCCCTATGTCTATCCCTCGCAGGCTTGAAGCCCCCTACTGTTTTTGCCCCCCATTTCCCGTGGTAGTCAATTCCAGGTGTCTACAACTCTTTCAGTGAAGTATTGCTTCTTCACATCCCTCTTAAACTCCCCTGTGCCAACTTTGTTGTATGCCCTCTGGTCCTGGTGCATTTTCTCATTTGAAGGAGACTCCTATCCTGCACCCTGATCACCTCTGAGAAGTACTTGTAGGTCTTATCATGTCCCCGTTCTTTCTCCTCTCTTCCAGGATGTGCATGTTGAAATCCCTCGGTCTCACCACATAAGGCTTTTAGTACAACCCCTTACACCATTTTAACTGCACTCCTCTGGACAGCCTCCACCCTGTCTCTGACCTTCATGGGATGCTGCCTCCAAAACTGGAAATAATACTCCAGGTGGTGATCTTACCAGCAACTGATATAGTGGCAACACCACCGCCCTCCTTCTGCTGGAGATACCTGTTCCTAATTATGTTTACAGTAAAGCCAGATCACTGTGCTCCTGCGGCCCTCCTTTTTTTTTTTTTAAATTAACTCCACTTTATTGAATTTAAAGATATATATACACATACACACACATCAAGAACACAGAACATGCTCCTGCAGCCCTCCTGTGCTCTGGCTATACCTGACATCCTAAATCTCCTGTTTGGGACATCATAATCTGCTTCACAGCCACAGATTATGATGTCACAAGCAAAGGGTTCTGTTGTCAAGTGTAGATAAATAGCCACAGCAGATGGGAGTCTAATGCCCCGGGATCCAGCCTTCATGTCAAAGGGGAAGATAAGTGCACCTGGTTCCCACATCTTTCACAGGAGGGGGTATTGGGCTTAACTGTAGATGTCTGGAGCCTGGAGAAAAAAATACTGAACTCACCTGTAAATGAGTCAAGGGAGCAGCCATTTCATGGAACCTTGGGACAGGAAGTGGTGTCACTGAGGGGCACGCTATGCATACAGCTTCTGCATTCGTGATTCAGCCATTGTAAGCTGTTACAAACAGGAACTCCCACCCATTAACACCTACAGAGTTTAGTGCATGTCTGGGCACATGTTGCATGCTGTTGTAATGACAGGAACATGACCTCATGACACTGGCACTACCATCGTAGTCTTTCCTCAACCATCACCTTGACACCTGCTTGGATATTGGTGTTGAAAGCTGCTGTGGATTAGCCCTGGGAGCCCAGTAAGCCTTCTAAGCATCCCTGTAGCAGTGCAGATCCCCTGGTGTCCATTGGGGCTCCCAAGCAATCCTCTAGCAGTGTAGAGTCCTTACTCTCTATTGTCCCAAGCAGTCCTGTAGCAGTATAGAGTGCCTGCTGTCCTGTGTCCAGGAAGACCTGTAGCAGTGTAAACTCCCTGGTGTCTTGTGTCCAAAGCAGTCCTGTTGCAGTGCAGAATCCCTGCTGTCCAGTGTCCCAAGCAGTCCTGTTGCAGTATAGAATGTAGAGTCCCTTCCCTTGGGTCCAGTGAGGCTCCCAAGCATTCCATCAATTAGTGTTCAAGACCAGCTGAGAATACTACTAGAAACCTGGGGACAGCCAGATTAAAAGGAGTGATCCTTTCATTATTTAATGTCTTTAACCACTCAGAGACTCAGAACAGGGAAAAGGGCATTGTATAGGAGCAAAGAAACAACTCTATAATAATGGAATAAAAAGGTACCAGTGCAGCATTTTTATGTAACATATACTTCTGCTTAAAAGGCGTAAGCGGGTAAAAAATAAGTATGGAAAATGAAAAAACAGCACTAAATGACTTGCACAGCACACATAGGTTAAAATGCTGAGAGTTTTATTTGGATCAAATGCCATAGCTTTGTTGTTTTTCTGTGAATAATAAGTACGCTGACTTGCGTTTATTTACAACAGCCTGAGTTTGAACATTAATTTCTTCCACAGCGGTTTCTAGTGCACAGCGGTCACAAGTGACGACACTGCTGACACTGATGATTGACTCCATTAACATCCAGTCAAATTCCAAACCCAACCCCAGCATACTGATGGCACTACGACTGGCCAGGGACCACAACCTGGGCAAGGAACACCAGCTCCTCCAGTACCTGAAGGATGATGCAGTCACCAGGATTACTTCCGGTAAATATATATTTCACATGTTGGGTACAGACTCACCCTTCCTTTACCCCTCCCCTTCAACCCTTGTCTATGGGACTGCACCCTGGTTTACTAAATCCTGTGACTGGCATTGTTTAGTGCCAGCAGCAGGCAGCATCACCAAGATACCATTGCTGAGACTCCAACCTGAGGGTAACCTGTGATATGAGTGAGGGAATGTGGGCGATTCAGTATGTGCGAGTAGGGAAGAGCGACTGGAAGGTGAGCGACCATTTCTAAATGCTGATGGTTATTTTAGCGATGTTGTGGAAGGGCGAGAAAGGGAGGGACTGATGTAGTGATGTATGTAGGGGAAAACTGTGAGGGCAGAATCGAGCCAGCAGCATGGCTCAGGGGTAGGAGTGCTGTCTGCGAGTGTGGAAACCCTGGGTTCGGGACGGGGTGTAGGCATTTCAGAAATTTTGCTGGATTTTTTTCTCAAGTATTCAACTTCCCCGGGAGTTGGTTATTTAATAGTTTTGGGTGTAGGGGTGAAGCTCTCCACAAGAGTGGGTGCGTCATGCGTGAGGCATAGCCCCCCACGCATAAAATGTAGTAATGCATTGGCTCCCATAGTTGGAGTATGCACCAGTCTGTGTTTGTGAGAGGCGCTATTGTGCTGATTGCCGTATTAGTTTTTGGTGATTTGTAGACGTCGTTGCGGTCACCTGTATTGGATTAGTTAGGCGAAGTGATATTCCCCTAAGTAAATAGTCATATTCTCACCCCATGCTGATATCGGCATGGTGATGTGTACACAGTGAGAAAAGCCGCCAGATATATATATATATATACTGTGTACACGTCAGCAGAAAATCTCAGCACTCTCTCTATGTCACACGTCTTGAGCCATCACACGTCTGAAAAGCTGAACACTGTGGAACAGCGCCAACAGAAAAAAACACAGGTACCCAGGGTTTTATTGAACTCTAAAAATCGATTTAACGTTTTGCTCATAAAAGTCCTAAAACATTGTGAAAATGCATAGGACATGCCTCACTGTGTTTAACAAACATAACACTTATAGAAAACCTATATAAATGCTTTCTGTTCAGTTAGTATTGTCCCAAGAAAAAAACTACTAATTAATTATTTAAAACCCTGGGTACCACACCAAAGAAAAAGGCCCCTATTGCGTAAAACGAATATGTGATGGTAAAGGGCTTGATATGAGTAATATCACAACTTGTGGCAAGTCAACTCAGGGAACAGTCACTTGTTACCCCAGGAGTCCTTTAGCATCAGTAACTTTTTGCACTTAGCTGGCTAGGTGCAACTGCCCCGGAGGTGTACCTTTAAGAGATATTCAAATGAGTGTAGGGCCAAGCCAGTCAAAAGACAGGCGGGGGTGTGAGCTGAATGAGAGCTGTTGAATGCTTCAGAATTTTTTCTCCACTGGACTGAGCAATATTGCCTCTGAGGTGTCTCCCAACTTTCCTTGTTGATAGCCTCCTAGTGAACCTCTTGCTAGCATACCCAATGTACAGGCTCAGATAATTCTGCTCTTCGGGGTCCAGATATCTTTTGTCTATGGGCACCTAACCAGGTGTACAAAATGAACCCTTAAAAACTATTAAAGACCTCAGAATAAACTCTTACCTTTTCCCAGTTTGGAAAAACCAGTAAGCTTTGTACAGTGTCAACTTTAACCATGAATGCTTCACTTGTCAAGAAAAAGAATTTTAAAGGCACACCAAGTAGTCCCTAAAGTAGAGGTTTACTTAAAGATAGATAGAAAAATGTAAAATGTAAATGCAGAACCATATATCACAAAACATACAAATCACTTAAACAAAACAGGTTTAAAAGTGCAGACAAAATCTCCTACCACAGTACACTTATAATTGTCTTTTTTAATGTATTCTTATCTCCTAAGTGCCTGATGTTGCTTTTTCAGAGTCCCAACATGTGTGTGTTTACAGGTCACTCACAGCATAATTAAAACACTGTCTTGAGCCTGCCTTCTCCATGATGTCACCCAGCTCCTCCTCTGTTTATTAAAAATTATACAATCAGGATGCCATCACTCAGAAGGTAAATTAAATAAGGTTAATTTCTAAGTCCTTCTTTTCATCCATGAGCAACATCCTGCTTTTACAGACATCAGAGGAACATTTATGACTTCACACCAGTGTGACCTAACCTGGTTTTCCTCCTCTAAACGTCATAAAATGGATATTTTCTATCCTGTCAGCTGGCAAGCTACACGTAAGTTAGATAAACAGGAGATGCTTAATTTAGGCCTCTTCTAGCCTGTAATTATCTCCTGGCCTTCCAGGTAACACCTTGTAGCTAAAACCTGGGAGGGGGTGTCATTCCACAGGCCGTTTCAGCATGTCTCATGAGAGACACTCAATAACACATTTATTAATCAGAACCAGCTGTACAAGCATCACATTTACGTTTACACAAAATATGCTGGACACCGTGGACCTCCCGACGTAGAAGCCCAACCAGGATGTCGATGAAGACGAAGAATATAGGAAGATGAAAGGTCTTTCATCCTCAAAGACTCTGGTCGTCCCTGTCTATAATGCACTTAGAAGAAATACCATGAAGGTGCTTCAACACCCCACTTCAGTATCAGGGGTTGATAATCGGCTTGAGAGAAAATATAAATGGTCTACAAATGGTACCGGGTTCCTGTCTGCACACCCTAGCCACAAAAGTATAATGCATCAGGCAGCTTGTGAGAAAGCTGGAGTCTCCTTGTCGCCCTCTCCTCCTGACAAGGATTCCAAGAAAATGTACTTTATAGCAAAGAAAATGTATGCCACAGCTTCTCTGCTTCTCAGGCTTTCTTCTTACATGGCATTCTTGGCCAAATATCAGAAAGCCCTTTGGCAATCTGTCCAGGCTATCGCTCGCAACGGATCAGATTCTATGGTGCAGGAGCTGGTGGATACGTCAAAAACTGCCTTGGAAGCTACTATGTACCAGTTCCACATGGCAGATGGCAACAGTGATACAGCCTCTAGGGCGATGGACCATGCCATCTTTCTCTGAGATGCTTCACTTGGCTCAGAACAACCAGTCTGACCACAGACACTCGGAACAAGGCCACGGATTTTCTCTGTGATCAAAATATGTTGTTTGATTACAGAACCACTGACTACATGAAAAAAGTTGATGAGTACAAGGCCTCCTGGCAGAGCCACTCTTCCAAGCCTAAACCTGCCACCCCTCAGAGATCCCGTCCCAGGGGTGGTAGGTGTAGAAGTTTTGTTCCCAAGCCTTACAATCCTTATCCCCAATCTGATTTTAGCCAGTACAGGGGTCTTTCAGAGGCAGAGGCAGAAGGGGCCATAGAAGAGCCACCTGTACCCAGCCATCTGCCTCTCAGTCTAAGTCCTGATGTGAGTGTCCAGGTCGCCTCCCCGTTTCTACTTGGAGACAGACTCTTTCACTGTCTTTAGCACTGGTCCCTCATCACGTTGGACAAGTGGGTGCTGGAGATAGTGGAGAAGGGTCTGTCATTACAGTTCAAGCAGGTGCCAGACCTCAAGCGTACTCGGGTGTCAAGACCTCTGTCCCCAACACAGATACCGCTGTTGGAAATGGAGGTACAAAACCTTCTGGTTTTACGAGCAGTGGAGAGGGTCCCCACTCACAAGAAGGGCAAGGGCCTCTAGCCCAGGTATTTTCTGACACAAAAGAAAATGGAGGAGTGGTGACCTATCTTAGATCTCAGATATTTAAACAAACATCTGAAAAAAAAAAATTCAAACTGGTCACTCTGTAACTGGTCATATAGTCCTTACAGTGGGAGACTGACTAGTCTCCCTCGACTTAAAGGACGCCTACTTCCACATACTCATAAGGAGATCTCACAGGAAGTTTCTCAGGTTCAAACTTCTTTCGGGTCACTATCAGTTCACCGCACTGCCCTTTGGTCTGTTGTCAGTCCCAAGAGTCTTTAACAAGTGTCTCGCAGTGGTAGCAGCACATCTCAGGAGACTTGGTGTCGCTCTCTACCCCTATCTGGATGACTGGCTCATAGTAGCAAAGTCTCCTTGCCAGGTCAAGGAATCTCTTTCCCTCACAGAATGCACTCTGGAGTCTCTGGGTATCCTGGTAAATCTAAAGAAATGTCACCTGGAACCCACCCAGCTGCTCACCTTCATAGGGTCCCAGCTGGACACACAGAAGGGATATGCTTTCCTCACACAGAAAAGAATTCAGAGTTTGCTTTCAGTGGCAGATTCTTTCTCCCAGGGAAAGCCAAGACCAGCCAGACATTTCCTCAAATTTCTGGGACATATGGCCTGTATGACTGCAGTAGTCCCAGGGGTCAGGTACAGGATGAGACTCCTGCAAGCCTACCTCAGAGCTTGCTGATCTCAGAAAAGCAACACATTTTCAAAGTTGATACCTGTGTAGGAGCAGTTCCTTCAAAACTTGCTGTGATGGAAGAACCCTGCAAATTTGCAGGCAAGGGTTCCCTTTCAAGCTCCTCTTCCCACAAAGGTGATCACCACAGATGCCTCTCTTTTGGGCTGGGGAGCTCATTTAGACAGTGCCTCAGTAAGCGGCAGCTGGACTTCAGAAGAGTCACAGTTGCACATAAATCTTTTGGAACTCAGAGCAGTCTTATTAGCTCTCAAAGCTTTCGCTCCCAGTATAGAAGGGCAGACGGTTCAAATTTTAATGGACAACACCACTGCAATGTTCTTCATAAACAGATCAGGAGTACTATGGATGCTCTGAAGCTCTGGTCTCTAGCATTCTCCCTGGGAGTCAGCCTTTTCAGCTATTCACCTCCCAGTCAAACTCAGTACTCTGACGGATGCTCTAAGTTACATCAGTCAAGGTCAGAGCAAATGGACACTGAACAAGCAAGTACTAGCCACAGTAAGAAGACGTATGCAGCCAAATGGAAAAGGTTTTCCCCTATGGTGCAAGAGCGAAAAGGTCAAACCCCTGTCCGCTTCAGACCCTCAGCTAGTAGACTACCTGGTACACCTACAGGTGTCCGGCTTGAAACCATCTTCACTCAAGCTACACCTGGCAGCAATTTCGGCCTACCTTCGGTGGGAAAGAAGAAATCAGTATCTTATCTGTGTTAATCGTCACCATTCATCACTTTTAGGTTCTTGGCTGGATGTCATGACCCCACAGGAGCTTTTTTTTTTTTTTGTGGATGGGCGGAGTCGACACCCCATCGGCGCAGCCCTTGAGGCCGACACACTGCGTGGAGCTCGCGGGTTGGCCGTTAGGTCGACTGTGCCCTCCCGCGTGTTCTTCGTCTCCCGCCGTCAAGGTCTCCTCGTGGGACGCTTGCAGCGAAGAGTTTGAGGTCTATCTTCTACGCACTTGAGTTTTCTCGACTCCGTGTTGACTCCATTTGACCCCGTGCCGCAGTCCATCGGCTCCCTATCTCCTGCCGGTTCTGCTAGCCTACTCAATGTTGCCCGGTAAGATTGTTCCATTATTTTATTTTGTTTTTGCGACGTCAAGTCTAGTTTGGTGTTTCTTTCTCGTAGGTCATGTCTAGGTCGGAGGGCAAGTAGACTTCCAAGATGGGATGGCCCCCCATGCGATGGTGCCCTTGCGGCCATAAGTACTCAGTCACCGACCAGCACAATCGTTGCCTCGCGTGTCTTGGCCCGCTTCACGACATGGATTTGTGCACCACCTGTTTCTCCATATATTGCCAGGTCATCGAGCAACGCACGTGGAAAGTGGGGCGAGCTCTGCCGACTTTCAGGGGGTCAGGCGCGCACTCTGGCCAAGCCACTTTCTCTCGGTCTTTCTTCTGGGTCCTCTCCCAGTTCTATATGGGCCGAGGAGGAGGGGGCCTCTTCTCGCCTAGCCGTGGCAGAGGCCCCTCCCGCGATGCAGGAGGCCCGGTCTGTCCCCCGGGACAAATGGAGGCATCGCTTGGCAGCCCCGCGTGTCACACCCGTGGCTTGAAGGCCTGGACGGCACCGCCTTGGGCCCGCATATCTTCGCGGGCAATCAGGGGCTCTGAAGGCGCCATCATTGGTGCTGGTCCCTCACTTGGTGCTGTTGCTGCTGTCAGCCCCGCTCGCAGCATCGATGCAGCAGCTGTCAGCGCCATGGAGGCTGCACGCGCCATCCCTGACTGTTTCTGCCCCGCGCCTGCTGGCTGTGCTGTGATTGACCACGGCGCCGTGGTCCAGTTTTCGTTATTCATGGCCCGGCATGGGCACGCACTGTGGTAGTCGGAGCTCAGCCAAGAGCTTTCGCCGGGCCGCCAGCGGCATCTCTGTCCTTGGCGCCCAGTGTGGTGTTGCGGGTCAGGTCGGTGCCATGGGGGTCTCTGGCCTTGGCACCGTTTGCAGCGCCGAGAGTGCAGTCAGAGCCGCCGTCAGCACTGTCTCTGTCCTCGGTGCTACTTGCGGCGCTGGGGGTTGGAACAGCGCAATGACAGGCTCCGGCTCCGAAACTGCCACCCTTGTTGGGGCCGTGTCCTCTTCTGGCACCGTTTGCAGTGCTGAGAGGGGCACAGGCATTGACCCGGTGCACTGTCTGGCTCTGTTGCCCTGTTCAGTAGGGATGGCAGCGGGCGTCCACGCACTGTCTGGCACAGGACTTCGATCTCCACCTCTTCGGAGGAGGAGGAGTCGGACTCTGGGTCGGACACGCAGTCTGGCTGCTTGGAGTTGGCTATTGGCGTGGACACCCTGGTAGTGTCCTCAACAGGCTCAGAGTCAGCCCCCCTCTGAGGAGTGAATAGTGACTACCGGAGTCAGGGGTTCTGACCAGCAGGTGGTGGCATTGCCCTGCAACCTGGCCTTGGAGGGTTCTCTGACCCTTCAGTGGTGGTACCCCCTCAGGTGGTGTGCCTGGATCGCCCAACTTTGGGGCCGATCGGAGTACCCACAGGTGGGGAGGGTGCTGCTCCCTGGATAGCCCCTTCGGGGCCGACCAGGGCTGTTAGCTGCCTAGGCTGGCTCTGTTGAGGAGGAGGACTCTTTTGGACTCCGAGGCGTTGAGGAGCATGGGGTCTGTGCTGCGGCCTTTTTCTGGAGCCCATCCGGGCTCTGGGAGTGGCCACAGTGTGGATCTCCACCCTTCCTTTTTGGTTTCCTTGAGGGGGGCCCCATTCTTTGAAGGTAGGGGACCATCCTTTTGGACCTACACAGCCCCGGTCGCCTCACAGGGGGGATTCTTCAGGGTGCAGCCTAGGCAGTTCCAGTGTGGTTGTTCAGCTGTCGGCTGTGGAGTCTTCCAGAGCTCCGTCCTTCCCTAGGGCTCCTGGTATGCTCCCTAGCCCAGTTGGAGGTCAGCCAGTTCCAGTTGTCGGCTCTGCCCCATTCCTCTGCCACCTTCTCCTGCGCTCCCAGGCATTCATGGTTCTAGCGAGCCTCTCTCCTGGGAGCAGTTCAGAGCTCAGGCTGCTCAGGTTCCCTCTTCCATTAGGGCAGTGGACAGACAGGGTTTTCAACCTCCCCCTGAGGAGCCAGCTTCTGAACCTTCGAGGTCCTCTGACTCTTCATCCCCCTCTTCTGGGGGAGAGGAGCCGCCTGTCCACATCTCTCCAGCTGCTGATCTTGCTGAGTATCAGTGATTCCTCGTGAGGATGTTAGAGGATCTGCACATCACCCCTCCCACTCAACACAATCCAGAGCACTCGGCGCACGCCTTTCTAGGCGATTTCAGTGAGGATACTCTTGTGGTACCCCCCTGGCCTGTTCCATTTTGGGAAGCGTTGTTGCGTTTCTGGCAGAGACCCTTTTCCAGAGTCCTTGCCAGTAGGGATCTCTGCCAGTGGTATTGTGTGTCCCTCCCCCCCCCGGAGTCTGCAGGGTCCATGCCTCATTCTCAGTCAGGATTGACACAACTGGACACTCCTGATGGGCTTTGCACCCTTCACTGTGACCGACCCCCAGATCAAGACTCCTCGGATTTTGACTTCTGGGGGGAGGAGGACATTCTGCTTGGCACGGTTGCTGCTCTGTATCGCAGCACATCAGGCCGACTACACAACCTGTGACAGGTTCCTGTGGTCTAGGCTGGGTCAGGTCCTAGCCTCCATGCCTGACATGGAGCAAACCAGACAAGCCATTGCACTCTCTGCATGTGGCCTGGAGCTAGCAAGGCACCAAGCAAGGGCATTGTATGATGCCAATGAGGTAGCTACCACGGTCCTAGGGATCGCGATCTACACTAGGCGGATGGCATGGCTATGTCCTTTCCAGTTGTCGCCCTTGGCCCGCTGTAGGGTGATGAACTGTGCCCTCCAGAGAACCTGTCTCTTCTCCCGTAGAGTGAGGTAGCGTCTGTTGGGGCAACTTCCTATCACCTCTGGGGGTCCCCATCTCACTCTCCCCACTCTCGGGCCTCTACAGACCTGTGAAGGTTCTCCCTTTTAGTGTGTCACCCACTTAGAGCTAAGGGACTCAGCCCCTTAGGGTTAAAAAAAAACCCTGCCGGGGGGGGGGGGCTCAGCACTCATCCAAAGGTGATGAATGGTGAAGATTGACAGATAAGATATGGAAATTACGTACCTACCGTAATTGTGATCTTTCTGTGTACCTTCACCATTCATCACAATCCCACCCTCCATCCCCCTGGGGCCTCAGTCTCTTTGCACCCCTCCCTCTCTGTGCCACCTCCTTTCTGTCAGTCAGGAGTGGGGTAAACTGGGGCACATAGGGGGATAGTTTTCTTTAGGGGTAGAATGGTCAGGAGTGGGGCCACTCCTTCAGTGCTTCGGTTCCACCCCTGTAGGGTGGGGGTTGGCAGTTGCCCCCTTTTCTTTCCTTCTTCTCGTCAATCCTTGATTTTCTTTGATTTCTGTGTCCGGTGGACATAACCTCAATTAAAGGGAAACGTCCACGTACAGTCGGGCCCCACCTCCATGTGAAGTGGGGCCCGATTAGCAGATGCAATGGAGAAAAGTAAAAATAAACTTACTTGCTTCTCATTTATGTGAAATTATATCTGGTTGATCCTGCTCCCTTGTTGCCCTGGCATTTCAGGATGCAGAGCCTTCCCTGTCGCGCCCACAAGTACCCGCGGCTGTTCCCGTGATGACGTTTCAGGCGGGGAGCAGCCAGGTGCATGTATATACTTAATATGCGATTCGGAGCCTGGACATTCTCGGGCATTTCTCTTACAAGCAGTGCATGACCAGTTCCCTGCCACTTGATACGTGGTCTCGGTGTAGCCCGGACATGCACAGATTCTAAACCGGAGCTATTTAAATATTTGAAGAGCCACAGAAAGATCAGAATTACGGTAGGTACATAATTTCCTTTTTTTTCCCACACCTTTTTCAAAGGCCTCTTGCACCTCCAGCCTCCAACCAGGGAGCCTGTTCCTCCTTGGAGCCTGAACCTTTGCATAGATGGGCTCATGAATCCACCTTTCGAGCCTATGTCCACCGCCCACATCAAGTTTGTAACTTGGAAGACCGTCTTCCTGGTAGCCATTACGTCTGCCAGGAGGATTTCAGAGCTACAGGCCCTGTGCACTGAGCCGAATTACATCATCCCCCACAACGATAAAGTTGAGCTCAGGACAAATAGGAAAT